>JACDJE010000168.1:72085-459346 GCA_016647715.1 Pavo muticus | reverse complement strand
CGCCGCCCCCTCCCCTCCCGCCGGCTTCTCCGGCACCGCGCCGCCACGCGCCGCGCACACCTCCGCCTCCCCACCTCCCCGCCCTCCTCCCGCTGCTGACGTCTGGCTCTGCCCGGCTGAAAACTCCGCGCCGCGGCGGATGCGGCGGCTCTCGGCAGCGCGGCGGCGGCGAAGATGGTGGCGGCTCCGTGCGCCCGGCGGCTGGCGAGGCGCTCCCGCTCGGCGTTGGTGGCGGCGCTCACCGTGCTGCTGCTGCAGACCCTCCTCGTCTGGAATTTCACCTCCCTCGACGCCGGAGAGGAGCAGCGCGGCGCCTCCGGCCGCGAGAAGCGGGACCGCGGCGGCACCGCCGCCGGCAGCGAACACCGCGCGCAGCCGCACCGCCGCGGGGCCGGCGCCGTGCACGGGAAGGCGATGGTACGTGCGGGAGCTCCGCGGGGCCGCGGTCAGGGCGCGGGGCGGTGCCGAGCAGCGCTCCCCGCGGAGGTATCCGAGCGGCGGTGACGGCGGGCGCGGCGCTGCCGAACTTCGCCTCGGGGCCGCCCGCTCGTCGCGTGCCGAGGGTTTGCTTTTTTCACCTGCAGCCGCGCGGGCACCGCTCCTTCTCGCCCGGCTCTGCCCGGCCCGGTAGGTTACAGGCAACGCGATTTAATGCAATGATGCCGTTGCCCGCCGAACGCGTAGGGTTCCTGAACACGTTCTCCTTCTCCCCGTCTTTTTTTTTATTTCGTAAACCGGGCCCGCAGGGGCCGCGCAGCGTCCGATTCCCACCGCGTTTCGGAGCGTTCCGGCGGAGCTGCGGAGCGCCGCCTGTGCCGCTCGTGCGGTGCTCGTGGTGCGGGCTTCGTGAAGTTGTGCGCTGTCCGTTAGGAACGTGCGCCGCTTTGTCTGGTCTGGCATTTCTGTTCGCATCTTGTGAGGGAAAGCGGCGGCGGGTCGGTGCTGAGGGAAGGGGCGCGGGGACCGCTCCTGGAAGGCAGCGCCGTGCGGACCTCGTGTGCCAGGTGTGATTGCTGAGAGCCCTGCCCGGTTCGGTGCTCGTCTCTGTGCGTCGCCCTATATTGGTACCGCTTTGAGAAGTGTAACTATTGGAACTCCGCGGTTTTTCCTCCGGCCCTGCCATCTTTCTCTCCCGGTCCAGTGCTTCATCATCTCATCTTCCTCTCATTTGCCCAGAGCTTTCCCCTCTGGGTCTTTCTGTGTGGGCCAGTGAGGACCGTACTGCTGCAGGGCTCCATACAGGGCCGGCTCCAGCCCTGCTCCTCGCCTCAGGAGCCCTCCTGCTCTGTGGGCTCTGGGTGGCCATCGGGAGGGCACTGCTCACAGCTGACTTGCAGACATCCCAGTCCTGTGCCTGGTGCGCTGGGATGGGCACCCAGTGCGGGGCTGAGCTGCTGAGAAGCACTTCCCATGCTGAGGCTGTGTGGATGGAGGGGCTCCAGGCTGCGACTCACTGCTGTGTGCACACAGATTTGAGCGGAGACCTAAAGATGGAGCACTGGGGTTCCTGGTAGAAGATTTATATTAAAAAACATACCAGTTCTCTCCTGGTTCCTTCTGTAAGCGATGGGACTGCAGCACGCCATCCTGCAGCTGGCAGTGCAGGAGCCGTGCTGCAGGCGAGCGCTGTGTTGAGAGGGGATGATGCTTTTTTAAGACAACCTCATGATGCTCGTGGCTCTGCTTCACCTGCATGCAGGGATGTGGCTCTGTGCGTAGAGCTGCTTGGTCAGGCTCTGAAAGCCGTGTGTAAGACTGAGCCTTTGGAACGTGGGACAGTTTGTGCAGCGCTGCCCGGTGCTGTGCAGCTCCCGGCACTCCCAGGTCCGGCTCTGCACTGCTCGTTGCACACATCCACGTACCCAGCCCTGTGTGTGCTGTCTGTTTCTCAGGCAGGCCCGCTTCTGGTTTCAGGCTCAGTTCACACAGAAACTCTCTGTTTAATGGAATTACACGACACAGAATCAGTGTGAAAGATGTCTCTTTCTTCCTGGTGCTTTGTTTCCATGTTAAAATCTAATTTATGTAACGCTTGTGCAAAGTTGCTCTCCTTTTCAGCCCAAGTTTTGCATAGTTGGTGTGTGTCAGATTGCTTTGCGGTGCCAGGAGGTGCAGGCTGTGAGAGCACGGCACTGCCGTTGCACCCTGATGTTGATGGCCCCAGAGCCCATCCAGGTGTTTTGTTTTTAAAGATTCTCATTCCTGCGTTTCAACCAGAGCACTGTACAGAAGACAGCTTTCCTCAGGCTTCTGTCGGAAAGTTGCCCTGTGAGGTTACGAGGTTTTTATTTTGATTTTTCTGTCTCTGATCTACGTGTTAGACTAAAACTGCAGTGCATGCCTTACCCTTTGAGTCAGACATCAGAGAGCAGTGCGAGGAGTTGGTCGTTTGTGTCTGTGGGAGAGGAAATGCAATTCTTGGGTGCAAATGTTTAAGAGGTATTCAGATTTTAAGTGCTGTCTGAGCCACGTAGTGAGCAATCTCATTTGAGAATGGAATAACACCGTACTGTGTTGGTTTTTTTAAAAAGGTGCCACTGAGCCTAATTGAACGCGAGGTGCCAAGTTGGCAGGAGGAAACGATTTAGAAAGGAGCTGTTCTGCAACTGCAAACGTTCCCGGGGCTGGATCCCCAGGCCAGCTGCATCTGGGGCTTTCAGTACTCTTTCAGTACTCATAGGCAGTTTCCTGCAGTTGTTCTATGTTTAATTAAATCAGGTGATAGATATTTTTAAGGAAGTATGAATTGTATCAGTAGCAGTGACTTCAGCGAGTGCTTGCCACCATGTGTGATTTTCACAGCTGTTGGGCAGCCTTTGAATGAGCTGTATGTGTTCTGCAGCACTCCAGCAGTAAAAGCAAGCGAGGATTCAGCAGCAGCTCGCTGCTTCGTTGGGCTTTGTTCACGCTGCCTGCTCGGGGTGCTGGAAGTGGCTGTTGGTGGGTGCTGTGCACTGGGAGTGCAAAGGGAGGGTGGAGGAATGTGCGACCCCGCTGCAGGTGATGGAGGGAGGTGACAGCAGGCTCAGGCTGCCCGTGGCTGTGTGCTGCGCTCCCCCAGCTGTGGCTGCACATCCCTCGAGCAGGCGGTGGCAGGGCTGTGTCCCAGCCCCTGGTGCCACGCAGCACTGCTGTGTTACCACCTGTCTGCCAGGCACGGTGCCAGTGCTGTCACTGTGCAGCCCGGAGAGGTGCAGCTGCTGGCGTGGGTTTGGAGCGCTTTGTAGTCCGGGATGCTGGGCATTCAGTTTAAAGGACGGCAGGCTTCTTTGGTGTGACACTGTCTCAGGGCACCAAATGCAACTATCAATAGCTGGAAATGTTGGAACTGAGAAACACGGTGAGAGAGCGTTTGTGTGGGGGGGATGAAGGCTGTCTAACCCTGGGCAGAAGTTAAGCTGCAGAGGACGGACCTGAGGATCACTGGTGCCTCTCCCCTTCGTTTTCCTTTTTGCAGAGGCCATGTGGAGTTTCTGCTCCACATTGAAATGTGGAGCGTTAGGCTGGGTCTGTGCTGCCCTGTGGGTCAGGGGAATAAGCTCACGCAGGTTTTATTTCTTGTTTCCCCCTGGCTTGGCTACCTGCTGCGTGGCACCACTGGGTTAAGAACAGCAGGAGCCCCAGGTTGCTGCAGTGTTGCCTATAAGGACTCGGCAGCTCGGTTTGCAGCACTGTTCTGCAGAAATAAATTGGAGCTTTGCGTGCAGGTGGGTCCCATGCTGCACCTGGGTGTGGAGCTCCTGAGAAGGAAAGTTTTCAAGGGGGGAAAAAAAACAAGCCTGTTATTTCATCTCTAACTTAATCTTTCTATTTCAATCAGTGGATAGGTTCCACATGTTATAACACAGGTGATACCTGTCTCTTCATCTTCCTCTTGTTAATGCAGACAGGTGGCCTCACTCGTTCCAGCTCTGATTGCAGGAAAGGTGCAAGGGAGCTCCGTTTGTGTTCAGCCCCAGGACAGGGTGAGCCATGCCCTGCCTGCTTTTTGTGTGCCTGTGGGTGTCAGTGGAGCAGCTGAGCTAACGGCCTTAGGTTGAGAGCAAAATGTATGGCATTGAGCTGTGAGGTGGCTAAAAATGATCCATTTCTAAGGAGAAGTACTGACTTAGCTGTTAAGTACCTTCTGCTTGTTAATGGGACCTTAATCATGGAGCAGTGTGACTTCACTAACAATGGAAAAGGAGAATGGAGACGGCTAATTTTTTTGTAATGGGAAGGGGGGACGTGATACATCTGGAGCTAGGAGCTGTATAATGATTTCTGTCGAGTCTTAGCACTTAGCAAGGCACGTGTTAATAAAACAAACAAATCTTTTCAGTAACAGAACTCATATATGCATTATTTAAGAAGAGTGCTAGGACTGGCTCAGGCTGACGGACTCCTGCAGCAGTTACCTCGTTAAGGATCTTTCTGTGGGATGTGGGAAGGTGTATGAAGTGGATCTGTGTTAATTGGCTGTGCCATCTGAAGTATCTGCCAGGCCACTGGGGTGCTTTCTTGTTGTGTTTTTTTACTGTATGGTGGGTTTGTGCAGGTGTTTCCTTTGAATTAGAAGCGTATTATTTTCATTTTTTTTAGCAAGGGCAGACCAACTGTTGCTGTGTTACCTGCTGCATCTCTGCTGTCTTCAGAAGTACTTCTCAAAACATTTTTTCCCTCTGTATTGGAAGCCCACGATAAGTGATACAGCATCTTATCAGTGTTTGATGAAGAGACAGCAGTACAGTGAAAGCAAGAAGTCGGCTTAGTTTACAAGGACAGTCAAATTCTATAACCTCAAGGATTAACTTTAATCAAGTACTTCCTGATTTTTTTTCTTTACAGTGTAAGATTAGGTCTGGGACATCACTGGAATCAGTGAGAGCTTTTCCACAGGAGGAGAGGGGGGGGAGCAGGAGCAGAACAGGGAGCTGCGTTCTGGCTGCTGGAGAGACCCTGGAGAAAACTGGGGCTGGTGTGCTGAGTGACCCTCTTTCCCACTCCAGCCTTCCTGTTGGAAGTGATGTGTCTGCAGTGTGTTTTGGGTATAAAACTCGCTCTTGGAGCTGTCACTGTGCCAGCTCTGGGTGTGTAGTAGCACAGCTCATGATGAGTAGTTGTGTTCTCAAGTGTTCTAGTCTGATTCTTAGACTTGGGAGCTGTGGTCCTCCCTCACGGCTTTCAGTAACCGTGTGCCTTTGGGGCTGCAGTGCCAACACGTGTGGGATGGGCGGGGGAGCTCTTTGTAGGAGCAGAGTGTGAAGTTGGAGTCCTCATTGCGTTCCCCTGGCCTCTGGACATCTGCAACAAAGCCTTCAGAGCCATGTATCTAAAAGCAGCCTCTCCTTTTGGAGTTTCCAGTTCTTGAGTGTCCAGACTTGGTCATCTTTGGTCTGATAACTGTGCTTTTTTTCCTCCAGAGAAGCTGAGCAATGGCAAGCTCTGCCTTTATCCCTTCCACGTTCGTGCCAGTGATCACAGCTGTCCCATTCTGAGCACTTATGCTTGGGCTGAAGCTCGCAAACACCAGGCTGCTAATGAATGGAGAGAGCTGAGTGCCTCCAGAAGGCAATCGAGCTCTCTCCAGACCTGAATCTCTGCAAATGAGCTGGGGAGACCATGGCAGTTCTTCCCAGAGACCTGCTGTGCCTCGCAGTAGTCCTTTCCTCCCAACACCAGATCTGCTGCTCTGCTCCCCAATCTGCAAAACGAGTTCGGTGAACTTCCCATTTTTGACAGAAGTGTTGTGGGCTGAAGTGATCAGACCTTGTGAAATAGTTGGAGGTGCTCAGCTAAGATTGGGCCCAGCTTGCCAGCTGCCATTGGTTGGCGTGGCTCCACTGAACTCAGCACACCAGCTGAGGATTCTGGACCCACAAATGTAATTATCGTTATAATAATAGCGTCAAACAAGTAATCATTATTTTTACTCTCTCTTTTCATTTCAAAATGAGAAAATGATTTCCTCTTGGATCAGTGAAAGTAATTTACATTAGGCACAATAATGGTCTACATGGAAATATAATTATTATTCATTTGTATGGCACCATCTGGGCACTAGAATTTTTACAGACCTATGTAAGGAAGGGTCCCTGCCTGGAGGAGCTTGCAGGCTGGATGGCAGGTAGAGCTGATGACATCCAAATGAGTCAGGAGTGTCACTGCTGTGGTGCTGCCATTGCCTACCTGCTCATCACAGGGCTTCCGCGGACTGCCTGGAATTGCTCTGTGATCGGTGTTGCACAGCGTGAGGGTAGGATGAGTCGAAGGGTTCATCAGTGGGGATGAATTGGGAATGAAATCAGCAGGAGGCTGCTGTTACAAATGGGCTGCCCAGCTGTGCCCCGCAGGTGAAGGAGATTTCCAGACTTCACTTGGAAGCAAAAATTGTGTCACTGCCGTGGGGACATCTGAGTGCTGTGAGCCTCTCCTCAGCAATGCATTAGGCAGAGGGCCGAAGGCTTTCCTCAGCTTAGACATGGTCTAGAAGGTAAGAGACCGGGCTTTGTAACCTGATGGATGAGCAGCAAGTGGTGCTTAGTGCCAGGTACCAAAAGGGTCGTTTGCTTAATTGGTGTGACCCCTTATTTCTGGAGATGATGAGAGAATTCCTCCAAGGGCCATTTTTGTTGTTGTTGTTGTTTGTGACAAGGAAATGAAACTTCACCATTACTATCAGCTCAGTATTAAAAAAAAGTTAGCTGAGGAAACTTTCATACTGGAGCGTGGTCGGTCTCGAATGCTTCCCATGTATTTTGTTCTCACGCAGCTGCCCCCACTGCTGCTCACTTACATTATTAGAGAGCATTAGTAAGTGGAGTGTTTATTTAAAACAGTTCTACAAAGCCGAATGAGACTGCAAAGTTCAATTTAGCTTGGATTTGGTTGGATGAGTCATGGGCACTCATTTTTCCTTCGTGCTGCAGCCTTCGCGTGTCCTTCAGATGTACTTTTTGGTTCAGTTATGTTGATGCTGTCTGAGCATTTTTCTTACAGTTGATGGCATTCACTGACTTTTCTTAATGCTGAGTTCTGAATTTCATGCTCTCTGAATTTCTGAATGGTCTTTGGTTTTGCTCTTAAAGCCCGGCCTGTTTGTAGTTAGCTTTGTTCTTTATAATTGCACACTTTGATTGAGGAGGACACATGGTTCAGTTAAAACGTGTTATTTTAAAAGAAAAAGCAGTGAAGGTCGTGACTGTATTGACTACAGTGAAGCAAGTTCCCTGAAATTATATCCAGCTCATTGACCCTTACTTGAGAAATGAGCAGACAAACCTGAAAAATGACATTTCCCTGGCAAGCTTTTAGTTCCTGCAGAATGAGCAGCCGCATGCCAGGGATGCACGGATGCTCCTCTTGTCGTGTCCTGGAGCTCAATGGGAGGCGGCTGCCTGCACGGCATGGGGAGCCTTTGGCTGCTGGGTGTTGGCCAGCTTTGTACCCGGGGGGTTTTGCCCTCAGTTGGGGAGCGTACCTGGAGCCCTAACTAGCTAAGTGGCTGTCTGCTAATTAGGGTCATTTAAACTGAATCTCTGTGTGGGAGTGGGGTGTTAGCAGGGAGCTGCATCAGTCATCTTGAACCCTCTAGCAAGCGTGGATAGGCTGGTGGTGATGCCATTCATGGAAAACAGCAGCTTGTTTCCTGTAGAGGACCAGATTTGGGTAGGTGGAGGTGGTCTGTGTGTAGGCCCCTAATTACATTGACTCGGATGCCCACAGGCTTGTTTATGCTCAGAGGACTTTCTGTGGCAGCTGACACAGGCGCTGCAGTCCTTACCCGAGGGCACCCAGCTTCAGCAGGTCGGCCTGCGGTACCTGGAACCCGAGCAAACAAGCTGAAGAGGAGTCAGCGTAGTAAACAAAGCTGTTAGTGTGTATAGCAGGGCCGTAATAATACTTTGCACAGTGCCTCAAATTGCTTGCATCTTGGCATTCCCTAGGACTGAGTTTAGTCACTCGCTGCAGAAATAGAAACTCGGAGGTGCGGTGCGCTCAGGGCGTGCGTGGAGCGGCGCATCGGCACGGAGCTCGCTTGTTCCTCCTTGGCAGCCGTACAGGAGACAGCGTGCCAGCCTTCAGCGCAATATTTTGATAAGTCATTGGTTCCTATTAAAATAATAATTATGACGATAATTATAACTGTAGCTGGCTCTCAGACTGAGCAGCTGAGTGGGGGGTGAGGGGAGCGGGGCTGTGAAATACTCTCTGTGTTTTGGATCCTGCCCGTTGGGTCTGGAGCACGTGGCTGAGGATGCTGCGGTGTGGGCTGTGCTGCAGCGCTGATCCTCATCCGCTGCCTGAGCTGCTGGTAACAGGGATGTGAAACACCATAGCCTGCCTTGATCACAACATCACCCTGAAAAAATGCTGCAATAAGCTCTGACTGTGGCTTTCTGCTGGTAGCATGGTGTGCTTTGTTGTGCCTGCGACTTTGCAACAAGGTTATGGCTCTTGCCTCAGTGAGCCTGGGCCAGGCCCTGGTAATATTGCTGCTGGTCTGCGCTGGTGGCACCGCAGCCATGCTGGCATTGCGCTGTGCCTCTCTAATCCAGTTCAGCATTAAACATTTACACTAACTGGGCTGCCACTGCCTGACTCCCTGTGCTGAGGGACCACAAGTGATTCACGAGTATTTATTAGTAAAAGACAGTTTCAGATCTGCTCATTTTCCAGGTTGTAAACAGAGATCTCCTGCCCTCAAGCCCCCCCACAGTTGCAAGATATGGTATTTTTCTCTTTGGTTTCTTTGCAAGCTGGTTTTTGTGTCCCTGGATGCTGAAGAGAAGCAGGCGATGTTGCTCGTTTCCTGGTGCTTGTGTGGAGCTGCAGAACTTCTGCATCTGGGCGTGCTGTGGTGTCTGTGGCCTTTTGCACATATTCAGCACAGCAGAATTTGACCCAAGTATATTTCATGTGAAAGATAAGGGCTTGTCTTCATACAGCCAAATATGTAAGCAAGAAGTTCTTGATGGGCATTTGACCCGCACAGAAGTGTGACGCGCATACTTAAAAATCCAGCCTTAGACCTTCCCCCAGCAGTTCTTTTTTGTCCATTTCAGTGCCATCACTGATCTGTCAGACCAAAAACTGTCTCATGCTGGCCTGTTGTTACCATGAGGATGTCTCATTTTGCAGTGGAGTGCCTCGGGGGATTTTCACTTTTTATCTGTGGGTGAATGTGAAGCAGTTCTCACATCACGCACTTCCTCGTGAGCGCCTGCAGGCAGAGGGAAGCTGAGGCCTGGCAGGTTGGCTGGTACTTCAGGAGCCAGTGTTGGGGCAGCGTGGGCACCTCTGCAGCCAGTGGGGGCTTGGGCTATTTCCAAGTGTCTCCAGTTTTGTAGTGAGTGTTCTGTGGCCTCGTACAGTGCCAGAGGTGCTTTCAGTTTGCAGAGGGTGTGACACTTGGGTAAGTGAGAGTAAGCCCTCAAATTTCATGCTGTCCTGGTTTTAATTAACCTCTGGGTTTTGTTTCTAGTTGAATTATGAGACCTCCGCAGACTTTCATCTGAACTCTGCCACCTGAACAAACTTGTTTGGTGGTTGGAAGCCATCTGTAGCCAAGGAGCAAGGTTTTGTTTTGCTCGTTAGCAAACTTCTATCTCGTGTTGCTATTTTTAACCTGGTGTTGTGTACTTCCCCCTGCAGCCGGAGCAGTCCGTGTGCTGCTGGAGCCGTGGTGGCTCAGCCGGCGGCGCCAATGGTGGCACAGTTCCTTCAGAGGACGATTCACGGCATTGGAAAATGGAGCACGGCAGGTCTCTGTTAGCTGCTTGGTAATCGGGAGCTTCGTTATGGAAGAGTGTTTCTCTTCTGTTGAATGAGTTTGTGGGTGTTCATTTTCCCTGCTTGCTGCTGTCCGTGAGCTGCTTGCATCCTGGCTTGTGGCTGCCTGCTCTGACTGCTTCCTGTTTGTTGAAAATAAAACTTCTGCAGCATCTGTGTATCCCCACATGTTTAGAGCTGTTGCTATGGCTGCGATAGAAGAGGTGCTACAGTAGTTTGAAAGATCTCATTAGTAAAGTTGTTGGTTTTTTTATTTTACTTTTTTCACCATTTAATAGGACAGAATGCGTTTGAGTCCTGACACTGCTGCCCTTATGTGAGCAGAGATGTGTGCCCTTGTGCTGTATGCCCTCGTTTGGTCTCCGTGCCAACTGACAGCAGCAATAGCTGTCTGTCTGGCTGATGGGCTGGGTTCTTCAGACTGACGATTCTCTTACAGTGTTTCACTTTGCAGTATCCAATTTAAATGACCCTAGAGCCTGACAAGTCATCACCTGATTGGGATTGAGCTGTTCTAATCAACTGTTACTTTTGGAAACTCTTCACTTAGTTAGGTGTTGGTTGAGGCCCTGATCATTATCCCATATAAGCACGACGTATGAGAGGCTGTTGTGCAGGGCTGTCTTGGAGGCACCTTTCCCAACGGAATTTCAGCTTTTTTTGTGTACTCTTGAGGAAGACAGGTCTGTTATGAGCTCGGGAAACTGAGCACTGGGACTGAGCTGTGGGTCTGAAGAGCCACTGAGCATCCTCGCTGGGAGCTGCAGATGGGATGTGAAATGATGCAAGAAGAGTCATGTGAGTGCGATCACGTTAGGGTTTATGTAGGTTCTGTATATTCATTTAAGCTGTTGGACTCAAATGGATTTTAAAATAAAGGTGTTTCAGTTGTCCTGAAGTGCTCCATAGTATATATACCATTTATGTGGTAGAAACTCTTCTTTATGTGGGTTTTATAACTCCTGGTTCTGTAAAGCCTAAAGCTGCTATCAGTTTGATGTGATCTGTTGTATTAGGCAGTAAGTTTGAATCAAAATACTGCATGAAATTCTTTCAGCTTTCCGTGTCTTCCTGCTCTGCACAGAGGCTGAGGGCAGGAGACCGGCCTGGCTGGGTTCCTCCTGGCTGCAGTGGGATTCCTTGACAGTCGCTTTCCGTTTTTAGTGGTTTTAGGAGTGCTGAGACTTATAATTTGGGATTTCTCCTGAAGGCCTCTAGAATCCTGCTGGCCTTGTTGGTTCCCTTTCAAATCATGCTATGTTAATGATTTCACGTGATGCAGAATTACTGAAGATGCTCATGTAGGAGGACGGCATTCAGGTATGCGTTGTGCTTGATGCAAGGGAGCATTATTTTGATGGAAGGTATGTTGCATCCATCTGTATTGCATTATGCTTCACCTATAATACTTTCAGCCTTCTTTTAGGAAGTAGTATATTTCTGTAAGGGTTTACTTGTGGACTTATTTGGGTCAGCTTTGATAGGGGTGGGAGAGGTTTCTGAGTGGGTTCAGCATGCCTACTTTGTCTTCAGGTTAGAATCATAGAATCTTAGAATTGCTCAGGTTGGAAAAGACCTTAAAGATCACCCAGTCCAACCACGACCTAACCATGCTGCCCTAATTCTAACAACCCTCTGCTAAATCATGTCCCTGAGCACCACATCCAAACTGTTGTTAAACACATCCGGGGATGGTGACTCAACCACCTCCCTGGGCAGCCCATTCCAGTGCTTAACAACCGTTTCTGTGAAGTGTTTCCTGGTATCCAACCTAAACTTACCCTGGCGCAACTTAAGGCCAGGGGGCGCTGCTTGTCACCTGGACATAGAGCCGCTGACGACAGCCCTCTGGCTATGACTTTGCAGCCAATTCCTTATCCACTGCATAGTCCACCCTTCAAATCCATCTCTCTCCAATTTAGAGGTGTAGTTATGGTGTGGGACCATATTAAAGGCCTTGCACAAGTCCGGGCAGATGATGGAATTTCTCTTCCCTCTGTTCACTAATGCCGTCACTCCATTGTAGAAGGCCACCAGGTTGGTCAGGAGTGACCTTCCCCTGGTGAAGCTGTGCTGGCTGTCTTGGATTACCTGCTTGTCCCTCATGTGCCTTGACATCTTTTTCAGGGGAAAAAAACCCAAAATCTTGGGCCATCATAGCTGCTGCATTGTGGGTGCTGAGTCCTTGAGAAGAAACTGCTCCGCTATCCCTAATCCTCTAAAGCTGCCTGAGTAAACAAAACAAACAGATGTTTCCTTGCTGGCAGTGCACCATAAAGGCATTGGTCAGCTGCAGGTTGGTGTGTGTATGCACAGAGCTGGGGACTGGACAGTGTGGGCATTGCTCAAGAAAACTTCCTGCAGGGTTGAATGGGCTTGCTGAAGAATACTCTGTGTGTTCACAGTTCAGTAACCATTTAAGGAATTGCCAGAAGCTGCTTCCCACAGGTGTAAGTTGGTGAGAATGCTGTGGTGCTGAGATTGTGCCTGCCTCCAGGGACGCAGACTGGACGTGGGGTGGCTTGTTCACCTGTCCTGTGGAGCAGCTGCTTTGCTGACACAGTGAGACCAGAATCCTGACCAGCTCTGCAGTGCACCCGAGGTGCAGTGGTGCTGTGCCCCAGGGACGGGGGCTTCCGAGGTACCCAGCCCCCGAGCAGCTCCCTGCATGCTGGGAATGGCATGTATGTACAGCAGTGTGTGGTCAGGCTGCACAGCCAGCTTGGGACATCTGGCTGCTTGTACTCTTCCTGTCAGTGCTGAATTTGCTATTGTTCAATGAAAACTCTCTTCTTGGCGTGTGTGCACAAGGATTTATGTAATAGTAATTATTTTAGTATGTATGTATTTCAAGGATTTTTGGAAGTAGGCATTTCTGTTAAAAGACAACTTCAGTCAGCTGGCTTGTGGATCATGGGATGTCACTGTCTCAGAGCAGCTGATGTGTATCGCTGCTCTCTTAACTCCTGACTCTCCTTGGTGTTCTCATCCTACTCTCCTTTTGCCAAAAGCCTCCCCCCGATCCCCACATTGGGCTGAGCTCGCTGCTATGGCTCTGCTGCCTGAGGCAGCAACACATGGAAATGCTCTGCTCTGCACTGTGACATGGCTGCTCCCCAGGGCCCACACGCGTGGGCATTGGGCAGTGCTGCTGAGCACTGCTGGATGCGTACCACAGATGCTGGCGGCCGGTGCTGCAGCTGCCCGGTGTGCCCGATGCCGTGGGGCAGCGCATCCCTGCGAGACATCCGCTTTCTGCTCAGGTTCCTCCTCTGCCTGCAGACTTGTTCTCTCACCCAAAGCTGTGATCCCTCACTGCTGGCACCTTTTTGCTTTCCAAGGATGAGGTTTTCCTGCTTTCCCTTTAATCCTTTATTCTCACTGATGTGCATCTCTGCTTCTGTTCCTCCCTTTTCAGAGCAGAGAACATTCCTTGTTCTGAGTGTTTGAGCAGCGCAGTTTGGTTCCCTCTTTGCAGAGAGCGACTGGCTTTGATCAGCAGAAAAAGCAAATGGGTGTAGAAATACACGTTGTGCACTTCTTGCATATTCTGAGTGTCTTTGTATCCAGTGCATAGCACATCGCCTCTGGCTGCATGTTTCTGGCATGCAGCTTCTGTTTGTGCCACCAGAGACCTTGGCGGTACCTCACCCTTTATGTGAACCCACAGTCCTTCTAGGTATTGAGTGATGTGAGTAAGGACTTGTTGAGGTGGGAAAGCGATGGCAAAGTAAGTGGAGGTGTGAGGTTAAGAAGCAGTTTATTTCGTACCAGGTCCCTATGGGAGTGCTGTGGCCACACATGCAGTGATGCTCTGTGGCTTCTGTGACCCAGCTTGGTACGTTGGGTGAACTTAGTGATCTCAGAGATCTGTGTCTCTCTGATTCTATTTATGTTATTCCTCAAAGAAGTTTTTAATCATGCTCTTCAGATGCCCTTTCAAACTAGTGTTATATGTGAGATGAACTTTGCTTGCTACTTTATATCAAGTCTAAGTAAAAATGTCACTTTTTCCATCTCTGTCCGACATGTTGCTGAGGTTTTCTCTCTGGATGACAGCTGCAGGGCGATTTTGTGAGTGGTCTGTGACACCTTTACATACTTGGGCTGGGTTGTGCTGTCTGACTCCTTGTTTGCATCTTATTTCTCATTGATGGCATTTTCACACCATGGCTGTGCAGAAAGGCAGCACAAATCCTGTACACAACTCACTTGGAGGCCCACATTGAAGCAAGGGATGGGGTGAAAGCAGAGCAAACAGTGCAGGGCAATTTGTCACAGCTTTCTGCTCCATGGTGGGTTTGTATCCTGAAGTAGAAAGCACCTTGGGAAGTCTGCTCGAAGCCATGGCAAGCAGGAATGTACACGTGAATAATGGGGGTGCAAATCTTTTTCGATCAGTTGCAGAATTTATGTTGGATAATAACGAAGGCTGGAGGAAAATGTATGGAGGTGGCTATGTCTTAAGTCTTGGGGTCCTAAATAATACGCTTTAGGAAATAGCAGTTGAGTTTATATTCTCTTATTCAATCAGAAAGCCAGATTGGAAGGGATGAGCATGCTTCTGAGGCTATAAAAAGTCCAAGTGAACTCTCTGAAAAGTAGCAGGATAAAATACACACTTTTGTTTTCCCATTTCCCTGGAAATTACTTCTTTGCTTTGTGTACGTTCTTTATGGTAGCAGCTGCTTTATGAGAAGCATCTTTCTGGGTTGCTTTTCAGTAGCAGCAACAGGAGAAGGCTGATAGTTATTTATATGGATGTTAAAAGAGCTCATGGAAACACAGCATAGGGCATTTGTTATATTTTATAGGTAGAATGGTAAAAAATAAATAGATTTCCGCTTTGTTTGGGTGTGCATCTTCTCAAAGAGCACTGTGGTTTGTTTTCTGCAGGGGTGGTACAGCACAGTATGTGTAATGGGAAAGCTCCAAACTCTTCTTGAAACGGCTGTTGTTAATTGTATAGCCAGTATATTTATTAACTGTAACACCTTTTCGACCTTCTCGATGCCACTTAGAGTTGAATTAACTTTAGTAGTTTCTCTGTCCTGTGCTATGAATTGTCTGGAACTCTCTGGAACTGATGGCAGAATCCCCTCTTACACCAGAGAAGCTTTCAGTTTATGCCTTAGCATTTGCTCCAATGTTTATCCTCTGTGCTGGAAACTCCTGGCCTGGCTGTGGGACCCGCAGGTTGGCGATGGTCAGTGGCAGAGTGCTGCAGTCACATCTGCTGCCTTGCCCCGCTTTGACATTTGTTATGAGCTTTGGGTTGATGCTTCCTTTAACGTGTTGTACCCAAAATCAAGTAAAGTTCTGTCGCGCACTGCCAAAGAGGCATTGCAAGTTCTGCTCTTACATGAAGCAGCATGGCATGATAAGATGTTTGTGCAGTGGCAGATAGAAGGATATGCTGAGCTAATGGTTAGGGCTCTGCTGTCATTGTGAAACACTTGATTATTTTTCCCCTCCCTGCCCATGGAAGACACTTGTCCCAAATATGCCATAAGTAAAAATACATCTAGAATAAGTAGTTCTCCTGATGCCACATTTACAGCGGAACCAGCCAGCCTTACACAAATGTATGTATATATACATATAGATGTGCACTCTTAGGCACATTTCTCATGGCCTGCTGCAAAGCCCAGGAGGACACGTCTTGCAGCAGGAAGGCAGAACGGAGGGCTCCTGCTGACCTGTGGGGCAGTGCAGTGCAGCCCACCCAGGTTTGGGGCCTTTGCTAATGGTTGGTGAGGGGTCCGTGGGTCTCCAGCAGGCGGTGTTGGTTGAGGGAAGGCAAGGGCACTCAATCCAGAGCAAATATCAATGGAAAAGGACGTGGGTAATGGTAAGATTTGTGTTCGTACAAGCCTTGGTTGTTAGGGGAGCACAGGCTGTGTGCTGTGTTGCGCTGCTTGCAGAATGGCTCCTGGTTCTTGACAGAATTGTTGCTCTGAAGTCTTCTCCAGTGCATCCAAAAGCTTTTGTTGCCTTCAGTTTCAGGTTAAAGCTGTGCAAAGACTTCCGTTTTGTTGTTGTTTGTTTAAATAAATGTGCTTAGATTCTCCTACTCTGCATGAGAAGTGCTCTGCTACTTTTTATTTATTTTTCTCATTGTAGCTATTCTTTCTGGCAACTGTAACAGAAGCTGCCAACTAAGCTTGTTTCATATTTGCAACATGACAAAGTGCATCCTTGGCACCAGTTCTGCATAGGTGGGTCAGAAAGAACAGTAAGAGATTTGGAAAGTAGCCTGTCCTTATCTGAAGGGAATGTTGATAATCTGTGACCTTTTTCACAGCATGGCACTGCAATATTTTGTTACTTATTTGCAGTCTCCTCTACTGATGAGGGTCCATGAGAGCCTACCAATCTCGCCGATTTCTGTGTCTTTTCCTCCCCAGTGCATTACAGAAAGCATCAAATGAGGTCCTGTGATCAACTTGGTGAGCACAAGATGATGTAGCAAGGTGCTGTCCTTGTTAGTTCATCTTTGGTACCTGGCAGTTTTTCAGAAACTACCACTGGACACATTATACATTTCCTATGTTGGCAGCTCTTGCTGCCAGCTTACAGCTGGTACAGTCCTTTATGGATTTCTTAACCATTTGAAACGTTGTACCTCAGGGTAAGGCTGTGTACTGAATCGATTAGTATTCACGATAAAGCAGGACAGAAGTGCCGAAGATGGAGAAATTAATACTTTGTGAAGGCGGTATCTCTCTAACTTCAAATTAATTCACGGCTTGGATTATCTTTTGATCTGAAGTATCAATAATGCATACCTTACGTTTTGGTGTTCTGCCAATAATTTCAGGTTTGCATTAGAATCTGTGGCTCAGGCCCATGTGTGAGGTGAACCTCTGCAGAACCTTTACCCCACTGAGATTCCGTATGGGTGATCTTCATGGTGGATTCCTTGCAGAGGAGTGAACTTTGCATCTGTGTGGGGGAGGCTGCATGCAGGTGACTGTTGCCCTGCGCAGCGCAAGTGGCCGCTCTCATTGCCTTGTCCCATACCTCCTGCCGAGTTCAGAGGATGCTACCTTTTGTTGGTGGCAGAAGGGTCAGGCTGTGCCGGGTGACCTCTGGACTCTGTGGAGGGTGCAGGGTGCTGAGGACAAGAGCCGTAAGTTTTACTCATCCTGACCTTTCTGGTGGCCTCAGCTGCCCTCTGGGCCTCTGCCGCACTCTGCGCTCAGCCTTTTGCCTCTGCAGATCTTGGTAGTTTTCTTTGAAGCAGGAATGCTGTTGCTCTGTTTAGCACAGAGAGGCCCCACTGACAGCAGAGGCATTCGGGGGCCTTTGTGTTATGGTAGTGGTGGGCAGTGTCAGAAATAAACCAACATAAACAAGCCCAAACTTGGCTGTGGATGTGCTTTGGATTTGAAGGCAGGCTTGTGCGTAAGGTTGTGTTTAACTGGAGGGAGCTCAGCATGCTATGAAAGAAATATTTAGCTGTAGAGTTCTGCAAATTTCAAAGGTTGGTTTTCCTTTTCTCTTTTTGTTTTTTGTTTTCCTGGTGTGTGTGAGTGTAAACCATTGAGCAAAATGCACTCCTTGTTTTTTGACTGTTACACAATTGATCCCAGGCTTTCCTGGAAGCTCTCATCAGATGGAAGCTGCTTTCTCTTTATTGGAACTTTTTTTGCAAGTTTCTGCAAGACTTTCTGGAAACTTCTCTGTTGTCTGACAGCTCCTGTTGTGTGTTTTATCTTTGGAAGCTTCTACCAGATTCTCTTCAGAGCTCTGTCTCATCCTACTCTTGTCCATGTTTACAGAGAAGTCCTTCTGCACACCATTTCCTGGCTGTTCCAGGAGTGTTGGGTCACCCGTGCTGCTCCTCTCCAGCACAGTGACGTGCAGACACTGCCTGGCCAAGTGCGTGTTGCAGGGCCGGGAGCTGGGCAGCACTTGCTGCTGGAAGGGTGCTGACAGCAGTGGTGAGTCTTGTCAGATGGAGCTGTCTCATGGGTCTGTTATTCTGAGAAAATAAAGTCACTTCTATGTGACATTTTGATGCTGAGCTGTTCTTCCTTTGGATTCCTGATTGTTCACTGACTTGTCAAACACTTTCTATTACTGCTTTGATTGATTTACCAGAAGTTGTCCTACTTTGGAAGATAAATTTAGGAGCTCTGATAACAACCTCTAAGAAGTGCTGTGGTTTTGAACACCAATTCCAAGAAAAATTGGAAGGAAACATTATTTTTGTGTTGAATGCTGTTGCATAACATTCTCAGATGGGGAGCTCACGTTGGGCGCCTTCAGACAGCGCCTCGGGCAGATGCTTTGTGCAGCTCTTTCACAGTTACAAAAAGAATTAGTGCTGTCTTTGGAGCAAACCTGCAGGAGCTTGGAAAGTCACCCTGCTCTGAGATTGATTTTTACATCAAGGATAGATCTTTCCTTCAGCACCCAAGTGCCAAGGTTCACACGCCTGCACGGAATAGCTGAGTGTGCACGTGATTGCGTGGCCTGCGGGAGAGCAGGGAGGAGAGCTTCCACACCAAGTGCTGACTTCCAGGAGCTGCATGTAGCCCTTGTTTGAGGCACAGTGTTTTCTAGGGGAAGTTTCCCAACAGTTGTTGGTAAATACAGTGAATTCTTGAAAACGATAGTTCTTGCATGAAATAACGGCCGGTGCATTCAGAGACCCTTGCAAGGAGTTCTACAGGTGCTGAGCCCATGCTCAGTGCGCTGGAAGGTGGTGCGTGGCTGCACACCTGGCCTGTGTGGGTGTGTGAGAGCTCTGTGCAAGGTTTCAGTGGCTGGAGGGCAGGGGAGGCACTGCCTTACTGTCACCTTCTGGCACTGCTGTCACCTTTCATTCTGTTGCATTGACTACAAGATATCCCCCATATACTGTACTTGCTAAAAGATGTACGTGTGTAGTGGTTGCATGTTAGGATTTGTCGTGCCTTAAAAATGCAAAGCATAGAAAACCTTTGAGAAATTTTATCAAGAAAATCCATATAGAGTTAAATTTAAGGTTTCCAACTCCAGTCCTTGAGCAGAACCTGGGTCAGCTCCAGGCCTGGCTGCTGTTCAGCTCTGCAAGTGGCTGTAGTTCATCCCCAACAGGACCACCTGGAGTTCTGTTTTATTGGTAGGTGTGTGGATGGGTGTAAGGCAATGTCTGTGTCTTTACCAAATGGAATGAATTTTATCAGAAAGTGCCTCCACTCTGAACATGTTCAGGTTTTCTTTACTGCAATCAATACGGTTATTCATGGCTCTCTGCTCGCAGCTCACTTGTGGCTGTATTTAACATATGTCACTGCACCGGGCTACAGCGCTTTGAGAGCGCCCGTTGTTGTAGTACAGATGTGTGCTGCAGTGGGAGCAGTGTTGTATATGGCTGCTGCACGCTGCATAAATCTGCTGCTGTGAGTGTGAGCGGGGCTTGGCTGATGTCTGTTTTAAATTCCTGCAGCGGCCGAGGCCAGCTCAGCAGATCGGCCTGGGTGTGCTCAGCAGCGCTGCAGCTTTGCGTGTGGAATTGCTCAGGTCGTCTGCATAGTTTGCTCAGCACTGAAGTAATTTGCATTAGCTGATGGTGAGGCCTGCGGTATGCGGCCAGTATTTGTGAGGGCGTGTCCTCTGCTGGCAGAACAGATCTTCAGGAGTTCTTGGCCTTCTGGAAGGAGATGAGTGTTCAGTTTTCAGTGACTGCTTTCTTTTAAGGGTCCCTGGGCATGTAGACACCACTGGGAGCATCTTTGTTGCTTTTCTGGACACAGACGAGCCAACGTATTTGAAAAACAAATTGTCTGTGTTCTTTTTTCTGTCTGCTTCAGAAAACCTGGTGGGCTTTGGTTGGAATAAAGTAAGTAATAAAATAAATAAAATACTGAACGCTTAGGCTTAAAGTTTTGGGATTTAAAGCAGAAACTGCCCTGAAGCTGAACCAGTGGGATTTTGGGGGTAGATGGAAAGAGCCCAGTTATTATGGGGTTTGACCACCAGTGATTGTCAGAAACTTGAAGGTCTGTGACACCAGCCAGAGGATGGCCGGCCCTGTTCTGTTAGGTCCCAGCTGACCCAGAACACAGCTGGAAACATGGAGAGTGTGGCACTTGGGCATGTGGAACACAGTGACTTTGGATGTAGCGTTGCATGTTAACTCCAAAATGCTGTAATGTGTGGGAACTGGGGTCATCACCTCATTTACTTGCTTTAGGTGTTGGCTGTGTTCAAGTACTGTAGCACCCTATGCTATGCACTCAGCTCTGCATGGGCCAGCCGTGGCATCAATGTGATGTACTGAGGGCATGCTTTGGGAACTGTGGCTAAAGCTGCAGCCTTGGTTGTGGTTTCAAACATCACTACCTCTGCAGTGAATACTGGCTGCAGGAGGCTGGGCCAACTGGTGTTGGATGTGTGGTGATGAGAGCATGGCCCTGGGGCACGCATGGCTGGGGTAAGGGCATGGCGGGGCTGGAACCTGCTCCACTAACAAGGGGAAGCTTATAGGTAAGCACTAAGGTAATTTTTTAATAGTAACTTTTGTTCCTCTACAGATGGGACAGAAGAGGCTGATGTGGAGTTATGCCTGTATTCACTTCAGGTGTCAGCCCTTCAGGGTAGAGCCTGATCATGTAATGTGTGGGATAGGTGCAGACTCTGAGACTGTCGCAAAAGACAGATTTATCATTTCAGCTGTTCTGTTGCAGACTACAGACTGCAGCGTGAGGGGAAGATTAGGGCTGCAGCCTTCCTGAGATGCCATCCACTGGGGTGAGGGAGGTGCCGTGCTCCGGGTGCTGGGCTGCAGTGTGTGCCTGGAGTGCCTCCATTCTTCTCCATCAAATTGTTTTAGATTGGATTAGGTTAGAGCAAGCTGTTACATATTAATGCTGGAAATCTGGTAAAATAACAGAGTATGATTTGATCATTTGTTCTGTCAAGAGAGCATGCAGCTCTGCCAAAATAATATCAGCAGTAGCAGCAACAAATACTTTAGAGACTGCTAGAGCAATAACCCTTTTCTTTGCTTCATTGCATCCTAAGCCTGCAGTAAACGTGGTGGAAGAGCGAAGCCTCCTTCCTTGCCTGACTTTGACCCACACGCAGGCGTTGTGCCTTGGGGAGGTGGGGAGCTGCTGCCCCAGGGAGTTGTGTAACCAAAACCCAAGCAAGCCTTAACCAAAACCTGCCTGTCTTTCACCTTTCCTGTGACTGAGCCTTGCTCTGGCAGCCTGGTGGCTGAGCTCCCTGCCGTGGAGTGCTGGGCCCAGCTGCAAGGGGAGCAGCTGGGTTCCTTCTTCCCACTCCATCACCAAAATACTAATGCTTTAAACCCTCTTTTTTTTTTTTTTTTTTTCCGATCAATAAGCAGACCAGACCTGAAAGTGGAAGTGTGATGTAATGGCTGAAGTGATGCAGTTACTGCAGTCAGGATCTCATTTACTCAAATTGCAACCAGCCATGCTTTGCATAGTGGGCATAAACTGAGCTCTGCCGACGCTGCAGCGCTACCTCCTAAACATAAAAGCGTGCATCAGGCAGAAATATTGATGTGCACCCTGCAAAAATCCCCCAAAAGGATTCTTGCTAAGTGCTTTGTGTGGGCTGGCTTTAGTTATTAATAAAATTGCTTATCCTTGTTTGTCATTTGCTGACGTGTAGGCAGGCAGTTGTTATAGAGCTATGGGGCCACCGTTGTGCTTGGCCACAGGTTGTAGCAGCATTGGCTAAAAGGTTTTTTCAGGAACATTGGCGTGAGACTGAGCTGACTGTGTGGGTAGGACTGCAATGCTAATTGTCACAGCCACTTGGAGCTGAAGGGGTGCTGGGAGAATGTGAGCATGTTGTGTGCATTGACAGCCTGTGGGTAATCAGCTGAACTTTCTGCAAACAGATTGTTTGTTGTACGTCTTGAAAAGCCGCACTTAAATGTTTGCATTTATCAACTTTGCCTATATACCAACTGAAATGCGAGGTATTGGGGATAAAATGGTGTTATTTGCTGGCTGCTGGGAGGATCGGTTCTGTAATTGGCTAGTAGAATAGATAAAGCTCTGTTTATTAAATGTACTCAGTGTGACCATTCGATTATCTGAGTGAAATCACACCACTCTCCAGCTTTGTCAAAGTTTTAGGACTAAAGTGTATTGAATATGCCTTTATTTCTTACTGTGGGCTGGAACAGACCTGGCTGTTTATGTCCCTTAGGAATTACTTGGAAAGCACCATGGAGCATCTTAGGGTTACACCGGAGCTGTCCATGGCCTCCTAAAAATTGCAGAGCAAGCACCTGTTGTTTTGTGAGATACAGCTGAAGGAAGAGAGTCTGGGGAGTGTTTTGGAAGAGTTACAGAGCAGGAGGTGCATGGCCATGGTAGGGCAGCATGACAGCTCTCCAGCTGCATCTCAGCTCTGTGGGGGCAGCCGGGGGCTGGGTGTCTGCATCCCTGCTGGTTGCACTGGGATTGCTGTGTGGGCTTCACTGGGTCACTTCCTGCCCAAGAAAAAGGAGAGTGAAGCCACGAAGCTTTCATAGCTGCTTTATTTAAAGCCTCATAGTCGTCATTCAGTGAACTTGGCCAGCACACCTCTTTAACACTCCCGAGCACTAACGTGTCCTGCTGCCCACAGCCTCACAAGGAGCCCTCTCTGTGCCCTGCGGCCTTGGAGGCTGTGGGGCACCAAACTCAATGTGGCCCTTTCACCTCTGTGCTGAGCTTGGCCTCAAGGTAGGCTCGGACAGACACTGCCTTGCTGTTGCACAAAGAAAATTGTTGCTCCTTGGGGAAATAACAAAGTTGGAGCTCTGGTGCCAGGCGTTATATAGGATGCCGGCACAGCAAATGTTTGCAGTTGGAGAGCTCACTGCTAACAAGGGCTGATTGTGCAGGAGGGGAGGACGTTTGTTTGGCCTTCCAGACCTGTGCAGTAATGGGTAGTGTAGCTGTTAGGGTTTGGTCATTGCCCAGTCCTTTTTTTCTTTAGACACCATCAACTGATATATCAGCTTTAAACTGGAAGGAGTCATTTATAGCAGATTTCTGTGCAGTGATATAATAATTCCCCTGCTCAGTAAGAGTGATTTTATTGCACTGTTTCCATACCAAAATGTATGTATGGGAAGAAAAAGCATGCTAATTTCTCCCACATTGGAAGCAATAAGAAAGCAAATTTTGGAGAAGTTAAAAGCTAAGAACATATTTGCTGAGTAGTTAAAGGCAATTATAAAGTGTTCATCATTTTACAGAATACCCTTTTTGGCTTCTGACCAGGTGATTAACTGGTTGGTTTATTGCTTGGAGAGCATTCTGTTTAAAGATCCCGTTTTTATTTTTTTCATCAGAAATCAGGCTTAGGTTTTTCTTACCTACCTTAAGCAGAATTCTTGGAAAACGCAGAGGATGCTGTCCTGGTGAGCCCAGAGAAGGGTGTCACTGCAGTTGCAATGCAGGATAGGAAGAAAGAAATCCAGTGGAAATGGAAGTTCTTGGAGAGCATCATTTGGGACAGCATCATGGTGCATCTCCAGGTGGAGGGGTGGGAGCAACTTCAGTGCTCAGTGACACTCTGAAATTGCAGTTCCCAGCCCCACGGGTGTGGATGGCTGTGACCAGGGGCTGGAACTCCCCAACAGGAGCAAGGCTCAGGTGTACTGGGAGCAGTGCTGCAGCACATTGGGCATTGAGTGCTCACAAGAATGTCTCCTTTCTCTTGTGCTGTCTCTCCCACTGCTTCCCACTGAAGCACATCTCAGTGAAACGCTCATCAGTTACAGCTTTCCCAATGTACCTGAGGGTTTTCTTTTCCTCATCAGTAGTGCTTTCTTGTCTGGCCCAGTTACGTGCAGATCAACATAATGGCCGACTGGAACTTCTCAAGTTCTGTTAGCTTCTGTTATTGCCTCGAATGAGGGCCTGTTGCTCAACTGATGGCAGCTGTTATGTGCTGGAGTGGTACCAAGGGTTAATGGAGATCGTTAATTTGGCAGATCTTACAACTGCATCTGCTTTAGAAGGGTACAGAAATAGGAGAGTAGAGGTACTTCATATTTTCTAGCAGCAGCTAAGAGAGCCATACACATTGAAACCAGGGCAAAATGGGCTCCTTTATTGTCTGAGTAGAATGACATCTGCTTGTACTAGCTGTGACCACATATTTAATAAATGAATGTTGCAAGCTACCATATGGATTTCATAGACTGTAGCGCCCAGCACTCTACTGGAGCGCTTTGCAGTGCGCTTAATGTCTCGCTTTGACTCCTCTGTAGATCCTGTTCCATGATAGGTCTGCCATGCGTGCATCCCAGCCTGTCAAACAGGGCTCTGATACCACAGCCTAGCAGTGACTTCCCAGGATCACGTGGAGTGTTTTTCCATCTCTTTGGTGAGCAGTCCCTGCGCACCTCCCTTTGCAGCGTGCCTCTCTCAGCAGATGGCCCTGTTGGGGCACATACCTGCTGGGAGCAGGGCTGTCCCTCCTGTGAACGGCTGCAGCATCTGTGTGTTGGTTGTGCAGCTGGAGCGTTGCGGTGACTTGGGGCTGTTTGGGGCGGTTAGCTGAGGCTGCTGTGAAGGCTTTTTTCCCTTATGTTTTCTCAGAACTCGGAGCTTTCTGAGTAACCCAGCCCAGTGTGCACGCTGTGATTCAGTCTCGTGTGCGCGATGTGTGTGTGGTTCTGCAGCTGCTTTGTGCAGGGAACGCCCATGTCACGCATGCTTTGGGAGAAAAAGGTCAGGAAGGGGTCTCCCCTTCTGCACTTTTCTGTTTAATATGAGCCAGAGCTCTGCTTCTGTCTTCCTCAGGTCTGCCTGCAAGTTTTAGCTCTTAATTACAGTACTCTGTGTCATCTCGTTTCAGCGTTGTAACCCTTCCTTTTTGGGGTTTTGTACGTTACTTTCCCTCAGCTAGCAATCAGAAACTCAGAGGATCATTTCTCTGCTTCCTTTCTTGGAAACAGCTGCATTTTTTTAGCTCAACTTGAGGATGAGGCCCACGAGTGACTATTTAAAGTCCTGCTTACTGCATATTGAGGAAGTTCCTGGGCTTTCATATCCTTCAGTCCTATAGAGCAGCTTTGTGGGGCTGTGCATTAATTCCCTTCTGCCCCATATAAGCCCCATACAGCAACACTGGTAGTAGAGTGGTATGTGCTTATGGAGGAAGCCCTGACTTTGGAGTATGGATGGAGCTCATGGTGTCCTGCCCAGGGCAGATTTTCTCCTTGTCATTAGGGAATGAATGAACTCACAGCCTGCATTTTGTTGCCTCCAAAGACATGCATTTAAAAATGCAAAGAGTTCTGTGCTGGCAGACCTGCTGACCTGCTCTTCTTTTGTCCGAATCAAACGTGTGTACCTGACTGCCATTCAAATTCCTGGGTGATCTGGTGTCCTATAGAGCAACATTGGCTTTGTGAAAGTATAGTTTACTTCTACTGAAATTTCTAAGTTCTTTTGGAACAAAATGGTAACAACATTTTATTTATCTTTTTAAGAAGCTTCTTCCAAAAAAAAATCCAACACAGCTATCTCCTTAGGAAACACTGAACGCCACGGATTTGCTTGACAGATTTAGCTGTGAAGACTTTGCATTTCAACTCATTCAGCAGAAGAAACTTAATTGCCTCAGATGTGAGGTAACCAGCTGAGAAAATGCTTTATTTTCACATGCACGTCTTTTCAGATGGTCTGAGAGGAGTTTGATATATGTTGCCTTTACTTAAAGGAATGGCTGCTGACGGAAGTGAGCACAATGAGTCGAGGTATGTTTCCTCACAGATAAAACCATTTCCTATCTGCAGCCTGGACGTCACCTGTCGCTTACAGAAAACTTAGAATGAGAAACGCTTTCCTTTGAAATTTTTTTTCCTGAAACACTTGTTGGTTATTATTGCCATTAGCAGTGCAACGTTCAGAAACTTATCAGCCTCTGACAGAGCAGCAGTGTTTATTTGTGCTTTAGATCAGTGGTGGTACCTTCCAGAACTGAGCAGTGCCTGTGTAGCGACCGTTACTTGTATTTACTGGGGTGATCAGTCTGCAGTGATCTCCGAAAGCGCTGGGATTGTTGCGGTGTGTTTCTCAAGGTGTGTGTCTGCACAGGCAGGTTTCCAAGCTGTGGGTGGTGGCATGCTACTACTGTTTGCTTGGAGAGGTAATTATGGAAACGGAGTTGCATGCTGCAGGCTTATAATCGCTATGGGGGCTGATTATGGTAGTTACAGGCCAGAGGACAAGCCTTTGGGGCTGGACGAAATGCCCTTTTTTGCATCAGACATGGCTCAGTTGCTTCAGGCTAACGTACCTCAGTGTCCAAATGCATTGATATCCTGATGGCAAGTCATCTACTCTCAGGACATCCTGAGCTTTGGTATCCTGTTTAAGTTATGTGGATGCGTTATGACTGGTTTTATGCAGAGTCTGTATTAGCCCCTAAGGTCAGCCTTCAGCCTTTCCCAGATAAGATGTGATGGATGAAAACCTGTCAGAAGTGGGTCCTGGATGCAGTGGTAACACACTTGATTGTCCAGGTTTTCAGGCTGCATCCAGAACGGTTGGAAGTATAGACAGATTTCAAATGATGATTTAATTGTTTACAAGTGAGTGTTTTCTGCAGTGTACAAAAGAGAGGAACTAATCCCAAAAGGCTTTTTGGTCTAAGTTGAACAGATGATTTCCTGACATTGTTATACATCCTGGTTTAAGGCGATGAATAATTAGCTATTTAAGTTTAAAAAAAAAAAAAATTACCTTGAGAACTGGATGCCAGCTGAAAAGCTGTCAGTAAATTTGGAACAGCTTTGCATGTCAAGTTGATTATAGCAATGAATAAAAGGAATTACCAGGAAAATGAACCGTGCAGTTTTAACTTCGGTTTCCCCATAGATTCTCCCATCTCTCTCCAGGCTCCTAGGGTAGGTTGCTCTGATATCATCAGGCTGTGGAGTTCCCTTTCACATGCTCCTTTACCGTGAGCAACTCTTCCTATTTACTCCACTTTGTCAATGTGCAGTCACTTGAAACCTTACATTTAGAATTCCTCCAGCCCCAAGTACCATTAATAGCAGCTTTTGTCTGACTTCCCAAGGTATGGAAAGCCATGAGTGCAGCTTCAGGTCCAGCTGATGCAGAGCCAAGCAGTCTGCTAAAGGCAGTGGGTTCTCCTGTCCTCTATGTCCTTTTAGTTGCTGTATAACAGCAGCTATCTAACATTCTTCAGCAGGGTCAGGTGGGCTTGGCCTCCATGCAGTCGGTAACCAAGCAGCTGCCAGTTCTGTGGGCTGAGCGGGACGGTATTGAGCAATAATGAGTTCTGAAGCCTCTTTAACAACAACATTAAGTTGTTTTAGAAGTGAACTCTGTGTATGGCTGTGCCTTAAAGGGCACCGTGGAAATGTGGGCTGTTTGAGGTCTTAAAAACGTTTCATTTAAGTAAGTGGGGTTTTAAGTTAGTGTTCAAGACTTGTTGGCCCAGGCGGTTGGATGTTGATATGTCTTGTGTCCCATTTTGGTGTAATGGTGTTGCCTTCAGCTGGTCAGTTTGTCATGTGGGCATGTTTAATGTACATCCAAAATAATGATTGTTTGGAGCTGAAGAAATCTTTGCATTGATATGGCATCTGTACAGTAGAAGTGCCTACCAGCACCATGATCCCCAGGGCCAGAACCAACTCCTACAGCGTAGTCCGAAGTACTTGGCTGTTGATGAGGGACTTAATGGCATCACATGAATGGATTGGCAGCTAAATGAAGGATTGACTAAACTAATCTCTGTAAGAATCCTCTTTAATGAGTTAATGAGGTGTTCTTAGAGCTCCCCACACGCACAGATGCTAATGAGAGTTTTTCCAACTTATCAAGTGATGAACTTGGATCTGCATCCAAGCTGATAACTGAAATGATGGATAGGTTCTGCTGTCCCGGGGGAAAATGTTTAAGTTCTGGTGTGAAAGCTGCAGAGAGGAGCCAGGAACGCTGCCCTACCTGCGTGTGCCTTACATTTTTGTGCAGCACATGGAGTAAACCCAAGCGTGGTGCTCAACTTCACTCAGTACTTCCAAAGTCTGGAAAGCAGCAGCTGTGCTTAAAACACTTTGGTTTCATTAAAACACAATTCATCTGTTGTGTCCTCTGAAGATTAGTTTTACCAAACTACATTCAAAAATTTCTCAGGAAGATGCACAATAATGTGCTTTTTCTTCTCTGTTTAAGCTTGAATGTTAGTAAGTTCTGGCTGGGGAAATGTTTGGTCCTAAATTGATTCATCAGGGATGTTACTCCACAAAAACATGGTTTGTTTGGTTTTTTTTTTTTTTTTTTTTGGAAAATGAACCTTAGTGGGATTGAAGGCATTGTGATGTTTGTCAGTGTCCAAGCGGGATGTTACTCCCTGTGTCCCATGAGCAGACCCCTGCCTACCTGACACCTGTCTCTGCTGTCAAGATCAGCAGGTTGGCTGGCTGTGGGGTGGCCTGGTAAGCTTTGGGCTCTGTTGGTGGGATTGTGCTGCTGGCTGGGCCCTGGAAGCGGCCAAGCCCCTTCCCCTGCACTTGACAGCAGTTCGGCTGTCATCAGCACTATCCGGTTGTAATGCCATCTTCAGATTTCATTAGTGTGCTCCGTGTTCCAGGTCATTAATGAATCTGTTTGGGAAGACCTCCCTTCAGCTCAATACAATGCCATTTATCATTATCGTTTGTTTACAGTCCTGCAGCCAGTTCTCAATTCCAGGGCTGTGCGCTGGTCCTTTCCAAGTCTGCCTGAATTAAATTCTCAATTAGGATTTCGTGAGGCACAGTATCAGATGCTGTCCTGAACTCCAAAAATATGACCTCTGCCGTGTTTCTTTTATCCATGCTGTCTGTAACTCTATCAAAGAACAAATAAAGCAATTAAATTTGTCTGGCAGGCTTTCTCCTCTGTGAAGCTGTACAAGCTGCTGCTTCGCATCCTGTTACCCTCAAGGTTTTTCAGCTGGATTTTCTTAACAAACGTTACTTCGTTTTGCCCTTTTTTGTTTTCCCCCTTTCCCTCCTGAAGGTCTGCGGGCTGTGTGCCCTGCCACGTGCTGTCATCACTGTAGTTTTTGATAGGTCCTATGCATGATGCTGGGGTGGGTGAAAGTGCTGCCTGCTCAACCAAAGCTCTGCCAGGCTGCATCCCTTCAAGTTTCCTTTATTATTTTTCTTAACGAGTTCCTTAGAGCAGACTTTAATTTTCTTCTGGTAAGTTGCTTGCCTGGAAACTTCGGATGAGGCTGCAATGGGTCCCAGCCCTCCTGCCCAGGCAGCACCCTCAGCTGTGGCCACAGTGCTTGGTGGGGCTGAGGAACTGGGGGCGTTCAGAGAACTGGGAAGTGAGGGGGAAGCATCTCTTCTCAGAATCATCCATTCTGACCCACTGGGATCAGTATTACCCGCTTTCTCATCTCTCGGTGTTCCATGCTGCAGTCTCTGCAGCCTGAGCCTGGAGAGGCTGTGCCGACTGCCAGCACGGCTGCACAGCGTAGTGGAGCCCCATTGAATTATGGAGGAGCTCGGGATGCTGACCTCTGCTCAGAGAGGTAACGTACATTATTCTTAAGCACAGATTCGAGGAGGTGGTGTCAGAGCAGCTATCACATATTACATGTCATGGCTGAAAGGTAAGCCTGCTCCAGGTTAATACATTAACATTAACTGTCCTTCTGCAGCTGCGGGACAGCCGTGTGGCCTGGGGAGCCAGTGCCATGGCGGTGGCATGGTGGGTTTGTTTGGGGTAATGATTAATTTCTTATTAATATTTTTCTACCCTTGACCCTCCGTTGGGTCAGCCACAACCACAGCAGCTGGCACAGGGAGAGCCTGTGGTGCTGGGTCTGTGTGCAGGAGGGTGCTGGCTGGGGCTTTGTGTTTATGGGGCTGCTTGTGAGGCCCTCTCTGAGCTTGCGGATGTCCCGCTGTGACCTGCCCTCCCTCCTCCAGGCTTTGCAATAGTGAGATGAGGAAATAATCTTGCTTAAAAACGTTTTTCCCTAGTGGTTTATTTTTAGCAAGGATCAATTCTCCAATTGGGTTCCTTGCGTGAAACACTTCATCTGTCAAAGCAGGGTGTTGGCAGGGGCCACATGGGCTGATGTGGCTACTGAAGGGCAGCTTGTTGAGCTACGTACAGTTGATTGTGCCACAGGGCTGAGGAGGTTGGTGGCAGGCCTGGAGTCTTGAATGCTGTCTTTGTGGCATGGCCATGGCGTTGCTGAGGGCATCCCTCCCCATCTGGGCCATTGGTGTCCATCGTTGCTGTGCAGAGGGCTGGGAGCTGGACCAGGCCATCCAAGTCTGCCAGATGCAACCAGATGTGGCTGTGGGGACATCTGTTCACCTTGCAGCGCTGTGTGACCCTGTGCTGTCACAGGGCTGCTGGGTGATAGTGGCTTGAACTGCTGCAGGGAAGGATCCTGTGTGCAGGGCTGTGGCTGTCCCCTGTGTCTTCAGCCCATGCTGACCACATCCTTCCGTGTTTCCTCCACTCAGGATCTGGTGGCATTGCTTGCATGCTCTTCCTCCTCTCTTCTCCCTTCTCTGTCTCTTCAAAGTGTGTGATGAGTGTCTGTGGCTCTTGGTCATAAGATTTGGGTGTGTGGCTGCAGAGCAGCAAGGCCTCTGTCTGCTGAAGGGCTGTTGTTCTACCCTGCTGCTGCAAGCACAGAAAGATCTTGGTGCTGAGGTGTCCCAAACCAACAAAAACCCAACAGGCTTTGCAGACCTGAGCAATGCTCACCTTTCTTCCCTTTGAGTCACTGCTTGCTGATGCTGCTACTGCTGGTGCCAGTGGCAAAAAGCAGATGTGCAGGGCTGTTCTCAAGTCCTCTTTCTCTCAAAGTGATGCACTGTCGCACATGCCCTGCCCCTTATGCAGTTTCTGAGCATCCCGGCTGAGCTGTGGGGGGCTGTGGGCAGGGTGACCTCGGGTCTGGCCCCATCTAATCTGATGTGTGCCTGAGAGCTGGCTGGGGGCAGAGGACATGCTGGTGGTACCTGTGTCTGAGAGTTGCAGTTAAGGTTGCCAAATACTTCCTGTAGGCAGATGCTGGTTTTGGTGGCATGTGACGCATCACACCCCATCCGCTGTCAGCAGTGTGGTGTGCTGGTGCCCTCATCCTTGCCCCGACTGTGCCTGCCTGGCTGCTGCTCTTCCCCTTAGCTGAGAGAAGGGCAAGAACTTGATGAAATAGCAGTCCTGGAGGTCCCTTCCAATGGTATTTTATTAGTTTCTGTGAATATCCAAATGTTTTGAGCCAAGCTTGAGCACAGGGTAAAAACCGCAGCTGGCAGGCTAACAGAGCATGGGCTGTGAAGTGAGTCAGCAGAACAGCGCTGGCACGGCCGGAGCGGAGCTGCAGCTCAGAGCAGCGCTGCCCGCACACAGCGGTGCTGCTTTGTGGCCCTGACCCGCAGGCTGGGGACGTGTGAAGTGTCACTTCTGTGCAAATGCTTTATGTCTTGGTGCCCACAGCAAGCAGTGCTGGTGCTGGTTAGTGCTGGCTGTCCTTCCTGCTGCCTGCCTCCTGCCTGCTGGCTCCTGCCCCGTGGCCTCGCTGGCCGTCCTGCAGCTTGTGCTACAGTCTGAGCTGATGAGTGGTCTGACCAGTAAATAACACAGTGACAAAGCTTTTCTTCTGCTGAGCCCTCAGCCTTAGGCCAACACCGAATGTGTACGAGTGGGTTGAGGCATGCATTGAGCTATGTTCAAACCCAGTGTCTCTTGAACCAGTGCTAGGAAAACATCGTTTTGTGGTGTGGGAGTGAGGCTTGTCTTGTGGTGAAGGTCGTGGACAGTGTGTTAGAGATTTCTGTCCTATTTCCAGTGTGACCTTGGGGTATTTGGTTCCTCATTCTTCTGTCTCTTCCCATCCTTTGGCTTTGAGGAAGGTTGCAGTGGCTGTGGAGCAGATGTTTTTTTCCTGTATGAGATATTATCCCCTATACAAAGTCCAGACCGGTGTTGATGCACATGCTGGTACCTTCCAGTAGTAAGTCTGGTTGTGCCCACATCAGTCTGTCATATTGCTCACACTGCAGTCCAGCAACAGCTTAACTTTCATCACTATCACTAGAATGAATGATTCATAGCACTTGAAAAACAGCAGTCTGGTATCTCAGGGACTTTGCTGAAGGTTCAGTGTGCCAGCTTCTGTGGGGCTGCTGACATGGGGTAGGGTTAGGTGAGGCTGAGCAAAACCTGGTCAGAATGGTGCCAGCTATGTTGTGGCATGTTCCGCAGACTTAAAGAAGTGATAAGAGGAACTTTGCTCCCTGGCACAGACTTTTCATTAACAGCTATCAGTTATCAGTGAGAGCTGTAAGTTGGGCAGAGCAGAAAAGCTCCAACTTGGGAAAAAGGTGCTGCAAAAGGCAAATCAGACGCTTGGGTGTGGGTGAAGCAGCTTATTGCCTTGTATTTTTTTATTTTCTGCTTAGCTGACTGCAGTCATAACCTATAAACCAGTAGCACAGGCTGCATGGAAATCCAGAACTGATAGGATATCTGAGCTTACCGAGCTGTACTGGCTGCTATAAATGTATGCCCGTACTTACCATAAGTTGTAACCTATGTCACTCAGGTTCTGCTCTCTCTTATCTGATGACCTTTCTGCTGCTGTTTCTGTGTGGTAATGGGTCATTGTGTCAGTGATTAAATATTTACCTTTATGAAATGACAGGCGCTCACAGCTTTCCTGTGCAGCACTGACGCCCTGCTGTGCTGTGGTGCAGGTGAGGGGTTGCTGTGCCCCACGTGTCCCTGGGCTGCCTCTGCTTTGGGCACACTTCTGTGGTGGTCCCACTGGCTCTGTGCGAGCAGCATCTGTTCTGTTGCCTTTTGGTTCAGCTGGGATACAGTCAGAGGCAATATGCTGAGTAACAGAACAACCTCTGCCTGAATTTTCAGTGGGTTTGTGAATTGATGGGTTACTGTCGCTTCTGGAAAGTCTAACCTTTGCTGTTTGAGCATGATTCTCTTAGAAAACGATTGACTTCTCCACACAGCCATTTTTTATCAGCATTCACCAGACTTCCTACAGTAATGCTTCTGTGCTGTGAGCTAGCAAGAAAGTGAAAACTGACGTGTCTGTTCAGCATGCATTTGGTAGGGCCACCTCGCAGGAGGACTGAGCGTGTCCTACAGAGCTGGTAGGCACTGGGTGTACAGGATTGGGCGCATGTCGCCTTTGACACTGATTTCTAACTTCTTGTAAGCAAAACCACAAAAGTATATGGCACAGGCTGAATTTACTAATTATTAATGGAAGAAGCTCATTGTTTTGGAGTAATTGTTCTTCAGCTCCTGCTTCACAGCGGCGTTGCGGGATGCTGTACTCCAAAATGCTTTCATTTTACCCCCCCCCATCTACAACCAGAAGGAAGCCTCTTTGTTTACAGTGAATGGTATCATCTTAGCAACCACTGCAGCTCTCAAATGGTGTGTTTTGCTTGGTCCAAGTGATGAGATAACTTCCTGCCTGCTAGGCACCCGGTGCCAGGACGGGATGGTCTCCTTGCCGCTCTGCGCCCCGGGCAGGAAGCGAGCTGCTGGCTCTGCCGTTGGTGCTTCAGCACAAGTGCCAGGTTTGGGTCGGAAGGCACCAGTCTTTACAGTGAGTGGAATATGTGCTTTTTTCAGTTGTGATTTTAGTTCAGCTGTGAGGAGATTCTGTATCTCATGTGCAGGTCTGGCCCAGAGCAGAACTGAGTTATCGAACTGTGATTTATGCCTCTGACCCCATCTTTATAGGTGATGTAGAATTGCAAGTTGCAGGGTGGTGTGTTAAGGGTACTTTCAAAGCATAGACAGTGCAGTCTTTTTTCCTATTTTTGATGCATGTTGTGAATAGGAAAAAAAACTCGACAAACTTTCACCTGTTCCCAGTACAGCCATATACTTGTTCTTTCATCTTACTGATAGCTTCCTGCGTTACTGCAGGAGAAGTCATTTTGAAAATGAATTCTGCCTTTAACCCCACATTGCCCAATGCTTATCGGGAGGGGAGTTCTGGCTGTGGGCATAAAGTGCTGTCTGATGTCCCTCGCCCTTGTTAGAAGCAGATTGCCCGTAATTGGACTCTGAGCTCTGAAATGCATGCGTTGTAAATACACCAAGGTTTATTGCCCATCTTAGAGCACGTGTTAGAATATAGATAAACCTGAAAGCTGTTAGGCTGGCTTTCTGGTAAAGGTAAAGCTTGTATTGCTGAAGTCTGATACTTAAGAGAAGGGCTGAGCACACCCTTCTGCCAGTGTTCCTTCTGTTCTCACAGCTATCTACTTTGCAACTACGCTTTTGTTTTTCATTCGACACGTTCATGTGCTTGCACCTGCTAGTGGAGCTGTGCTGAATCATCCCTGCTGAAAACTGAGCCACTTCGGTGAAACCAGCCATCCCAGGGCCAGTTAGAGCTACCTGTGGGCCTGGTGTCAGGGTGCCCAGTTAGACCCATTCGTTGTTGTTAGACCTGTGCGTGGGCCTGGTGTTCCAGCAGTCAGTGCCCGGTGCTGGGTGCAGCGCGCTGCCTCCTGGTGCGGTGCACTGGGTAGGCTCCCACCTGCACTTGGCATCCTCTTCAGGGAGGAATCATTCGTTTTGCCTCAAATTATTTTGTCCCACAGCATGCATTTTGGCTGAGGGATTTGTTCTGAGTGTTTCACTCCGGCTGCTCCCTCCCTGTGCTTTGAGGAGCAGTTTTCTATTGAGCGCTGCCGACCCGTTTCATTGTTATGAAAATATTTTTGTTGTACCACTTAATAAATTGTCCAATTTTCTTCCTCAGAGCTTTCTTCTTTTTAAAAAGAATCTATCAATTTCCAGTCACAAGTACTGGAGAGCAGTAAAGCTGCATTATTCTCTCCTGACAGTGCAAGAAAAGAAAAAATTATCGCATAGATTAAAGTAAATGCCTGCCTTGAAAGGAGTGGTTTACAGCGTGTTTCATGTGTGAGGGAATGCGAGAATTGATACTAGTGATTTGTGTTCAGGATTTGTCTGCTTGAATCAGAGCGTTTCTGGTCAATCTCTTTGTTTTACTGAAGAGGCTGCTGTCACTGGCTGTGGCTGATGGGATCCAACTCCACTGAGTATACCAGGAGAGTTCTGTAGTTCAGTCAGCTTTATAGAAGGAGGCAGAACATGGTACCAAGCCCTTGAGGAGGTGGTCCTTGTTGGCTTCAGACTGAGCACCCTGCAGCGTGCTGGGATTCCTGTGTGTGCTACAGGTGGTGGTACTGTGGGGCAGCAGTTCTGCCCTGCGGGCTGCTGCTGGGAGAACAGAAACCAACAGGCACCATCTCTAACAACAGCACTCATGCAAAATGTAAGAGCAGAAAGAAGAAAATAATTAAAGATTTACCAAGTTTGTCCCTGTTTTTGCCCATAAAAGTGAAGCTTCTTGTGTTCTGTTATTTTCCCTGAGATAACTCAGAACAGCGTATCACATGTATGAAGGAAGTTGTTTCTTAACAATGGGGGAAAATAGGTGTCCTCGTTGTGCCTAACAGCTTTACAGACAACAGCCAAAATCAGGAGGAGAATAAATAGGAAAAACTTTCAGCATCTCATTTTAATTGGCTCATACTGATGCACTGTGTCCCGCATGGTGAAGAAATATCATTCAAGGCATGTTTGTTTGGTTAGAAGGCTTTTGAAATTAATAATTTTCAAAAGGAATCTGCTCAGCCAACATTGCGCCGCATTTGTCTGCCTTGTGAATAGTCTGAAGCTGTATCTGTCAGATGGATCTCCTGATCTTTCCAGGATGTTTGATATATACAGTAGCTGCTTCCTCTTATAGATACAGCTCCGTTTGGAAATGAGCAGCACATGCTGAAAGAGCTTTTGTCTGCAATCAAATTGGCAGCGACTGAGAAAATCCAGATGATCTCCCAAAGGGGAGGCTGTGCAGCTGGGCTGGTCTTTGTTAAAGCAGTGTTTTCCTCCTGCTATTTAGGCACGTTCTGTGTTCTATCTGCCCCGTGCACCTGCTGGTATTGTGATCTTCCTGCCATGATATCAGTGGGAACAGGACAATGCAGAGCAGTGCTGTAACCAACCTGCTTCGTGCAGGGGGCAGCTGCAGGGTGAATGAGTGGATCCCTGCTCTATCTCTGAGAGGATAGCTTTAAGTGCTGGTGTTTGCCTTTAGAAATGTAAAGCCATCCAAACACACGATTCTTCTTGCCTCTTCTCCCACCTTCACATGAGTTTTTCTCCTGGCTTAGCTGACATGTTTGCATTTTGCTGAGGTTTCTTAGTCTCCTTGCAATCTTCGTACCATTTGGGCAGCTGTCAGGTAATGTCTGCTACCATGTATTAGTAATGGTACCCCAGTGTGGGAACATGTTGGTGAAATATTAAATGTAACTTAGAGATAGGCCAGCTGTGGTTAGTGCTGCTTTCAGCTGGGTGCAGTCAGTGCTGCCTGCACCGTCCTGTGCTGCATGGAGGAAAGGCGTGAGGCTTTCCCAGCCTGCTTCTGCCTCCAGTGCCTGTTGTGGGCCCACAGCTTGTTTCTTTGTTAGTGTATTTACAGTGAACGTTGCACCGAAGGCTGCTTTGTAGGCACGAATAAAAGTAAAAGTGAATATATGGTTTCTTGGAGGAAAGCCAGGTATTTTTTCATTCTGCTCTGCGATTTAGGCAAAGCGAGAATCGCGCTGACCTGAGTTTCTGGGGATATTAAAACTCAAGATTAGTCTCAGGAGCCTGATAACCTGACAGATGAGAATTTATTCTGCTAAACCAAAGCTGTCTAATTTCAACAGATGTGATGGATTAAAGAGAAAGCATCACTGACCTGGTTCCACTTCGTTAGGCATTCCAATTAAGCTGAATGCTGTAGAAAGTGAGACTTTGCAGTAATACCTTGGACCAGCAGGGCTGAGGTTTTAAATGTTCTTTTTACTTTAAAAGATGTTCCTGTTAAAGATTTTGTTAGAGTGCTAATCCCAGAACACTAATGATGGAGTCTCCTGTAGGGATGCTATCTCTTTCTAACCCCTTAATTAACTGGCTAAATAGGCAATTCTTGTGCTTTTGTGTTTAGAAACTCTTTAACAAGGCTTGAATCCTCTGCCCCAGCCAAGTTAAGAGTTTAGATTGTGACACCAAAGAAGATGCTAAACTACAGAAAATGTATGGTGTGCTCACACACAATGTGCAGAGCAGGAGAGAGACTTTCATCAGGATGACATTTTAATGAGAAACAAAGCAGCAATGTGACTGCAGCTGTTGGGAGGAAAAGTTCACCGGAGCTGCGAAGTTTTGCTGGAATCAAATGGCAATCAACTTCCTGAAAAAGCCTAATGCCTTAAAGCTGCGCAGCACCAATCAACTGTAATCTAATAAAGAAATGAAGCAGGGGATTAAATCAAAGATGCAAGGGCCTGTGTGCGTCCTGGAGTTGTTCTGTTGCTAACGAGGCTCTGATCTGCACCAGTTACTGCAGCTTCCTTCGCTCATCCAAATATTGTAGAGTTCTGCAGTGCTGTGTGATGATATCTGGAGAAGGAGCAGCTCTGTGAAGGAAACATCATCCTTGCTCAAGCATTTGTTCCTAACTGCTGCTTTGGACCACTAGTGGTTCAAAATGCCTTCTTTCAGCTGTTCCAGTGATGGCCGTTTGTCTGCTCTTCCTATAGATTCAGCCTCCAAGTCCCTATTGGAAAATTAGGTTAGCACTATTCCTCTCATTTCTTATTTTTCATTCTGAAACACGGGGCCGGTCTGCCATTGCCGTGGGGCTGCCTGGAGGAGCTGGGCTGTGACAGCTGCAGTCACTGTAGGTCCCAAGAGGAGCACCTGGGCAGGACTAGAAGCAGAGCCTTCATAGAAATGGGTGAGGCCTGCAAGGGCCATCAAGGCAGCAGCAGTGATCCGTGCTTGTCTGGGGAGGGGTTCTGCAGGCAGAGCAGTGATGCGTTTGTGGGATTCTCGTTTCTGTTGTGATGCAGGTCTCTTCTTTACAACGAATGGTATAAAATCTGTGGAGATGTCTGGCATGAGAAGGTCAAAGTGACAGAAAGGATTTTGGGAAGTCGCTGATGCTTCGATTCGTGTCTTCTAACAGGGCAGCATCATTGATTTCCGATCTTGTTGATCTTTGTGAGACAGCAATGGCAATGGTCCTTGCATACTGAAGATGGGTGTTTATTTGGAACGCGCATTTCCAGTGTCCCTTAATGACCGCATAGATATTTCTACCTTGGTCTTCTGATGGCCTTTTCCCGGGGAAGACTTCTGCCTGTTCTGTACTTATTTCATCAAGCCTGCTCCGTTTTTTATGGACCTCACGTTGGAACCAAGCCTTTGAGTCAAAGCTGGCAAGGAAGGATCACGCACAGATTGTCATACACAGTGTCATTGTGAAGTGGTATCAAAGCACAGAGCATGTAATGAAGTACAAACCTGTACATGGTGTAGAAATGGAAATACACAGTAACAATCACAGCTGCTTTATTACTGACTCAGAATAACGTTAGCAGTGTGTTGTTTTAGATCCGTGCTCTCAAGTCAACAATTCAAGGCTAGCCCTTAGCTGCCAGTGTCTGTTTTGTTGTGAGAAATAACCTCAGCAGCCCAGATGTTTTGCTGTCTTGAATAGGATTCTAATGGCACAGTTGGCAGAGAATCCCCAGACTTGCAGAAGTGTCTCTGCGCATCTTATTCTCTTATTCTTTGGGGACAGATGGAGAGGAGTGCAGCGCCATGTTCCTTCGGGGTGTGTGGGAGAGCTGCAGCGCAGTTCCTCTGCTCGGTGGTTTCCTGCACAGCCTGGCATGCACTGCCTTGTTGGATAGTTGGCCTCCCCTGTCCATGGTCTTCCTGCCTCAGCTCAGGCTTGACTAGTATTTGTTTTGCAGTGTTGACTTCTGAAGCCCATGCTGTGTCCCCAAAGGAGGCAGTATTCTGGGGGTCTTACTGTGAATTTTTCATCATTTCCCCGGTTTTCCAACTATTTCAATGACTGTTGGGAATTTTGCAAGTCTGGTTGCAACTGATCTTCTGAAAGAAGAGAGTGCTGTTGCAGCCTGGTGTGCATCAGCAGGTCTCTGTAAATTCTCCCATGAAGGTAACTTTGGGCTGTGCCTGTAAGTTGACAGCCGCATGCAAGTGGACAAAGGGAAATTAAGAGCGGAACAAACATTGGATAATGCTTTTGTAAGGATTACACCAGTTCTGTGAACTTGAATTAATTTTTGCTCATTATCCTCACTTCTCCCTTTTAAAGATATATCAAAATATTTTGTTGAGATGAAACCTGCCAAATGGCAGCACTCGAACAGCAGATCATCTGGCTTCATTCATACCCTTGCTGTGCTAGGTCAGTGTGCCGTAAAGGGATGCAGTCAGGCCGTTCCTGTTGGCCCTGTTTGCTTCTTGGAGGCAGGATCACATAGCTCCCAAGCAGCTAATTCTTCAGCTCTGCGTTTTTTTGTGTTAAATTACATAGCAAGCATGCATTGTGTAATGTATTGATTTGGTGCAGAAGATGAACCACTTTTTAATCAGCTGTGTTTCGAAGAGTCGGATGTGGCAAATTTATTTGCACTGTGTTGCAAAACAGTTCTTATCTAGGGTGAAATCCAGGAACTTGGTTTTTACTGTGATGTTCCAAAAGATATTTTGTACCAATTTTGCAGTCTCTAAGCCTGGCTGTGAGCTAGTGACCAAGGCAGGCACCCTGAGCATCCCGGGGCTGTTTGATAAGGGCCTGTTGGTGGAACACTTCTGGAGGTTGAAGCATGTTTATCTGCACTAAAATGCAAAGAGCTCTGTGCTTAATGGAGAGAGAAGGGAGAAATAGAAGAGAGGATGGAAGCTGTTCTCAGCAGCTGAGGCAGTTGTGCGTTCCCTCTGAAAGAGCTGTGACTCTCTGACTGGTTTTCGTGGTTTCAGGAGTTACTTCCATCACAGAGTGCAGGGCTGTTAGCATTTTGCACTTCCCAGCTCTCATTTCATAGGAATACCAGAAGCCAAGCGCAGAGGCCTTGGCCATGGTGAGCCCGGAGAGAAATTCTGGCCCAGTTTTTCTCTCCCTTGGAGCAGTGGAGTTTACAGTCTGGGTTGAAGGAATCGCTGTCCATCTGCTTCCAGAGCTGCTGTTCTGTGGCTGCTGGAGGCCAGGCAGTGCAGATTACGTGCTGGCAATGAACCAGTGGGAAGGATGCTCTAAAGGTCTTTTCCTACTATCCCACATTGAGGATGTAAATGTTGATGGCTGAGGACGTGCAGCAATATGCCTGCTGTGCTGTGGCAAAGCCAGAGCCCTTTTCTCACTTGTGCAGTTCGGACGTCCTGTTTGCAGGGCCGGCCTCTGTTCTCTGGAGCAGAGTGCTTCTGGGCAAAGGATCTGCTTCAGCAGCACGGAGCAGGGCAGTGCTGGTGTGTTATCCTGTCTGCTATTTCATTTGTATAATTATTATTATTTTTTTTGAGACAGAGCTCTTTTTAGAACAAAAATGTATCCTGGAGAGCCTCATGCAATGAAAAGAATACTGCCATTAAAAGGTATTTATTATCCCATAACTCCTTTCTCTGAAATGTTCTGTCTTAATTCGATAAGTGACTCAGAAGGGAAGGCTCGCCGCTCGGTCGTGGGTGTTGCACTTCACGTTAAGTGGCCGCTTTGAGCAGCAGAGCTGAGCTCCTGGCACGTCGCTTCTGAGTGCCCGGCGAGCTGCCTTTGTGCTCAGTGTGGGGACAGTTCTGGGTACGGCTCAACTAAGTGCAAACCGAAGGGTACCCCACTGCTGAAAAGGAGAAGAAAGCCCACTCTGACCTTCAGTTGTTAGTACATTGTATGGAGAAGGATTATTAAGTAATCCAGAAAGTGCTTTGAAAAGAATATGGCTAAAAATAATGCTCTGGATCTTTTCCATCTCTGTTTTTGGGTGTCTTTGGGATTACTTTGAGTCTTTCAGTTACCCCACAAGTCAGAAACTTGGGGAGTTTTCTGGTATCAGTATGTATTCATGAAAAAATGAGTCCAGGGGTCTGAGGGCTGTAGAAGAGCAGCACCTTGCAGTTGTTGTGATGAGATGTCTGGGGCTGGTAACACAGTAGGTAGGCATGGAGTCTTGTTAAAATACGTTGGAAAGACAGTGTAAACCTCCAGGATGCTTGCTTTTCACATTGTAATTCAGTGTGTTTCTTTTGACTCATAGCTTTTTGGGGTGGGCAGCATTTTCATGTGGTGTGGAGGTGAGTAAGGCGCTGAAATGCCTATGGGATAAATGGCCACTGAGAGGAAATCTGCAATTTTTTGCAGGTTCTTCAGATTCTGCAATTTGTGCTCACTGCAGCTGGGGATTTCTCATCCTTCTGTTGAAGTAAAGAAGGAACAGCATGTTTTGCTACCTGCTGAGAAAAATGGAAGTGCAGGGGGATTTGCATGGGCTTATCACTGCACTCTTCTTAATGTATTCCCTATAGAAACATCCAATGCAATCAATTTGCTGAGCTATTACTGTCTAATAATCAGATGCACGGATGTGGGTGAAGATAAGATCAGAAACAAAGTGGCTAGAAATGTCTGTGGTTAAATGACACCTGTGTATCACACCTCCATTTCCTGCCTACAGTGTCGTGTCCTTTGCTGCAGCACGTTAACATTTTTATCCCTGGAATTCTTTCCCATTCAGTGCCTATATGCTCTTCCGGGGCTCCCTAGCCTGCAGGAGCAGCATGGTTCTGCTGCAGGAGCAGAATGCACAAATAATTTCTTAAGAAATAATAATTGGATGAATAATGACTTTCACAACTGTGGTTTGCGTGCAGCATTTTCAAGATCTGCTTGCAAATATTTTGTAGCCAGGGCAACTTCTAACTGCTATGTCCACTGTCATGTAACATACCAGAAAAATTGTCTCTCTTTGCAATTAATCAGTCCTCCAAGTGCCTGAGACCGCAGAACAAGGACTGTGGCTTTGGCCGCGTCCTGCACGTGCCAGCTGCTGTCCATGCTGCTGGGTGCTGTCCCTGCCATGTCCCGGGTGGGTGGCACGAGCGGCCCTGGCCCTGCCATGAGCCACTGTCCCATAGGCAGCCTATGCTCCTCGGCTGCTTCTCTCTGAACCGAGCCCTACTCAGTCTTATTAGTTAGGTAACAGTTCCTGAGGAGTCGGAGCAGTGGAAGGCTGTGTGCAGGCATCAGCAGAGATCTGAGTTTGAGGCTTGCCTTCCCCAGCCGAAGCTGAGCCCAGTATTACTGCCTAAGCTCCTTACACTGTGTGCGTGTTGGGAGCTGACAGCCTCAGAACAGGATTAGTGAAATCTGTCATGCTGTGAAATCCCAAGGGTGGGAGATGTCCAAATCTCACGCTGCTGGGGCATGCGGGCAGAGCTGTGCCATGCCTGCCCCCTGTGTGTGCCAGTCACAGTCTGCCAGCCAAGGCAGCGCTCGTGGCCTCCTTGAGGGAAGCCGGAGGAAGCGGCACCCCAGGATGCTGTGCAAGAGGTGGGAGTCCTGGGGGGCCCTTGGCTTCTTGGTGTGGGCCCAGCTCCCGTGCCAACATTGTGGGGTGGCCTGGTCACTCTCCCCCATGCCACCCTTTGGAGACAGCATGCCAGTGGTTCCCTGCTCCTTGCTGTAGGGCTGTTCATTATACAAGTCATATTAAATATTATTGCATGGCTTCACAGGAACCAAGAGGAATTGTTGTTATTCATAGAATCATTAAGGTTGGAAACGACCTCTAAGATCATCCAGTCCGACCCCACTCCCACCACGCTGCTGACCGTGTCCTCAGTGCCGCATCTCTGCAGTTGTGGAACACCTCAGGGACGGTGACTGTCACTCCCTGTACAGCAGTGCCAGCGCTTGCCTGCTCTTCCTGAAAAAAACAGTTTCCTAATATCCAACCTGAACCTCCCAGTATCCAAACTTTGTCTCTTTGTTTTTGCCCTGTAATTGTACTTTCCCCTGTGCTGTGATTGGTAGGGCTGCCTGCTAATGGTTGAGATTTTAGCCAGCAAACAAAACAGTGTTATTAAACTCTGATATTGCCCATGCTGTTCTTCGGTTGGACAGCCCTGGTCCGAATGGTGCTGGTGGTAACAGCACCTATACATCACCAGCACAGAAAGTCTGCTCCCCCCTCAGCAAAACATCCACAATGTCTGTGGGGATGGGGCTGGGCTGGGCTGTGGAGGCCCAATTTGTGCTCTGGGCATTTGTGAATTATCAATGTGCATACAGAAGTCTCAGTATAAACTTCTGGCTGCTTTGCCTTGTCCCACCACGAATAGTTTTCCTGAGTTCTGGTTGCAGCTTGAAAGTTTTTCCTCTATGTAAAACACCATGGCATGCTCACCAGTTTGGAAGCTGTTCCATTGCTGTGCTGTAGAAGAAGGTATCAGTGACCTGCTTGGTTTTACACAAAGTGCTGTTATCAGGAGTGTTCCATGGGACTGTGCCATTTCTGCCCACTGCCTGCGGGTTTGCCCTGCAGGCTGTGCTGTTATGTTCTGACAGCCATCCTTCACACTGCTCTGGGGTGAACTGGGAGACTTGGAACAGTGCCCTGTTTACACTGAGCGGGCCAGCAGAGGAAGCTCATAAAGAATTGTTGGTCCAAGGTGAATTCCTGCTCTGTTTTAGTGTGAATGCCTTTCCAAGTTAGTCTCACATCTGTTCAACTCTGGTATTAGGTTATGTATTTTCCAAAGCCCCATTTCCTTGAAGATGCTCTCAGACAGGCCAGCAGAGCCCCACTGCTTCCCAGCTGTGTTGCTGCATGCGGCCCCAAACCCCGAGGCCCATACTGGCACTGATCAGAGCAGCCATCAGAGCGTCACTGGTAGCATGCGGGGCTGACGGTGCCTATGGCACTGCCTGTGCTCCCGTGTCATCTCCTAGTGTAAATGCCATGACTCTGATAACATAAGCTGTGTCTCCTCCATTTTGTGTTCTTGATTTGGATTTAACTTTTCGTTGGTGTTTTCCATTATCTCAGAGCTTTTTAAACTGAGATTTCTTTTGCTTAATGTTTGTCTTCCTCTGTGGGAGCGTATTTTGTTCCCTATAGATAGCAAAATGCTGACTGCACAAGAGTGCTTTCCTGATGTCCTTATTTCTGTTATTTCTGTCTTTGTGATATGGTACGTGTCTGAGTAACTACAGAAACAGTACAGCGAGGGCTGAATGCTGCCCGTGCTATTTTCTTGGAGAACGCAGTGTTTTTCTATTCGGATTCAAAATTATAGGACTTTGGCCTAAATTCTAAGTTACAAAGCTGTTGTTTTCGTCTTTTGTGTCTTCAATAACTGTGTTTGCACATAGGAAAATATTGTACAGAGGTATTGCAGAGGGTAGCAGCCCCCTGGCACAGGAAGGCAGGCAGCTGCCTCGGTGTGCTGGGCAGTGAACTCCAACGTTTCCCCGGCTCCAGCCCTTGGTGCAAAAGCATTTGCTTATCATTTCAGTGAATTGGCTTCTTCAATCTTAATCGGCATTTAAATTAATTATTTGACAGCAGTAATGCTGAAAGGGAGTGAATTTCAAAGATGCATGCACTTGAGGCAACCCCTGGGCACAGCTGCACTCAGCCTGCTCCAGTGCCCCTGTGTGGGGGGGATAGCAAGACCATTGTGGGTGCTGAGCTGTGCACTGGGAAACCTCTTGTTGGCTCTGGGTGTGGCTGTGCAGCTGAGCGGAACAAGCTGCTTTTCTTACCAGTCCCAAGTTTTAGAGATCTGAAGTGGTTTTTCAGTTCGCTTTAAGACAAAACCAAATATTTTGATAGTTTTGTCAAAGACGAGCAGAACGTGCTCATTAAACCCAGTGCTGTGTTGTGCGTGTGCTGGAGAAGCAAAGAGGCTCGGGCGCTCCCTGCTGCAGTCGGCCTTTGGAAAAGAGTAAAATACGTCTAGCTAATGGAGAGGTACCATTTGTGCTGCAGGCTCCTGCATACCCCCAGAAATTATTGGAGGCAAGCTGGGAAAGAACCTGTGTTTTCTCAGTCTCCTAGTAGTTGCATTTTGACACAAACTTCAGCTGTGCAGCAGCAGGATCTGCCCAGAGGAGCAGCCTCAGCCCAGGGGATGACAGGAGCACGTGTTGCACTGTGTCCCCTATCTCTTGTTGCAGGTTGGGATGGAGGGCAGGCAGGGCAGATGCTGTGACCAACAGCTGGAGGCAGAGCCTTATGCTGCAGGTTTAATTAAGGAGTCTCTGAAAATATGCATTGTCTGAATGTTATAACACACAGTAGGAACTCTGAGTCAAAGCCAGAGGATAATAAGAATTAAACCACATTTTAACCATGTGCATTACAAGGATTTATATTCTTTGCTGGAGCTGAATAACTCATTACTGTAGTGCCATAAATGGTGTTCCTTATGGTGACCTTATAAAACGTTGCAATCCTTTCAAGCATTTATTATTAAGTGAAAAATGAAGCACTTTTTCCAGCTATCCCAGTTTAATAGTTTTTCCAAGTTCTAAACTGGTTTTGGAGCGTCGCCTGGAAGAACGATTATATTTGAATCATTTTGTGTATCTAAAGTAACTTAATTTTATAAAAGTGTGCATAGCTTCTATACAGGTATGTAAAGCCATGATGGCAGTAGATGTAGAGGGATAGCTGTGAAGTGCTTTGCTTTTCTTGGCCCAAATTTCATTTAATCATCAGATATCACCTTATGGATTGAGAACCAACCTGTAACTTTGGAGCAAAATGAGAAAGCTTCTTGTTTGGTATAAACTCCTGTTACTAGAGACTGAGAAAAGTAATAGGGAACAACAGGGAGTGTAAAGAATAGCTCATGTCTGCATAATAGGGTGAGTGAGCATTTAAGCAGTGAAGCTAACAGAAAGGTATTAGCACAGTTGTTACCAGTCCCCACTTTATCAGTCAGATGAGGGTCACAAAGCAGAAAGATGTCTCCAAGGTTTGCCATGAGCTGTTGGCCGGGTCCCTCCGTTTATATTCTATGATTCTGTATGGGATTTGATTCTCTTCCTCTTTTGCAGTTCTTTGTCAGCCGCTTCTCTTTGCAGCCTGCGGGCTGCAATGAAACCACTTTCCTTCCCCAGTGGCCTGAAACAGGGTTTGCAGAAAGATTTCTCCATCGTGACTCCATCCCTGACCCATCTGCAAGCCTGTGTTGTGTAAGGAGAAAAACCCACTGGGAAGTACCCTCACAGTATTTCTGAGAGGATGTCAGGCTCCTGTTGGCTTGGCCTCGTGGTCAAGTCCTCACTCCCACGAGGCTGCTGTTACCAAGAGCTGCTATTGACTTCTAGGCAGTAGAGCGCAGTAAAATAATTTCTGGAGCTTCATAGTACAATTAGGTTAAAGAAGTGGAGCGAGGTGCTAAGAATGAGTCTAGCTTTGGCAGTCTAGAGGATAAAAGGTAGCAGTGCAGGATGGCTCTGGCTCTGCTGTCATGGTGCTTTTTTGCTGATGAACTCTTCAGCCAGGCTGCCAAAGCAGCCCTGTGCCGTGTGGTTCGAGCAGGGTCCTGTGCAACCGGTGTGGCTGTGTGTAGGCAGGATGTGTGCGTTTCCCCTTCTGTGGGCTCTTGTGATTGCACGTTGCTGCCAGGCAGCTCGACCTCCCCAGTGCCTCTCCACAGCTGCCCTTCATGGTCAGCCTTCCTCTGGACGACTAGCACCAGCACCCTGCTCATTAGTGCTTCTCTTCTCCAGAAGCATTTCTGGCATTGCTGGTAGCCTCTGCTTACTATTATGTGTTATTTATGAAATGTATTAATATATAACGCTAACAGAAATCCCTTACGATTGTGGCGTAATTGTGCTTTGACATCAGCTTGGCCTGAGGCACGTCCAGTTACATGGGGGAATATGGGTTAATAGGGGTGCTCCTCTGCAAAGCTACGTAAATAGGAAAGTTTTGGTGTTGCTTTCAGATTCTTAACAGTATCTCCTTGTTTTAAATAACAAATATTAAATATCTGCCCAGAGGGCACAGGCAGGAACAGCCTCGGGCAGATTTCTGAGCACCCAGACATGTCACTGGGCATTTGCGCATCACCCTTCATTCCTCATTCTTTTGGCTGGTTTGTGCTCTTGCTGCTCTTCTCAGAGGTCAGAAGCGTACAGGCAAATAAATGCTTGCCAAGAGTAAACACTGTTATTTTAATTACATTTTTTATGAAGCTGTGCAGGTCTGTCTGGTACCTACACTTAGGCTGTGGGCAATGCCACGGTCTGAGCGTGACGCAGGGGACAGCAGAGCTGCTGCAGGAGTCAGCCCCTCTGCCCGGCGGTGTCGTTGTGTGCCACTCTGCCTTTCCCACGCAGACCATCCAGAGCTGTGTTGTTATTTACATTGGAGCTTGCTTGCTTCTGATGCCATCCCCTCAAACAGAGTTGCCTTGGGAAGGGCGGTGGGCGCTGTGAACGGCCTGCAGGCACTGCCGTGTCCATGGAAGACAGCGAGCAAGCGCAGGCAGGAGCGCAGAGCCAGCCTTAGCACAGTAATTCGCTGCGCGCCGTTTCTCTGTTTATGATTCAGTTTTAAAGGCCCTTTTAAGTGAAATTGGATACACTACAAAGTGTTGGTTTCATGTGTTTTATTTGCAGTTTAATCAGCGGGATCCAGCTGCCAGTGCAGGGGAAACCAGAGCTCGATTTTTAATTATCCCTGCTTTGCCTGAGTTAGGAATTCCCAATAGTGCTGTCTGAGAAAAGATGCCAAAAACCGCATTGTTCTTTAATTAGCTGTTGTAATTGTTTCAGTCTAATCTCCATGATTAGCAGCAGCATTAAATACAGCAGTAAGAATAGGCCTGCCCTCTTTGTGCTGCCCTAGTAAACACAACATTCTTACTTCTGGTAAGGGACGCAATATAAAATCAATTAGAAGCCAACTAGTGTTGATTGGAAAATGATAAAGAGCAGCTACCATGAAGTGCAGATTGCTTTGTAAAGTTGGTTTCTCGCCATGCTTCTGGGACGTCTTAATTGCTCAGTTTGGGGGGAAAGCAGCAGATAACAGGCTGTGTTACAGAGGTACCGCTGGGGATCTTGAGGAGACTCCATCCTCTGTGAAACCCCAAAATCAGCTTCCGGTGTCACTAAGGTCAGTGCCTGTCTGGTTTTTGGGAAGAGGTCACCCATGCCATCTCAGCAGGTGCCTTGTCAAATGTGGACAATTGCAGAGTATTCCCCATAGGAATGGGTTTTTATTCCAAGTTTGCCTGAGTTTTATTCTGAGACTCAAAGTTGCTGTGGTGCAGTGTGTTTGTAATGGGAATTCTGCTGCTGGAGGGAGCATTGCAGCCCGAGCATGTGTGTTAGATTTGTTCTGGGATGGATTGTGATTGACTTGTGAAGATATAGGAAAACTACTTACTGAGATTAAGTACAGCTCCCAGGCCTGCTCTGATGGTGCTGAGGTACCAGTTATTATCCTTAGGTTCCTCGATACCTTTGTATATTTGGCTTTAAGTGTCATTGCATGTGGGAAAAGCTGGAATTAAACCTATGTTCTGCAGGAGTTTAAGGTCAGTCATGTGGTGTAAAGTGAGCGTTTGTGAGCATAAAACGAGCACTTGTAGAGAAATGTAATTGTAATAGTGGCGATTGTGGTCACAGACTGTGGAAATGTGACTATTTCAGGTGATGTTATGTGTTTGTAAGGTAACTAATACAGCGTGTGACTTCTGAGGGCATCTGTCAGAGCCCCCACACTCCACTGTCTGCAGCAGCCCTGTGGCCAGGAGCAGGCTGTGTGGCAGGACACGGCATTGCAGTGCTGCTGGGTGTGCTCTGCAGGGACACAGTGCGTGGTTTGCCATGCACAGCTGTGTTGCTGGCTCCAGGCCTGCACCTACCCTGCCGCAGCAGCACTGCCCGTTGCTCTGGCTGCCCTGCAGTTAGTGTTAGAGTGGAGCAGTTGGGGAGCTCTGTAAATAGGAAGGACTGAAAGCTAAATACCACGCAGTGACGTGATCTTCACACGCTGCTCATCATGCAGCATGTCTTGTCTGATCTCTTCATGGTGGTGCGAAACCTCACCCTATTTAGGAAAAACCCGTGCATGACTTTTAGTATACCCTCTGGCTTTCAGTCTAAAGATGAAAGGCTCCAACAAGCGCTGTTGCGCAGAGGGCAGTTTCTCCAGCTACCACCAGGATGTCTGTTGGTGGTTTGGTTTATTCACGTAGAGCTTCAGAAACTCTGTAATCAGCCAGAGGGCTGCTAGCTCTTACCCCAGGTGGGCAGTGAATGGACACAGTTCTTGTGATAGTCGCCCAAAAGTAGTAATGTTGTGCTTTTAGGCAGCATAGTCACCTCATGTTGTTGATTAAAGCTGCTGTTTTGAACCCTGTGGTTCAGGGTCCGCATTTCTTCCCCAGGGTGGCAGGGCTCTGAGCTCCTAGTGAAGCACACAAACAAGTCTCTGCTTTCTGGAAGTGTTGCACATTTTTTTGCTCACACACTGCTTCAAATGCGGTCTGTGTTACTCAACTGCGCAACGTAAGTCTTCATAACCAATTTGCAGCAGAAAGGAGGACAAAGAAAAGAAAGGGGGAAAAAAAAAGTTTTCTGTTCTTTGCTTCTTGGCTTGCAGTGCAGTTATGCCACTGATGTACTCCTGATAATTTGTCTCCAGTAATCCTTAGGGACTGCGGAGAGCTGCCTCCATTAGGCATTAGGTTCGGGCTGTGCTGGTTGTATCAACTGGCAGAATTGCTCTTTAGAGATAAAACCACACTGGATTCAGAGCACATTTTGTTTTTGACCCTCCTATGCACACCTTGCTGCAGGATGTTCTGTGGTGCTGGTTAAAAAGTAATCCTCTGCTTTCCTTCTGAACAGGCAGTGCTTTGCTCACTGAGCGTGGGCTGCGTGAGGGTGTGGGCGCGATGATCTCAGCAGCTCCAGAGCCAGCTCCTTCCCGGCCAGCGCACCCCACCCCGCCATGGCGGCAGCTGGGAACACACAGGAGCCTTCCCAAATAAATAGGATTTGGTTTTATACTGCAGGGACACACACAGCGACCGCCTGTGGCCTGGCCTGAAGGCCGCTCTGTGCTCTGCACAGGGCCCTTCTGTGCAGGCCAGGCTGAGCTCTGTGGGGCTGCGGGGCTGCAGCCAGAGCTGCAGGGAGCAGCTTTGCTGTCAGCTCATACAGGGTGCTGAGCGCAGGGAAGAGTTCCTTTCCTGTACTCTGTACTCTAAAAATCTGCAGTGAACAGCATGTTTTAGTTAGCCTGAAAGAATACCATAGTGAAGGAAATCCCCTCTGGTCTCAGATTTGCTGCTACTGTGAAGAGATGTTTCTCTTACCACTGAAAATATTGTGTCGATCTGCTCAGTGTTTGTGCTTTGGCCATTTAGCGCCATAGTAGACAGTAAAATCACTATGCCCAGGTTGTCCTCTTGCCTCTTTTGCTGTCATACCATGTTGGTCACAGCTTTGCTTCCATCTCAGGTGACAGCCAGCCTCAGGTCAGCCCTGCTCCAATACAGCTACAGAGAGTGTTTGGGAACCAGTGAGTTCCCAAACTCACAGCTGCAGGCTGCTTACCTGGGGGATACAGCACTGAGTTCCTGGTTTATAACCTGTATGGCTTCGGTACAAGGATCGGGATCTTCAGCTAGCGAAGTACAGCCATCACTGCTCACCATAGGGTCCCTTGCATTTGTCCCTCCGTAATGCCCTTCCTGGCCGCCTCATAAGGGTTAAATGCAAATGCAGAAAGTCCCAAGTCTTTTTTTTTTTTTTTTTTAATCATCAGAGGATCATTTCTATTTCACATGCAATTAAGCTGCAAGAAAAGATGGTGGCTTTTTTGTGGTTTTTTTTTTTTAATTAGTTAGAATTACTGACCACAGTGAGTTTTTCTCAAGTTTTAAATCTATTTCTCATTTATCTTACGGCTTGAAAAAGCTATTAAATTAGCTGCTGAGAAATTACGTGAGTTTATTCTTTGCAGCTTGCGTATGAGCTACAGACCTGCTCAGGCTCCAGAATTTGGGCAGAGCATGTTGTATTTGAGCCCCGGGTCCCATCCAGCGCAGCTCAGAGCTGGTGTTTGGCTCTCTTTTCATAGCAGCATCAAATTGGGTCTAGGAAGACTTAGTCAAACCTGCTGATCAGAGAAGTAGCACTTGAGCAGTCCTTTCTCCTCTGACTTTTCCCACATCCCTCGTACTTAAAAGGTATTTTGTAGTGCTGTTGTGTATCTGTCTGTCCCCCTGTTTTGTAGGTAACTTCATAGCCTGCACTATCATCCTTAGTGTATCTATGTATGTGAGTAAATAAGGCCGGTAGGGTTTTGAAGGTCAATAATTCAGACTTAACTGTTCAAAATGGCATTATATTTTGGGACCTTTTTGCAACGAAATTGATTAATTCTCTTTCTATATTAGGAAACTTCTGCACTTGAAAAGTCCTTGTGTGGAGCTAAAAAAAAAAAACAAAAGGCATTCTTGTAATAGCTGATTTGTTACAAACATGCAGAGTGAAGAGTGGTCACTTACTAGATGTAAGTGAATCCTTGTGCTCCTTCAAATGACCACAGGAATTCAGAGCCATGTGTACTTCGTGTTTTACAGTTTGTCCAAGTTGCTTCCTACCTTGTTTTATTCTTTGTGCACATCAGAATGCACACTGACGATGATTCACATTCCCAGCACTGACAAAAGTAATTGCATGTTGCTTTATAGTTAGTTTCTGGAGAACCTAACAAATTGGTGAATTTTCCAAGCTAATCTATACAAGAAGTTTCATTGGCTTGTACGTCTAGGTCACTATGAGAGTCTGAAAGCCTGTGGAAATTTCTACTGAAAACTTGAAATCAACTACAAAGAGGTATTTCTTGACAAACAGAAGGTGCTTAGGGCTGGTGTTCACTTGTCAGTAAAGTTCTGTCACTTCCTCAGAGGCTCCAGCTTGGGGCTCTGGGACACGTGGGCACGGTGCACGAGGTGGGTCCTGATCCAGAGTGTGTGTAAAGGAGACAAACGTGGGTTATGGACGGAGATAAGAAAGAAGAAGTTATGTGTTCCTGCCCACAGGACTGTTTTAACTGCTGCTGGGAGGTTATCAGGTAAAGATACTCTTCATTATATGTGTAAATAATTGCTAGGAAGCACCTCGCTTCGATGTGATGCTTTATTTAACCAGCCTTGACATGTAAGGAGAGTGAATTGACATCCTTAGGCTTCACCTGAGAGAAATACATCATTGTGCATTTCCTGTTGTATTGCTGGAAAGGTGCAGTACTGAGTTGTGCTGGCCGCACTGGTGAGGGGGGCTCGGTGATGGGATGGCAGCCAAGAGGAGGCTAGCAGGCAGGGCAGGCGGCTGCCGGGCTGGAGAGACCCCACAGGTCAGTGAGGGAATACGGCCTGTGGATTGCTTGAGCTGTGGGAGACTGGCTGGGAAGGAAATAGCAGTTGAGAATGATGTCAGCAGCAATCCCGAGGTTTAGCTCAGGTATGCAGAGAGCATACAAACCATGCCAGCAGCTGGGCTGGCTGGTGGGAGCAGCATGTTGTGTGCTACGTGACACTGGAAGATGCACTCCCAGCAGCTGTGAAGCTGAACAGTGAGCATTTGTGTCACGTCTGTTGCCTGCATAACTTACTCTGCAGGTGCTGGGACAGTTGCAGCTTTCTGATCTCAGGCCCTGTTTTGGACACAGCAATGCTGAGGGCTATGCATTCTCCAGTATAGAGTGGCAATTACTGTTTATTTGATGTCAGTTAGCCATAGTCACTTCAAATCATCTGAAATTGTCTTCTTTTGGCCTTGATGTACAGAAAAACATTTAGACCCTGCTTTCCTTTTCTTTCCTCTTGTGTTTCTGCCTTCTGTCACTACTTCATTTGCGTGTTTTCCATTTCTTCATGTAACACTGAACCCTAGTGCAGACCACACTCTTCCTGTGAAGGACGTGAACTATTGAAAAGCTGCTTGCTCCTGATTTGTAAGTCATTGAGTAACCAATGTTGTTGACTTGACAAATCATTCCATGCTGCAGATGAACAATCAGGATAGCAGGGACTGCGAGCTTCTGTTCAGTAGTTCCTAAATTAATGGTGTCATCTCAGTACAGCAGTTGTATCTCTTATTATAGTAGCATACATTTGCTTCACTGGTGGCTAAAATTAGCTGCAGACCATATGGGTAGCATCTAAGCTCTTCTGGCTTTGCAGAAGTATTGCTTAATGACCATGTACTCAAATGTCTGGCATCACAACGTCTGTTAGTTGACCTACTAGATCAGTGGAACACAAGCTATCAGCTGCCACAACTCTGTCCAGAAGATTGATGACCCTTAGCTGGATTTACTATTGGTGCCCGTTCCCATTTTTCTTTATGTGGGCTTCCATGAACTGTGTGTGGAAGCTCCTTCTGTAAATGGATTATAAGCCTAGCTGAGATTCAGGTTGGATTAAGACAGGGAGCGTTGGTTAGAGGAGTCCTGTTTTGATATTTGTATGGCACATCTTTACCGGGAAGCCTTGCCCACAGGTTTCTAAACAAGTTCAGAAAAAAAATATACGTCCTTTTAGTGGAAATTATTTATTGCTTGTGTTACAGTTGAAATGTGTGGTATTTCGGTGGGGATGTGTGTTGTGGAGTGTGTGGGATGAAAGATGCTGTATAAGCATTAGAAGTTTACTACATTTTAGCTAAAGCTGGCCACAGACTGCAGCGAGAGCTCAGAGATAAATCATCCTTGTTTTCTCCCTTTGAATTTGCTGAATCTGCAGACTGAATTTGTTGTCTCCTGTTTTACTTCACATGAGCTGTAGTTTTTCTGTGGAAAACATCTTCTGCTTCCCATACAGGCCTGTACATCTTTCTCACCTGTCTCCTACCGCTGATTTTTGAGTTCTCACAGTACAGCAGCTCAGCCCCATTTAATTAGGTACGTGCTACTCCACGATTGTTCTGCTTTCCTGGTGCTGCACTACTGTGCCCATAGGACCCAGGCCTCCTTCAGGGCTGGCCTGTGTCAGCGTGCAGCGCAGGCTTGCTGCAGGAACAGCCCCTGCCTGGAGCTGCGTTCCTGCAGTATCAGTGGGAACATCCCCTCCAGGCTGCTGCACCGAGCTGCTCCTGTCTGCTCCAATGGGTTTATTTGCTATTTTAGGCACATAACAGTGATAGCAGAGTGAGTGGCAGCTGAGTGGTAATTGCAGCTATCCTCACTTCAAAATTAAAAAAAAAATGATAGCAAGAAGCACTAAGCTTCCTTGGGAGTCCAGGCTTTGTCAGCAGCCATGAGTCACCGTGCATTGTGTGAATGGATGAGATGAAGCAATGTGATGATTTTTCCTTTGTTCCGTAACCTTTTCTGAATAACAGGCAGGAATTGCCTCTCTGCGTCTTAGCACCTGAAATTCCACTGGTGTATAAAAAGCTTCCATTCACAAACCATGGAATCCTGAGTCATCCAACACTGGGAAGGTGCCACATCAGCAGCTTTGTCTGATGCCATTACGAAACAGAGAACATAGATGTGTATCTTCTACATTTTAACTAATATGTGGAGGTCCAACTTCCTTTAACCAGGTCAACAAAGAGGATGCCCAACAAAGAGATTTTTTTCTTTCCACCCACTCCTTTCTTTACTTTGTTGTTCACTTTGGCCCTTTTGTAGGACAGGCTGCAAGTTTACGAGGTTGCAGTGGAGACAAACGGGCCATCCTAAGCTTGGTTTTAGAAGAAGAATCAGGAAATGTGTGATATGTGAGTTGCATGTAAAATGTAAGTGTATCATCGTGTGTAGTAGAGACATATGCTGAGTTTAGTTTGGCCTTCAGTGCTTGTAGTATATTGTAAATTCACAGCTTTATGAATATTTCCATTGCGCGCATTTTTGTGAGGACTGAAATGGTATTAAAAGCAGGAGGATGATCTCCAGCATCAGTACGAGTTTGTCAGAGAGGGGGATAATGCAAGAGAAACGGGGGCTCTTTTCTGATATGGCAGAGTGGGAGAAGAAAGCTGTGGAAAGATGATGGACATACTTTTCCTGGCCTGCTCTGCTGGTGGAGGAGTTCATAACCAGCAGGATGGACAGGGGTTTACAGCAAGTAGAAAACAAAAAATAAACTGTCTGAGAAAGGAGTAAGGAATCCATTTTTGTTTCCTGTGATACCATAAGCCAGATTTTGTCAGAGAGAAAGCTGGTTGGAGCGGCTTTATCCTGGCTTTGAGGTGCCTGGTTAACTCTTCATTTTACACATGAAAATAGTACTTTCAGATGATTCATGCAGTCTGAATGTGTTTTTTAATGCTACATTGAATGCCTCTTTCTCACTTTTACAAGACCATCATCATATACACAGGAAGGAGATTAATTAATACAGTTTTACTGAACATTATCCACGTAAGCTTTAAGATAGTGTTAGTGAAAAAAATGCCATGAATATCACACGCTGCCATGGTAGACATCTGTTCTGCTGTGAGGGCAGTGAATGCCACTGGATCTGATGAATCCCTTAGTACTGCAGTTATGTGCTTTGCAGCACCATGGCATAGAAGACCAACTTTGGATTGGTGTTTGGAAACTCAAGCTTTGTTAATTAGGAATGGCATTCCGGTCCTTGCCTGAATCTGTGCTGCTGCTTTAAGGCTGAAAAGTTTGGGGGATTTCATCAGCTTTCACTGGAGAGCCAGCAGCTGAAGAAGCCTGACTCATCCTGACAGCACTTCACGGATCCGTCCGCTGTCATAACAGAGAGCAGGATCTGACCCATGGCTGTTTTTATGTTCCCGTACCTATTCAGAAAAGAGTCCTTTGTTCCTTGTCTGACAGGTCCTCAGATCTGCAAAGGTTGGAACCTGAGCAAGGGCAGCAGTCAGACAAAAGGTGAACTATTGAACAGCAGAGCAGAAGCTTTGATGAGATTAAAAGGAAAGCACACAAAGGGCCTTGTACCTGCGTACATGGCATCTGACGGGAGGGGTGCTGAGCAGCACGGTTCAAGATTGGGTCAGAAATTACAGTCTGGAGGAAGCTGAGAGCTAAATAAGCATTGAGCAGACCCAACCTGGGGTTTGTTTTGTTCAGCTGTCCGGGGCTTTGGGAGAGTAACATTAACAGTGTTTATGAAACTCCTCATCCTTTCTCATTATTTATATTCCACATACGTTCCACTGAATGTTTTTGACTCTACTTACATATATATTTGAATTTATTATATTTTATAAAGCTGTTTGCTTTACATTTTCCTTCTTCCTTCCTGATTTTGCCAAATGTTCAGGATCTTGGAGGGCTGAGCCCTTTATTTAACATTTCTGAAGGCTGACTGTCTACCTTCATGTCCCTGTGCACTGATGCCAGTATCTGCGTTTGCTTAAAATGAGTTATTGTTGAAGACCTTTTTTTTTCCCGTAACTCCCATTTCTGAATCAGGCATTACTTTTGGCTTTATACATTTTGCCATTCAACCTGCCTGACCCTTTTTTTGTATTATCAGGAGTTAAAATCTTCAGCCTCTGGCAATTGCACTCATCTTCAGCCAGGTTTTCTTAAATAAATAAAAAAAGAAATCCTCCCAAACACTTGAGGTTGTACCATCATGGGCATGGAGGATAAATGGAATAGTCTGTTGTTGACTAATTTGCTGACCCGGAATGGAATTCTGAACACAGGGACGTTACACCTTGTTTCAGAACTCTTGGGAAAATGCAGCCATTGAACAAAGTGCTCCTAGACAGCGTGTGCCAAGGGATCTTCTAAATCTGGAAGGCTGTTGTTTCAGCCTTGTTATTTCAGCGTTCCCTTTGCTTCGTAGTCTTTGTAATGAAAAGTGACAGTTGTTTTACATACTGGAAAATCTTGCATGATTGGTCTCAGCTCAATATCTGCAGGAGAAAATTAAGATTACGCTACCCACACATTAATGATGAAGTTCCTGTGGCTTTTTAATGACATAATTGTACTTTAAGTACAAAGACGCTGTGTTGGTGAACAAGAGCACTACAGTAACTCCTAACGATCACGATCAGATCATATTTGTATGAATGTGATCTGTAATTAGAAGCTACTGCTTTGTAATAGCAATTAAAACAATCCGTGAGTAATTAAATGCTGCTTCTTGAAGACTTTTTGCATTTAATGAATGCCGAACTTACAGTGAAGAGGACTCGTGTTAAATCATTTCCTGCAAAAACTTCTCAACTAATTCTTTGTTCCATTCTCCATCACACTGATTTCTGGGCAGACACTGTCGGCACTTCACCGCGCTCTGTAAAACCAGCACTGAAATCATACGCTCACGTACAGGAATGGTCTTGTTGGCTGTGAGGCATTTGTAGTTCCAGCTGTTGTGCAGCACTGGGATCGTGCTCCTGTGGCAGGCAGCTGATGGCAGAGAGGCCAGTGGGGGATTTTTCAGGTACCCCTCCTGGCTGTCACCACCATTTTCTGTTTCCAGGGGAATTTTGGCAATGTAGCACACATTTATTCACAAATGGGGAAGGAAAAAATAATTCAAGTGACTCTACTTATTTCAATTGCTTCTATAACAGCTCATTTGTTTGTTGGAAGCTGTCCAACTCGTCACTGGGTCAAAGAGTTAAGATTGATAGTAATCTAGTTTCCTTTTCAAGGTGTAGAGATTTCAATGCCAAAAGAAGATGTTGCCTGATAGATACTTCTGCCTGCTCTTTCTGAATCTTCTTGAGCAACTGGGAACCAGTGATAGCCCATGCAGATGTTAGCATGCTTTCAAGGGCTTTCCTTTTGGAGGGGCATAAAACTATTTTGAGTATGAGCTGAGAATCTGGGCCCTAGGCAGAGCCTAACATTGTTTCTTCTCGCTGAAGGCTTTTGCTGTGATAAAGGACAGTGCATGAGTTAAACTAAGCGGAGACGACAGCTCATTCTCGGCTTTCATCACATGCGAAATGCATCTTTTCACATCAGTATTTACAGCAGGCTTCTGCTTGGATCAGGTTTCTTCAAGTCCGCTTGGCTAACATAATTTGATGCTAATAAGGAATTATAAAGGGCAACAATTTCGGATCTGCTGACAAGAAGTAGTAGCCCTGTCTTTATGAGCAGTAGGAACCCGGAGCTTGTTTTCCTGGAGGAGCCGTCTCTGTCGCAAGTGCCGCTCTGCGATACGGCCGCGCTCAGAATTGCAATGTGTTACCTGCTGGGAAAGCTCATCTCCGGCTATTTGTTTCTTTAGTGGCAGAGGGTTTTTTTTCTCCTTCCTGTTTGCTGTTCAGCTCGTTGCTGGGCTGCATTGGTATTCCAGCCGGCGCAGTCCTGAGCAAACGCTTTGTGCCATCCTTCTCACGCGGCCGCGCTCCCCCAGCATGGTGCTGGCAGCAGGGGGGTGGGAAAGGCAAAGGGAGAATTTGGGGAGCCAGGTGCTCTCCTGCCCTGCCTCTCTTTGCTGTAGCTGCGCGTTGGTAGCACTGCTAGCAGCCGCAGTGGGGTCAGAGCTTTGCCCCAGAGTTTAGAAAGCGATAATCCCAGCAGCTTGCCAACATGCGGAGCTTTTCTGGAAAAGGGTGGATATGTTCAAGGACCAAAATCCTGGAAACCTGCTGAATTTGCTGCTTCTCTTGTAGCAGCGTTACGTTACTGAGAGGCAGTGGATGAGCAGGCAGGATAATAGCTGCTGTTTGCCTTGGATATAGGGAAAGAGCCAAGAAAAGCGCCAGGGCCTGCGAGCTGGCAGGGCTTTATCTGCAGCCATCACAAAAGGCACACGGAGCGGTGCGTGTGTCACAGGCTTTGCTCCGTGTAGTGATTGATACATCCATCCTTAAAAAACGCGGATTAGAAACTGCTAGCTTCAACTTTGTAGTACTGATAGCTCCAGTAGGAAGATTTTTGGCAGTGCCCTCATCTTGGCAGCTTTTGCATCCTTGATAAGATTAGAGAGAGATTTTCCTCATTTCCTTCAAACCTTTTGGAAAGATTACTCTGCTGGAGCATTATTATTCTGTTGATAAATATATAGCATTATACTTGTCAGGTGTCACTTTGGTAATGGAATTGGTTGCATAGTAAGAAATACTAATGGGAAATACACATTCTGAAAAACAGAGCATGGACCACGTTATGTATGTTCTTGTGCTGTCTCTGCAAATGAAGCTTTTTTCTGCAATCAGGAAATTTTCAGAAAAGTTTCCTTTTAAAAGGTGTGTTTCAGGAGCACGTAGAGTAGAGAGTGGGCCCTGCTGAGCGTGTCGGACACTGACAGCTCTCCCTGTGAGCACTTTGGAGTGAGTGGTGTCTTTGCCTTTCACCGTTACCACAGCGGTTGTTGGGAGCTGATGAGTGTTGCAAAATCAAGAAAAAAAAATCTAATGGACAGAAAAGAGTGGCTCGTTGGATAGTCAAAGGTAGGAGCTCCGTCCTGCCGCTTCCTCTACCCATTGAAATCCGCCTAGGTGGAAGTAGTGCCACAGCTGCCGATTGGTAGCATCATGTTCCCACTCTGAGCTTGTTTTGGACCAGTGCTGATGATATAGGACATGACTAATCAAAATCTCGGGTAAATTTGATAAACATTTGTACAGTATCTATTTGTAGACACAGGTTTCACTTTATCAGACTTCGTTTATGTTATTTTGCTGCTTTACAATGGGGAAGATAGGAGGAAGACAAATGAAAATTTCTTGACAGTCAAGGTAGATTTGCATTGCTCTTATTACGTGTAGTAGTAATTTGTTTATTTTTTCAAATGAGACTTTAGCTGATCTGGAAGAGACCGGTCCCCAGCAAACCTCTAGGTGTGCTGCAAGCTGGTGCTTGCTCAGGTCTGTGCTGCTGAAGTGGCTTGCATGACTTCCCACGTACTGCTTGTGGATGAGGTCTGGGAGTATGGCTGTGGAGCTGCTAATGCACAGTCCTGTGCTGCTGGAACAGGTTTTGTAACAGCCCAAACCTGCTGTTTTGATCAAATATTTTGTTAGCAGTGATTTACTGCTCGCACTGGCAGGTAGATTGCTAGGAGAATAGGAGGGGATATTCCTGGGGCAGCCACCAGGAATAAAAAAGCATTCTTACGGGCTGAACTTTCCCGTGCCTTCAGAAGCAGCGCTTCCTTAGTGTCCCCGAGGCAAAGTTAGCTCCAGGTCACCGTAAAAACTGCAGGCTGTAAATATAAACCTTTGCTGTGGTTGCCCTTAGAAGTAAGTACTTTTATGGTGCACTAAGGCAGTTATGTTAGTTAAAACAATGGAGTGCATTGTGATTTGGGATCTTTGCATTCACAGGCTGCAGAGAGTGACTGGCAAAGTCAGTGTTACCCTGTGCTGCCTCGGCAGTGCTGTCGGGTAGGAAGCTGCCTTAGTGTGAGCAGTTCCCTGTTTCTGACACAATGCCAGGTGGGAGCTGCAGAGAGTCCTGTGAAGGGACAGGCCAGGATCTGACCCCTCATCCTGGGCTGTCTGTGACAGGTCTGGTGATGTGACCTGTGTGCAGGGCGCATTCCTGTTAACGTTAGCGCCTGAGCATGATTTAATGGAGGCCTGAATTAATTCCATTTAATTAAATCATCTCCTACTACTGGGTGGCACACAGCCATGGGCCTGTATGAATCACGCCTGTTTATAGGGGCAGAAAATTTGGCTAAACCATGTGTAGCTATGACAGGAGGCAGGCTTTGGCTGTGATGAAATGAGCCTGGCCCAGGCACATCCATCTCTGCCCCAGCAGGGCAGGGCTGGCTGAGGTGGAGCTGCACAGGTTTGGGGCTGCTCTGAGATAACTTTTGGGGAAGGGGACTTCAAAGCTGTCCTTGGAGAAGGAGGAGTAAAAGAGTCCACCCAGCATCTCTTTGTGTTTGTGGGAAGGGATGGAGAAGAGATGTTAGAGCAAAGTTGCCTTCCATGGGTGGGAATGAAATGGCAGCGGTTGGTTTTCCACCAGCAAGAGATGGCACCAGGTTTTCCAGATCCGTACTGCAAGAAAGTGCTGCAAACACACCCATCTGTCCCTCGTGGTCCTCAGCATCCAGGGGCAGTGCTTGAGGCTTGCACGAAGGGATCTGCTTGGCTCATTTTGAGCAGTGAATGCTGAGCTCTGTGCTGATGTGTTTCCAGTGCTGGACAGCCATTGCTCACCTGCAGCCATCCTACGTATTTAAGCGCTCCTATTTCAGTCTTGTTCAAAATAGAGGAAATGTGGAGACCTTTCCTTCCAGAATGTTTAGTTCAAAGGCATGGTGCTGGGCAGCTGAAAAAAGCTTGAATTAATCTGTTTCTTATAGTGCTGTTCATATTAATTGGCTTTGCTGTTCATGCTTGTCATATTGTAATTCTGATTTAACAACGTTTATCAGTAGAAGATCACTGCAGGGTCTTTAACGATTATAGTTGTTCAAGCTGATAGTCTGAGACTATTAAATAAGCTCCAATTACTTCCCATTTATTTGTGTTGTATTTTCCCTCCGAGTAACAAAATGTAATCCAGAAGTTCATTATTATTCTTTGTATTGTATTTATATAAATAGATTTTCTACCTAATTAAGGCTGAATATGTTTGTGTTAAACTGACTGTATTTTACAGGGATGTTTTCATTTGTATGTGAAGGGGTCTTCGGTTACTACCATCCGTATTTTAATTATGCTTACTCTCCATGGCTGCCAGAAATCTTATTGTGTATCTCAGCAGCTCACTGTGGGCTGCCCAAGATTGTTTAGATGCGAGTTGGAGTAGTTCTCCAGCTGAAGTTAGTTGGAATCTAGTTAATAACAAATCATCAGGAAGCAATTTCAAGTGTTTACTACTCCTCTGAAAGACATAAAGTGTATATGGGCTGAATTTTGGCTGAAGGAAATAAGGATGAAGGCAAAGAGTTCAGTTCACATAGCCTTGTTATTTGCTGTGGGGTGGGTCGCTGACACTGCAGTGCAGGAGAAAAATCTAATGGTGAGTTTAGGAATTGATGAACAAGTTGGCAGGTAGTGGGTGTGCAGTGTGGTTTTCGTGTTGGTAGTCTGCATTCCAGTGACCGAGCTTTACTCTGGTAAACTTGGTGTTCTTTATTAATGTAGCACCATCTTTCTGGGCACCCTTGTCACATAATTAAGCGGTACAATTTGCTGGTAGTTAAATACCCAAAACATTGTTTTCTTTTCATTACCAGAATAGCCCTCAGGAAAATACCTACCTGCCCCCCCCCCCACACTACCAGGGCCCAGAGCTGTGCTTTGCCCTCCCCAGAGCCCCCTCCACATGTAGCCATCTGCCCTGTTGAAATTTATGGGGCATGAGTGGCAATTGCTTTTTTACTCTGTGAAGCTGCAGCATTTTTTAAATGCTGTTTGAAGGTCCTGTTTGAGGAGCACAGGATAATGGGCATTAATACAAAAAGTCACTTAAATCACCCTTCCTTTGAGAAAGTACTGACTTCATGTAGGCTCTTTCATGTCTGGGCATGAAGCTCCTCCATGTCCGTTGGGAGGATTGTGCCATCCGCCTTCCCTTGGGAAGGAGCTGTGGGCAAAAAAAAAAGAAGAGAGAAAAAGGACAAGCAAGCCTCCAGGGTTTTCCTGAGCTTCCTCTGAAACTGCATTTTGCACTTCGAGTCAGTCCTTCCTCATCTCTTGTGCTGAGCTCTGTTCAGAGGTGGGGTTGAGTTGAAATGAGGCCAGGAGGTTGAAAATGCTGTCAGTGTTGGAAGGTGGCTGCTCCACCAGCAGCAGCACTGCGAGCTGCCTGAGCCTGGGGTTGGGCATTGCATGGGAAGGGAACAGCATTTGTAAGCTGGGGGCAGCTCCTGACTATATAGCAAGTTCTGCTACAGGCTGAGTAAAATAGTCTCAGGTATCTTCCAGTCCTTCTGCATAAGTACGGATTTTCCTGCAGAGCTTGAGATAGCAGAAAAGAAGGTTGACAGTTTCTAAAATACTGCAGATATTTGCTTTCACAGTTCCCTGTAGTTTTATTCCAGACTCTAATAGCCAGATGAACATTTGAAATTACTGTTAATGCAAAAGAGCTGCTCATTTAGGCACTGCACTGAGCTGCAGGAAATGTGAAAATCTGTTCCATCTCTTGAGGGGTGCTCTGTGGTATTATTACATGATCCAAATCACTCAAAGTTGGACACAAGCTAGCAAAAAAAACCCCAGAAATTGTTCCAAGGAAAGCAGCCAAAGTTTTGAAGCTGTATTTATTCTATATTTTCCCTTATTGTAAAAATAGCATATATACAAAAGGAAAAAGTATGCACCTTCTACGAGAGCTGCTCTGAAAGTAATGTCTCCTGTTTTATTATGTCGGCCATGATGTCAGAGGTGGCTGTTGGTGGGATGGCAGCAGAGGTTGAACCTTCCCACCAACATCCCGTTACACGTTGTTGCTGTGTGACAGACGGCAGTAGAGGGGCACTCTGACACAATAGCGTCTGACATGGAAGTGTGGATGAAGCAAAGGGGTGGAACTGAATTCCTCCATGCAGAAAAAAATGGCACCCATTGGCATTCTTGTTTGCTGAACGTTGATGGAGACCAAGCAGTGGATGTAGCGCAGGGAGGGATGGGTGGTGCACTTCAGCATTGGGGGCAGTGGGTCACCTTTGCTGGTGCAGATTTCTGTATGAGCATGGCATGCATCTCTTGTTCATCACTGGCAAAAATACACAGCTAATGTTGGGGACTATGCTGAAAAATAGCGCTTTGTAGCTGGGAGTTTTCTCTATCACGTAGTGTTATTGTGCTCTTTGTATCTGTTGCAGTTTCCGTGGAAATAAATAGGAGGCATTACTTTCAGAGCAGCCTATGTATTAGTGATGGTATTTGTTAGTGCTGTTTCCTGAAGGACTGGTGCTTTTTCAAGTCTCAGAATTCCCCTTTAAATCCAAGTGATCACTTCTTCTCATGATCTTTGTACGTACTAGAGGACTGTATTTGATGCCATTACATCTTTCATCTCAACCAGCTTTCAAGTTCAAAATCAATACGTTTGTTTCCACCCTTTGTACCTCTCTCTTTAATGTCAGGCACGGCATCGGTTCATACATTGCTCACGGAACGATTCTCACAAGTCTTCAGCCTCTGACAATTAAAGTACAATGTACTTATTATAGCAAAATGGAAAAGCATATGGACAAAGCTAACTGCTTTAACATCTGCTGTCGCTTCTCCATCTGCTCTCTGGCTGTGCTCCTGTCCAAACCTGCCAGAAGCACTCATTTTTCAAGGTCTTGTGGCCCATCAGCCACGTCCTCGACGGAAGTCCTTAATTTCATGTTCATTCTGACAGAGCAATGAGATGTCTGCAGGGTGCTGGGCAGTGCAGCACCAGCGGTGGTTCCTCTTGTTATGCTCAGCTCGGAAATCCTTTGCAGTGACTTTTTTGTAAAAAAATAAAAATAAAAAATTACTATTTGCTACCATTCTGATGGTGACCAACCTTTGGTATGCATCTGGCAGATGAGCTGGGATGACTCCAGACAAACACACTGTCAGATTTATTCTACAGTGATGGAGATGATGTTTTGGTGTTTTGTTTTTGTTTTTTCCCATGGATTCTTACAGAATTATGGCCTTTGAGGTCCCTTCCAACCCAAGCCCTTCTGTGATTCTCTGTGGTTTGACAAAGAAACAGCCCTCGAGAGTGTCAAGGTCCGAGCACGGGAGGAGGGCTGTGCTCCAGGAGCAGCCCTTACTTGTAGGGATGCCATCCGCTGACTCCCTTGGCAGTTGGAAGGTATCATTATTGAGTAATTAACTAGCATTACAAAATAAGATGTCACAGAACTTTAATTAATGTTGAACAAAGAGGAGACTTGTTTTAATTACCTTCTCATGCAGTGCTGTTTAAATCCTTCCTGGCCTCAGGACCGGCCGAATAGATGGTGCTGTACCCCTCGGGCACTGCCCGGTGGCTGCGTGCTGCATGTCCTGATGTCTGTGTTACATTGTGGAGCAACGCCAGCTTTGTGTGGGATGGAGCTGTGGTAGATACGTGGGCCCAGGAGGCCCAAGGCTTTGTACTTGGAGAGGAAATAGGTCGTGCCAGAGAGAGACTGTGAGCACTTCCATTCAGGGCTTGCTTGCACATGGTCCCTCCATCTGTGTGTTGTCTGTAGGACTTTTGTGATACCGGGATGGCAACGGATGACCCCTCCAGTGAAGGGAGCGTAGTCCTGCTGCCACAAGGAGCAGCTCTGAGCAGTGCTGCCTGCCCAGCACAGCCACTGCTTGCTGGGTTCAGTGCTTGGGGTCAGAGCCTTGAGCCACACATGAGCTGCCTGCAGTGTCCTCACTCCGCTCTCCCTGTGGCTGCCCATTTGACTGCATGTTAGCCAGTCTCTGATAAGCTATAGAAATAGCTTAGGCAGTGTACTAAAGAGCATTCATTCTGCGTGGGAGATGCTTTAATAAAGATGGAGTTTGGCGAATTAAAGCCTGTGTAGGTTTTGGAGGACAGCTCAGACTCTCACTACATGCTTTGAGCTTCAAACATTACTTTTCAATAATTTTATATTGTTATTTTTAGCATCAGTGGCAATCAGTATGTAGTTGGCTGTGATCTCATCCACACTCTGGGGTACAGAGCGTTCCTTCCCAGTTTGGGAGTGTTTGTTTGTTATTGCTGAATCGCATTGTGTTCACATGCAGAGGCCCCAGCGTCATTCACACTCTCCATGCCAGGGTTCTTGCCATGCAGCACGTGGCACTTCACCTCTCCATGACCTTCTGAGGACCAGATGTGGTTAGGACCCAAAATTTGTGTTTGTGGAAATCCTTCTCTCGGGCTGTGTTTGGTGATAGACATGGCAGTGTCACACCTGAGCTCTGAAATACAGTGCTTGCAAAGCGATGCAGGCCCTCCAAGGGTTTCTTTAGAAAGGCTGTAAACAGAGCTGGCGTTTAAAACGTGAGGAAAAAAGTATTTTGACCTGATTGGCACCTCTCTGCAGGAGCAGCGTGTTCTTCAGCTGAGCTACAGACATTGCACGAGAAGGATGTGCAAATGTAGGTTTGTGGTTTGTCCCCAAAGAGAAGCCACGTGGTTCCCAGGCTGCAGGAGAAGCGCAGCCAAAGTCAGACAGAGGGTGTAGTGGAAATAAGGGTCAGATAGCTTGGCTCTTGGGTGGTGTGTGTTTGAAACCTGTAGTACTCAGTGATTGTTACAGGAGCCCTCTCAAACGAGGTGGCTTTGGTAGAGCCTGTTTTGATCTGTGGCTGTGCCTGAAAACTATTCTCTTGCGAAGACCAGAAGGGTGCTTTTAATAATATTTTTCTGAACATTCTATGAATGAGATTAGGTTTGTACAAAAGAAAATTAATATTGTTAGATGTCTTGAAAATGCTACTTTCATTTTTAACTGTGGATACATACAGGCTACGTTAATAGGCTCTCTGCTTCTAATTTGGTCCTGGTATAATTTATTTATTATTTTTTTTGGTAGTGTATTCAGTGTAATTTGCAAGCACAATGAGAGATGGGAAGGTGCTGCTTACAAATAGCTGGACCAAAGCTTGGAAGGATGACTTTTCGAACAGCAAACCCTCCGATACAGATTGCATAGCACTGCCAGCACTGGCAACGCATGGCTTCACCGTGTTCTTTCTCCAGGATTTCTTTGTCCGTTTGTCCTGACTTGAATGTAGTAGACATCCATGGCACAAAGTCTGCAATGAATCCAACATAGTAAAATAAGTATTGCAGAGCAAGAGAAATCCGTTTTCCTGTAGCCTGCTTAAGCCCACTTGTGCTGCTTTTGTCTGTACTCCCAAACTCTGCAGATGAATGGAATTTATTGTCAGCAGCTGCTGCTGTTGCGAGCTTTTAGGTGCTGAGCTTCATGTCCTCTCCATGTAAAGCTTGTCCTGCTGACACGTGTGGGTCCTGCCTTGAAACCATTACACGATGCATAATTGGTGAAAGTTGTTGAGAAAGAAATGAGATGTTGAGAGGTAAATGGAGGCTTTGGGCTTGGAGGTATCCCGTATTTGCATCAGCAGGTGTGGGAGCACCGGGCTCGCGTGAGGCTGAAGTGGGACTGTGTCCAGCTGTGGCAGTTGTTAGGTGCCCTGTTCGCTTTTATTCTGTATGCATTGATGTACATACACGCCTCCTGGTTGGCACAGCTGTTCTGCAGTTGGGCCGTATTTTTAGCCCTCGCTCCTCCCAGATGCTGTCTCTGCAGAGCTTTTGTGGTCTTCTCCGTGCCCCCAGGCAGGCAGCGATTAAAGCCCAGCTTAGTTTTGTGTCTGCCTTTGAAGCGCTTGTGATATACTTTTGTCTTCTCAAATTCCAGCGTGTACACTTGGAAAGGCATTTCCCAGAGGGGAGCAAAGCACTTGAAGGGAGAGAAGAGTTTGAAGAGGTGAACCTTATGCCAGTAAATCCTCTGTTTACTTTGCTTTTTTTTCCCGAGGTTTCATCACAGCTTCCTGCCATTCTCCTATCATGTCGGGTGCGGTTTGTAAGAGGAGTGGCCCCACACCTCATCCTTGAAGGCTTTTTTGTGCTGTGGAGGGGTCTGAATGGGGCAGCAGGTAGGGGCTGAGGGCAGAGCATTCACAGCAATTTCTTACTGTGGGCATTAGAAGAATTAATGCAAAAAAAAAAAAAAGGCAAAAAATAGTGGAATTCTGCTCTCCTCTCCCTTATCAATGTGCTGTTTATGGTACAGCATATTTCTTTGTTTCCTTATTTTTTTTTCCTTTTTATCTTTTTTAACCTGAAAAGTCAATTAGTGAGAGTCAGAGAGGGAAAGTTGCCAAGATACACAGAAAGATCCCATCGCAGCATCGCCTTCAGAGACCTTGGAAGGAGTTTGATGCAGAAGATAGACTTTTTCCCATTGTTGCAGCCAGGTATTTTGGCCCTGAGTTTCTGCGTGCTGGAATGCTCCAGTTACAGACAGAAAGTGCCTTCAGCTGTATTAAAGATGAGAACTAACCATAAGAGTGCTTGCATTACTGCCGAGCCATGTGCCTGTAGCTCTCTGCACACAGCTGTCATTGAAATGCAACACATAAAGTTCTCATTTGCTCTTTCATATTTTCCTTCGTATTCCACATATGCAACTTGTTGAAGTTTGAGGACTATAAATAGCTCAGGAGGTGTTTGGGACATAAAATTTATACTAATGGTATTAATAGCATTTTAGATGACTGTTGTCTTTCAGCTTCATATAAGCAGGGGAAAAAAACAAACACAAAAGAAGCAATGGAAGAGCCTCCCTGTTTACTTTCACACATTTGTGCACCCAATTAACCATTGCCATCAGGGTGCTATCTACATCTCTACATTGCTGTCTCGTAAGTATGAAACAAATGGCTGGAACACAAGAGACACAAGATGGACCCAGCCCCATGTTGAGCAGGCACAGGCGGGTTCCCTGAGCCATCCCATCCCCAGTGCCAGGGCATGGCTGGCCAATGAGACAGCCTTGGGGGTGTCAGGGTGACCCCAGCACGGTTATTGATCTCACCAGCCGCACAGCGACTGCAGCCTCTTGTGTCTCATTTCACTTGTTGTTGTTTAACCATCCAGGTATCCCCAGCCCCAGGTAGCTCGCGGTTTGTCCTGCCTCATTGCAAGGCTGGGTGCAGCTTATTGCCTTATAAAAGGGGTCGGTATGTATGCATTGGAGCATAGAGTGAGAGGGAAAGGTGAGCTCCAGCAGCAGCTTAGAGGAAGTGTGTCTGCAGAGCAGTTAAGTTTTCAGAGCTGTTTTGTGTATACAAAAGCAAGATGTTTCTATCCGTGCATTAAAATAAAGCAAGTCAAAGTGTGCTACTGGCATAGCTAACCTGAGGTTCAGAAGTTGGCTGAACAAGAAAGGGAACATGGCAGCTATCAAACATCTGAAGCATTGGGCCATTACTCAGAGCAGCAGCACCTCAGAAGAGATGTTTTTGGTATGAAGTTAATAAGCTTCATATTTGTCTTGCTCTCTTTGCAGTTTGCTGCTGGGGTCAGGGGTCTTTTTTTTTTTTTTTTTTTTTTTTTTTTTTTTTAAGATATATCGGAGGTGTAGGATGAGCAAAAGGAGCCGGGCTCTGAAAATAGAGGAGTTCTTTTTGTTTGATCATTCGTAGGAGGAAGTGCTGTCTTGAAACTGTTTTTGGTGAGATTTTTGGTTGGTTTCTTTTTTGTTGTTCTTACTCCTTTATTTAAAAAATAGAAAAAAATTGGATTTGTGTGCTTTCTACTCTTAAAAATGAGACTTTTTATTTTTTAAAAGATGTGCTTTCTCAAAAACAAAAATATTTTGTTTGAAAAACAGTTGGCTTGTGAAAAACCTCTGCGTTCCATTTGCGGTTGCTACTTGCAAGCTGTTCCTGGAAGAGAATCACTTCGGTCACTCACAAAACCAAATCTTCTAATGAATAAACTGTTCAAACATTTCTCATTGCTGAGCTGCAGAGGTCAAAGCGATACTGACTTGCTGCATGACCTTGGACAAGTCATTATCTCAGTGTCCTTCGTCACTGAAATCTGACTGTGAAATAGCTCTTCACAGAAGAGGTGGGAGAAACAATTAGTGCTGGCGAAATGTTTGGGATATGAGATGTGGTTGGTAGGTGCTGAGGATGGCTCCCATCAGTCATCATTAGCCACTGCTGTGATTTGGCAAGCACTGCTTTCTGGCTGCTTAGTCTAGCAGGAGGGGAAAGAATGCTGGGCAGAAAAAAAGTATCAATATTTATAACCTGGTCATCAAATGTTTTAGTAACAATTCCCCTTGCTTTTGTCTGCTGTCGAGCACTTTAATAAGTGGAGATACTGCCTGTTCCATGAGTCTAAAAGAGTGTTACCTGCTAGCCTGAGGGCTAGCTTCTGCGGCTGGAGCAGAGGTTCCCATTTCATATTCATTTACACATACAGGTGCCTCTTGTTCTGGTCTTCCATGTCTGTTCTCAAACAGATTGCCGTGCTCTCTGATGTCCCTGGGATCCCTGGGATTGTCCTCCTTTTTCTTTTCTGTCTTACAGACTTTCTCCTGTGAATGTATTCATTCAATTTGTCAATTGCGTGCCAGCCAGGAGAGGTTTGCGGAGGTCTGAAGGGAGCCACTTAGCCAGCTCTCACCAGCGTTTGGGAGAACTCGGATGTTTTACTGTTCTTTGTACATTCTCAGAATTAATTCTGCCCTTTTGCTGAGGATTTCTTTCACGCCTGTCTGATCCCCATGAGAATATGAGCCGCTCAAGCCAGCATAAAGAGTGACAAAGGCTTAGAAGTGCTTGTGAAGGACACTTTCAGCTTGGGCCATCCTCAGCCCCTGCTGTGGCTAGAGGATGTGGTGCCTTCAACCCTGTGCTGTCCCACATCTCCCTTCTCTGCCGTTAGCATTTCTACAGCCTTACAGTGTGCCTGCCTGGCTCAGGCCTAGTCATTTAGGGATGTTGCTCCAGAGTCCCTTGCTCAGGCCCACATCCAGGTGGCTTCTGAACATCTGCAAGGGGCAGACCCCACAGCCTCTGGGCACACGCTCAGTGCTGCGTGATGGACAGAGAGAACTCCTGTGCTCTGGGTGGTGCCCAGTGCCTCTGCTCCTGGCACTAGGCACCACTGCAAGGAGCCTGGCTCCATCCTCTTTGCACCTCCCTTCAGGTGTTAATGGACACTGAGGTTTCCCAGAGCCACCTCTTCTCCATGGTCAGCAGCCCCAGCTCTGCCAGCCTCTCCATACAGGAGAAGTGTTCCAGTCCCTTCAACATCTTGGTGGCCTGTCTTGCAGTTCCTCGAGTCTGTCCATGTCTCTCCTGTACTGGGAGCCTAGCACCAGACAAACAGCCTGCCCCTGTGGGACAGCTTGTGTCCCTCTGTCTGCAGAGAGCGTGCAGTGGTGCACACTGTGGTGGTGTCCAGGGGTAGGCCACAGAGGTGCCTCCCTTTGAGAGTTCTTTCTGAGTTTAATAAGCATGTTTTTGAGATGATTTGGAGGACAGCTGCCAGAGGAGACCATACAGCAGGGTCAGGAAGCCAGGGAGTGGTGTTGCCATTGCAGGGCTGGAACACGGGCAGCGCTGAGGTGGAACTTGGCTCCCACGGAGCCTGCCCACCAGTGCACAGCAGACAGGTGTGTTCACTGATTTCACAGTCCTTGTGTGGCCTGTTGTGCCTTCCGCAGGAGTTGTCACCAGTGTAACCTATCTGATGGCAAATAAAAATGCGGCTTCTTAAAAATCTGCTATTGCAGTCAGTGCTGGGCTGAGTTTCCATGGTAACAGGTGGAGGGGGGGAAATCACGAAGGCCAGTGTTGTTCTGCAGCAGGCAAACATTGCACCGTGCCCATTTCCTTTCCTTCATATAGCACGTTTTGAACATTACAGCCCTTATGGTCAGGATGTTCATCCTAGTGTGGAGATGAGGGGTGCTTTGGTGAGAACTGGTGGTCAGGACTTGGCCTGGGCTTTTCTGGGGAACTTTGCCATTGATTTTAATGGTGTCAGGATGAAGTCTTCTCCAGTCAACAACTGCTCACAAGCCAGTATAAACCCCCTGCTCTGTCTGAGATGGAGTCGGGCCCAGCTCAGAGATGAAGGGCAGTGGGTGATGTGGTTGCCTGCACTGATGTCGGCAGCTCAGGTGACTTCCTCAGCCTTACCTTTCTGTTATGAACCCTAACATGGCATTTTCCAGTATGCTGGATTATAATTTATTGATATTTTCATGTATGAAATGCTTGTAATGCATGGCACGTGAGTATTGTAGTAAGAAAAGTGTAATTTTTCTCCCTATTTATAGGATGGCTATTTTTCCCACCGACCAAAAGAGAAAACGCGAACAGACAGCAATAATGAGAATTCGGTCCCCAAGGACTTTGAAAATATTGATAACAGTAACTTTGCTCCCAGGACTCAGAGGCAAAAACACCAGTCTGAGCTGGTGAAAAAGCCCCTTAGCAAGCAAAAGGAGCATTTGAGAAAGAAGCTGGAAGAGGAGAAAATAAAGGAGAACTCACTGCTGGGGAAGAGCTCCAACGAGGTGGTGCATTTGGGGGATAAGCCTGTAAAGAACAGCAGCAACAGCAGCCTGAAGGACATGCACACGTCTCCCAGACAGCAGCCTCTGAAAAAAACTGGAAACAGCTCTCCTGAACTGAGGTACGACCAGCCACCCAAGTGCGAGGTAACGGGCAAAGAGGCAATCTCAGCCATGTCCCGGGCAAAGTCTAAGCAGTGTCGGCAGGAGATCGCGGATGTGTACTGTCAGCACAAGCATGGAAAGCTGATGCCGGAGAAGGTGACGCGTTTCTGTACGCTGGAGGGTAAGTTGGGAGGTGGGGAAGGAGAAATAAAGCAGTGTCTTGGGGGTAGGATTTTATATGATTGAAATGGATTCCTAATGACAAGAAATGGACTTTGCTGCAGAAACATGTGATGTAATTCTCTAGTCTGTGGAAGCTAGGGAGAATCTGAGGATGTTTTAAGCAGGGAGTTATATGGGTATCGCAAGAATTTCTTTTCACTTCACCCAGATTTTTATTGCGCTGTGTGATATGAGAATTTATCTGCTACTTTTATTTCTTTAAGTTCTTCATTTACAGATGCAGAGAAGCACACGTTGAGGTGTGTGTCTTGTTACTGAGTTGCCTGCTTTTCTGGGATCAGAGAACAACTGTAGTGAATTCCGGTGTCTTCTGCTAGCCAATAAATGAGATATACTGCTGTTACAGCCATTTTTAATGTTTCTGCAGTGGAATTCTAGCTAAGAACCAGAGCCACTAAGCATTTTTGTAATAGATAACTGTAAGAAACATAACTATTTTTTTAAGCATGAAAAAAAATCCAGTTCTGTGACTCGCTTCTGTTTTTAATGATCTTTAATCAGCTAAAGTAATTTCCAAAATTACTACTGTAGAGAGCCAGGTGCCAACTGTTGTCTAAGTCAGGCTTTGATTTGTTGCTTGTGGTTCCTGTGTGCAGTCAGATACATCAGGCGTCTCTCTGCTTGGTTTCGCTTTGCATATTTCGCTAGCCCATTTCTGCCTTTCAGTAAGAGTGCTTCATGAGCCGCCATTTACTTAGCTGTAAACTTCCACCATAGTAAAGTGCTTGTTTTAAAAGAATGTTTAGTTTATTTCATGAGGAATATTTACTTACATCCTCTAACCCTGCCAACTTACCCGTTCATTGCGCCATCTTAGAGCATTGGTTATGATTGGGTAGGCTCAGTGTGGTACGGAGGAGAAGAGGAGGAGGATCGTGGTGCTCTTGGCTGAATTTGGAGGTTAAACTCTTTTCACAGAGTGTGGAAAAAAGGAGGTGCCCCAGAGGAGCATCTCTCTCTAATAGAAGCTTAAGCTTTTAACTTAGATGTTGCATATTACCACAGTGAATGGTGTCAGCACCTCATTTCCCACCTCTGTGACTGTTGTTTTGTGGCTGTGGTTTTTTTTTTGTTTGTTTGTTTGTTTGTTTTTACAACATATCTTTTGGTGTTTTTCTTCCTTTGTTATCATGGTAAAATTCAAAATCTTTACATTGTGGGCCAATATTGGAGATAAAGAATTAATGGAGCAAGTAGAAGATTTAGTGTTCAGTGTGAAGAGGGGAGAGAGACAGGGAAGGCAGAGCTGAAGTTGAAGGGACAGTAAAACCAGAACAGCAGAAAGGTAAGAATTCAGCAAAATCAGGCATCGATGGCAGTCTTAGCATCACTGAGTCCCCCTCCAAAGGCATAGTGAAATGGAGTCGTTGTCCAATATGCTTGGAATATTTTAAAATACATGTGAATTTGTTAGCAGCTCATGAGTTACAGGGATGTGCCACATTAAAATATTAAGTGTAAAAAGACTGTGGGTACTGTTTTTGGGGTTAATAGTGATTAAGTTTCATTCAAATTTTTATTTTAGGCAGTGAGGCCTGTTTAAGAAGAATGATTTGGGAATGTATTAACTTAACCAGATGGATCTTTGTGGAAAATGTTGACTCTTCTTTGCCTCGGGGTTATTTCCTGCTGCCCATGCTGACAGCTGAAGTTTACTGCTTCAATAGCCAGATTTCATTGGCAGAGAAGTCTGTATGTCCTGTATTATGTGTAGGGCTGCTCTGGAGCAGACTTCAGAGCTCTGCTGTGGGGAAGTGATAAAGCAGCAGCATATTGAGTGGGACATGAATTGCTTATGCAGGTGGTGTCAGTGCACAGGCAGGCTGGGACCTCAGAGCTATGGAAGAGATCCAGGCTTAGAAGTGACTTCTGAAACATCTGAATACAGGGCTATTAAGATAGACATGTAGGAACCCCTGAATTGAAGGTACCCAGTGCTTATCAATAAGTGTTAGAGTACTCCTCAGGACTGGTTCCAGTTCAGCCATCAGTCTTCTTCTATTAACAGATTGACAAAGTTGTATCACAAATTTTATAGCCCCGTTAAAGATCCATAGATTGAGTTCTGTTTTGTGGTCTCAGACCTTTCCTGCCCAGTGCAGAAAGTTCTGCTGCTGTTAGCCACATCCTTGGCCAAACGTGTCCTCATCAGCTCCAGATATGCCGGAACGGCATTGAGCTTCATTAGGAGAGGTTTGAGAAGCACTGGCTATCAACTTTTGGGAACATAAGGCACCCTGTTGTCAAGATTGCTGGTAGGGGAGAGGTCTGTATAGACGTTTTGCCAGTTTATGCGTCAAGACAGCTATATGCGGTTTGTCAGCGAAAGTCAGACATCCAGGCCCTTGTTAGTCTTTATTTATAGCATGCAAGCACTATCCCTTTCAGTTTGGTTTGAAAAAAGATTTCCTGTCCATTTTCAGCAGAGCTGTAAAGTTTAAATATTTATGCATTGTAGAAGCACATTCATCCATTATCTCTATGTATAAATGTGTTCCCAGTACTACATTTTCCATTGAGATGTCATCCAGCATTTAATCCCGTTGGATCCTGTCTTGGTTGATCAAAGCCGCAAAGTTGTTCAGCATAGCTATCAATCATGGACATGACTCCATCCAGCTGGATTGTCATAAATGTTAAGTGATACGTTCATTTGAATCGTTATCAACAGGAACAGGATCTAACAGGCTCTTTTTTTTTTCTTTCAAATACTTTATTTCCAATGGCAGTAGGCAAAAAAATTGAATGTAACCATCCTCAGTGTAAAAGAAAGGATTGTTAACACCAATAGCATCGTGTTTGCCACTTGTATGAAATGCAGCATTGTTTCCATGAGAATAGGAGTGGACAGGCTATAGTCCCTCTGAGGACATTGCAGAGAGACTGCCTTGCAGCAGGGCAGGGCCTGGAACTGTAGCAGTTGCCTGCCTTGCTCAGAATGTGAGTATTTGCCAGTGAGCCCAGCCTGAAAAGAGGACACAAATGCTGTGGACCAGGAAGCTGGTGTCACAGGCTTTGGGTGCAGCCTTATCTGAAGTCAAAGCTAAGATCAGGGCAGCAGGCAGCTTGTAAGTCAATTCACTTTGAAGGGAGTGTTTGGAGCTGGTAGAAGTGTGTTTTAAGGGGAAATACGGTCAGTGAAGGTAAGGGGGGAAAGTAAGTCTGACACCATCCCTCTAGGGGGTTCAGTTCTTTTTCAGATGTGATGTGGAGATCAGCAGGACTGGCTGCTTCCTTGCTGGGTCCATCTCCAGCCTGGTCTCCAGCTGTGCAGGCGCTAACTCCCCAGGTGAGCTGGACTCAGTTTGCTCAGCAAAGCTGGGCCTGAATGAGCTGTCTCGTTCCTTGTCCATGGCCCTCCTCTAGGGCATATGCACTGATAAGAAGTGGAAGTTGAAATGTGAATTCTTAGCTTTAAAATAATCTAATCTTTAACCTCTTTGGCAAAGCACAAGTGATACGTGCCACATTATTCCCCAGCAGAGTCCTTTATTCCCATGGGAAGGGTGCAGTTTAGGATGGCCATGGTGACCCTATGTGACTAGAAATTTGAGCAGCAGTACAATTACAATTGCACAACTCCACAGGGAGGTGCGTATACTCAAGCTGGGACTTTTCCTTGCTGATGTTCCTTCTGCAATTAAAGTAGCCCAACTTCGGGCCTGCTGGCTGCATCAGTCCCTGAATGACAGCTCTGAATCCCTTCACCTGAAAGTTAGCTGGGTGTGCAGTTCTCCTTAGTGCTTGGTTCTGGATCTGTGAGTCATCAGGTGTGGTGCCGAGTGGTTTCTGCATCAGCCCTCCTGTGGACCAGCTTCTACAGGCTGCTCTATCTCCAGGGGAGACTCTGGCCTCATCCTTATTGTTAATTATCCGTCTGTTTATGCTTGACCCAAATCTGTGGCCCTAGATAGACCAAAAATAAGTAACAGCTTCTTTGAGAGGTTTTTTCTAAGACGTAGTTCTGGCAAAAGAAAAGTCCTCAGGAAAGCTGCCTCAGGTGAGCCCAATTTATTTCCTGTTGGCTCTACTGTTGTCTTAGCAGTTTTCTGCTACCTTCATCCCTATGGGGTAAACCCTACTCATAAATAAAGTAGAAAAATAAGCAAGCTACTCTTCCACATAATTCATCAGCACTGAGAAAGTTCTTTGCAGATCAGACTGCTTTCCCTTGAGTTTCTTAGTGATAATACTGCTCTGGCACATTGAGGCAGGAGATTGGAGTTTCTCACGTGCTGCTGAGGAGAATGCTCCATTTCATTTTAGAAAACACTGCCTTCTTTCAGTTTTCAAGCTGTGAGAAAAGGGCTCTGGAGCTCTGTTTACTGTATAACATGCACAGGTAATAGCAGTCTGTATGCCTGCAGTGTGTGTAGCTGAACACTTCAAAGCACTCGGCAGAAGGAGGTTGATTTGCAGGAAGAGAGGGGATAAGCCTCACAGATGCCAGATACTCAGGAGGTGGAGCAGAGCAGTTCTTCAAAGCACGGAAATGGGAGAATCCTCTGTATAATTTTAGAAGAATGGGAGCTTTAACTAAGCAAATATAAAAATTTCACCCTCTGTATATGCATGGGTAAGCACACAGTGACATGTAAACGTATGCCTTTGTTTAGCTCTCACAGTTTTGGCATTGCGTTTTTGCACTCACTGGGTTTGATCTAAAGGTGACTGGACCCCAAATTTATCTTTTTCTGCTGGTTTCAGGATTGCCAGTGACAGTGGCTGCTACTTTCCTGCACCTCTAATCTGTCAGTGTGACAAAATGACTGTGATGAGCTATGCACGGTTTAAGAAGCATATAAGAGCCACTGCACATACAGCCCAGACAGCGTTTTAATTTGCTGCACCATAGATGACTCTGGTTGCAATAAATTTACTGTGAGTAGACTAATTGCAAAATAACACTAATTGAGTAGTTATCAGCGAACAACATCCTGTGGAACAAAACTGCTTACAATTAATAGCATTTAAGCCATGCGCCATTATTCTGCAGAGCACCAAGATGTAATTACACCATGTACAGAGATTGTGTTCTCTTCTGGAAACCGTGTTCCAGCACTTCTTTCATTATAAAAGGCAGTTTCAAGATTCAATGCTTGAGTTTTAGGTGAAGTGAGCTTCTGAAATGTGGTGTGCCTCCCTTGTGCCCTTAGCTATGTGTGAAGCAGAGCCAACAATACTGAAATCAGTGAAGCTGTGGCGCTGTAAAGAGAAAAGAAAGGTATCAGCAGTAACGCACAGTGGTAGTGATTCTCAAGTTAACTTTTTTATGGTCACGTGTGCGTGTTTTGACAGATAAAATTAGAATATGACAGAGTAAAAGACACTTAGTTTTTCTGGCTGAAAGTGGACCCTACCTCATCGTATGGATGGAGTCCGGAGAATAGCCTATGTGCCGAATGTACGTGTATATGCTGGGACCCAAAGTGCGGATAAGCTGCTGCCACTGGACTGGGTTTTCAGTTAGGCCTCAGATGGAAGGGCTGTGTTTTTATTGTGTGCCTGGAGCATTGGTCAGTGGAACAGAAAGGCGATGCTGCCTTGATGCAAAAGCTGCCCAAATGCTTCTCTTTGCTTATGGAAGAGATGTTCCTGGGGAAGGGGACCAAATTAATGGTTTATCCTCAGAAGCTGAATCTGGCCTGTGAGTCAGAAACTGGACATCTTTCTTTGCAGATGGAAAGTCTGTGCACATCTTGTAAGGGAGATGAACAGGGCAGCAAACTTGAGGGCAGGCAAGTGTTGGCAAATGGCATCTTAAGGAAGTGCTGAGAGCACTGCACAGCACAAGAAATGAAGGGCAGGAAGGCTGAAAAATTTGCGACCAGCAGCCCTGGTTGTCACCAAATCACCGTTCTGAAAAACGCTGTCATTTTAGGGAGCATTAGAGGGGCAGCTGGGCAGGTGTGGGAGCAGCTAATGGCCAAGTGTGCAGCAGGGGCTTAGTGAGCACTTCGATAAAGATTACTGCGTGTGTACAGTGATGAAAGGAAAGTGCTTGAGCAGTGGCTAATGCTCCTGTGATCCTGCAGTGTGCGTAGTTGAAGCGGTGGGGATGAGATAGGTATGATTGAAGCAAAAGGAGGTTGGTGGTGGGAGCTGGTAGGGTTTTAAATTAAAAATATAGTCAGAAAATATGTTTTAAAAGTGTTTTGTGGTAGGAAAACTCAAGACATACCAGCAGTTTTGCTTATTTTCTTGTAAAATAGTTGTTGGACTTCTGATGTGGACTCATTGCAGTGATTCGGTGGATGAATGTTTAAGTGAAAGCATTGCATCTAAATTCTCCTGGTTTTATTCAGTGCTGAGCAGGAAGCTGCGCTGTGCTAAGCACAGTAGTATTGAATCCAGCTTAAATTAAGGTTGTGTGAGCAGCGTCAGCGTTAGCTCTTCCTTAATCTGACTTTGCAACCGTAACAAACTGTTGAGTGTCACTGGTATGCATTAAATGTTAATGGGCAACGGCAACTTTCAGATTTGCTTTCAGTGTTGTGTCTACCGTGTCACCAAGGGTGGAAGGAGACTGCTGGGGCTGACTCACTACCGATTCAGCTCTGCATTTCTAACCTTTGCACATCTGTAAGCATGGGAAAGGAATACTGGTTTTCACAGGAACCTCCATGTGATGAGCTGTTGCTTCGAGGAGAGGGGGCTGCTGTGTCCCAGCAATCCCATGTAAGCTGCAGCTCGAGGCAGCCACTGTTTGGTTTGAAGACAGTGGCATAATCTGCATTGCTGCTAAAATAATCTGGGGGAAAAGGCTTTACATTTCACTTCCTCCTCTGAGCTGGCCCAGAGAATTTTCCTGCTTTGTGGCTGCTTGAAACAGATGCCTTGACTGTTCACAGAGTTTGCTCCAGGATTTGGTATACAGTTAAAGGGAATATGCCCTGCTTCAGGCACGTTTTCAGACGAGTACACGTATTTGATATATTTAGGGAGTCGCTGGGCTTATGAGACCAGAGGCTGTTTTGCAGCCTCTTTGCTTGGGAATGAGGAGGAGTTGCCGAAGGGATCTACTCTGAATTAAAATGCCAGCAGTCTAGGCATGAAGCCAATCTTATAGGACATTAATGCTATTTTAAGAAAACCGTGATTTAGTTGTTTCTGTGCAAGTATTTCTTACACAGAAGGTAGTTTTAAAACATCAGTCTTTTTTCTCCCTGAGTAATCAAGACTGGTACAGAAAAAGTGAATGACAAGAGACTGTAGCAGTGCAGCCTCAGATAAGATTTTGAAATCGCTCCGTGTGTATTTAGTCTTCCAGATGAATGCTTGTCTTTGGTTGTTCAGGCGCTTGTTAGATGTGAATAGCCCTGATTCCCCCACTCTCTGCTTTAATATCCATGCTAAGTCACTGATTTATCATCCGGTTGTGTCTAAGAAGTCATTCCTGATTGGCACCTACGTAAGGAAGAGTAGTGCTCCCAACTCCCACTATCTTCTTTATTGCACATGCAACTCTCACGTGTTCTATTTACAGTCTCACAAACTGTTCCTGGCGAGATCTTGGTTTTCAAGTCCTGGCCCTACTGAAAAGTCTGTGGCAGAATTCCATCATTTTCCCTCTGATTTTCTCACCAGCCTCCAGGGAGGCCAAGGAATTTTTCAGTTCCCTCTCCCAGAGCTCACTGGAGCCAGATCCAACAACCAGTTCTTCCGGTGGGTGCTCGCCTGTCGCCATCCCTCCAGTGTATGTCACCATAAGGATGGTGGGAGCCCATGGGAAACCTCACTGCTGAGCAAGACAGCTCTGCAAGTAACTAATTCTAGCTGTAATTGCTTGTATCATCCTCATTGCTGCAAGGTGATTGCTTCTGTTTTCTGGAGACTTGCTTGCCCAATCTGAGGGCAAAGCGTTTTGTTGAAGTCTTGATTCATTTGTGTATCTCATCAGAATGCTAGAGAAATACTTTGCCAGTGAGAATGCACCCTTCTGCTGTAAATTGCAGCTGAAGCACTGCTCTTGCTGCTTACTCATCTGTGCTTTTAATTGGAAATCAAGGCTTCCAGCCAGCCAGTAGCTACTACTATGCAGCAGAGTATTTTCAACTGCTTTTAGACTGAAATCTTCTGTGTATGTTGTGTATCACTGTGCTGCATAATATTGGTGAGCTTGACAGTAGCATGACTAAACAGAACTGAACATTTCCATGTTCTCCATCTATTTGTGAACTATGATTCACTCTGGGTAATTCACTGAATGGTAGGCAGGAAAAATGAATTTTAAAGGAGGAATTTACTTTAGTACATGTTTTATCTGTTTGTATTTTTTCTTTTGCATGGGATCTAGGTGTAGGTGCTCTGAAATAATTTGAAATAATCTCTCATTAATTGCACTTCTATAAGTCTCTGAACATCTTCAAAGATCTGGACCAAAGTCATTCCCTGTGTCTGAGGAGGAGTCATCTTTGATCACTTACTTGAGAGCATGGTAAGGATTACTCCCTTACAAAAGGGAGAGCTGGGCAGGAGAGCCAAGCCTGGCTCAGTTGCCCACCTTGCCAGCCAGCGTAAGCAAACAGCTAATGAGAGCTGAGGCAGCTGCTGAGATTAATTGGAATAACAAGGCTTCTGTGTAGCACATGCTGGGCTTGCCAAGCCGCAGCAGAGGCAGGCTATGTGGAACTGAGGTATACTTTTGCATAATTCTACTGTTTCCTGCCAGGAGATGAAGACAAACCCAAGATTCCCATGAAATATTAAAAGCAAAGTGTGTTAGTAGTATAGCTGATGTACGTTGCACTAGCTTTGATGACCTCATTTAAACAGTGTCTTCAGTAACTAAAACCTGCTCCAGTATTTGTTTCTCCTCTTAAAAAAGCACATTTTTGAACGTTGTTCCATGAATTGCAGGTGGATTTTCCAAAGTCATGATGATGTCTCCTCTCCTTAACAGAAGATTCACTTCTGTTTTGGATGCCAGTAGCTTTATGCATCTGTGTTTCAGGTGGCAGCAAAATGACATATCTCAGAAGGAGACTTCTGTTCCAGAGTCTGTTTCTGCTGGCTTATTGTCCATTAGCTAATGCCAGAACAAAGGGTACTGTCTCTAATGAAGAGCAGTACCTCTGACCACTCAAATGTCAAAGCTGCCCATGCACACACACCCCCAGTTAGAAGCAGAGCAACCAGTCTTGGCTGCATTCCATAAGTTATTCCATCGTAGCCCGATTTTGCTTTTTATGTTAGCTTATGCTCTGCTTCAGGGGTCTGGCTGAGTAGTCCCAAATCTTTTGTATTTCTGGGAAAAATCCAGCTACTTTATTTAGGTATTTTAGGTATCTGCTCAAATCAAAGATGATGAGACAGAAATATCTCTTCGTACCTCTACCTTGGTAATTTTTAAGATCACCAGTGAAAAAGAAGCTAGGAAGCTAGTTTTGGTCCTCTAGGAGCAAGCAAACATAAAGAAGAGAAGAGGTATTCAGGGCTGGAGGTTCTTCTCTTTCCAGTCCATGGAAGTGTATGGTCCAAAGCAAAGCATGTCCACCTTGAGTTGAGGGCATAAGAACCATTGTATGGCTGTTTTGATTCTAGAAATGTTCTGCCAGCAGATCCCTGAAAAGCAAGTGGGAAAATCATTTCTGTTGGGCTCAAGAGAGATGCTGCAAAGGGGCTTCAGACACTTCTGGCATTGTTCGCCTAGCCAGGAGAAATGAACTGTATTTAGCCTTATCCACTTCTGGATGTCCTTGATGAGAAATCCTGTTAGATTTAGCTCAGTCCTTTACAACGAACAGGCCGAAGTTCACACTGAAATTCCCACATTTTTGTTTCTCTCCATCATTTATAGCCATTTGTGGGCATACTTTGCCAAACGTAAGGCACATCTTATCTTTTTTTTTTCCTTTCTATTGCTGCGGATTACAAAAATAAGAGCAGGAATGAGAGAGAAATTAGAGACCTCCATTGCAAGCCTGAAAGGGCTCAGAGAGTTACACTGGAATTCACCCAAGCAGAAATCTCATTTAAGGAAAAAAAAAAAAAGGGGTTCTCCTGTCCTCGCTATGATGAAAGAATATATTCTTCTGAGTCTATTTATTAGATTGTCACCTGAGGATATGACTACCCACAGAAGTCATTAAGGAGCTCCTGACTGAAGAGTGAGAGCAAAGCATGCTGCTTTGCTATATCATAACCCATCGTATAAGCACCGACTAGCACTGTGGGAGCTTGGATTTACCCCCTTGATACCTCACAGGCTTATTGGGACACTCCAGGCGAGTTACACCATGTACAGACCAGGGATAAAAGGTGCTTAACTCCATTGCAGATTATGTAGATGAAAACATGATGTGCGGTGGTATTGTTGTTAGCTTCCTATTTAAGTGGATTTTAACATCTGATTATCAAAAGACTTGGAGTTAATTTTGTTACAGAATAATAAGTTTTTTTCTGAGTCCACAGCAATGCCCAAACACGAGATCAGAGCAGAATTCCTCTGCAGTACTTCTCTGCTTTTATCTGCCCAGCCCAGCACCTTTGTCTGTTGCAGGAGCTGCAGGGGATGCCTGCTGGCTGTTGGGTGTGCGAGTTGTGCCGTGCATCGATTGATTGCTTCTGCATCAGAGACCTGGGAGAGGCACAACCTCTCAATTTGGTAACTATTAACGTGTCTGATATTTGTGCACCAAAACAAATCCATTCACTTTGTTTCAGGATGCCTAGGATGGGAGTTGTGTTTTTAATTATCATATATTTCAAAGATCGCCCCGGGCTGTGTTTGGTTTCCATAGAAATTTTCCTAAGGTAAAATGACTAAACAGTAATTTTTCATTTTGAATCAGCTATCCATGAAAGATTGGATTTAGGTCAGAATTTATTACCCTACGGAACTGAAGCCAATATTTAACATAATGTCAGCTATCTTGATTTTAGAGAATTTTAATGGCCATGCAATTTTATTCAATGATGAAGTTATTTCAGTTGTGTCCTATATGTCTAGGCAATTTGATGTACAGAGCCTTGAGATGGAAATTGGATAAACATGGAAAATGGTGATTGATTGGCAGAGGGTTGCAATAACGTCTGCCTTGATATACCTTTTATTGTTAAATTATTTATCTAATGCAATCTCCAACACTTCTAGGAGTCTTTAAGTTGGCATTAAATCGATGTTTAAATCTTCACAGTCAGAAAGGCCTCATAACTCATACTGATAAATATCTTCTAACATGTCAGGAGGAATAATGATCCATCTTAATATCTGAAAGTAGGAAAGATATTATTCTCTGTATTTGCTATGAATCCCCATAGAAGGATTGAGCCATAAGCCAGAAGAATTAAGATTAGAAGACAGAAATATTAGAAAGAAGAAGAGCATGGCAGTAGTTTGCCTGGGGAGTTGAGGGCGAGCTGTTTGCTTTGGATGCTCACTAAGAATGTTCTCAGCAGTAAGCAGCCTGGGGCTGACTGGCCTGGTTGCTGGGGGACCCATGTGTTCCCTCGGGCACTGCTGGCTGCTCCTCCTGGTACTGCTGGAGGACATGGGCTCCTTGGACTGCCCGCACGTGCTGAGCCCTTCTCACATCCCAGAGCTGCTCCTGAGGGATCCCTACCCAATGTAAAAATAAGTGGGGGATCAGTGGAGGGGAGGAACGCACTACTTGGTTTTGTGAGAGCTGGAAACAGAACCACAGGATGGCATCTGGATTTGTCTGTTGATGGATAAGACTGGGAAAAGAAATGAAATCCTCATTCACATGATAACTAAACCTAGGGGAGAGTGGATGAGCGGTGCAAGTTCCTTTCCTTTCTTAAGGAAGGACATATTGTTGAACACTAATGCTGCAATTTTCTTTGAATAATAGAAGGCCTTTTGGGTTTGGACATGGAGGTGGAAAATACTCATACAGAGAAATGGGATGTCCAAGTGAGTTTGCGTCTTTAAGCAATATGCATTTATTTCAACTTAATCTAAAGCTATCTGTCTGCAGTAGCATGAAGCTGCACTAAAAATACCTTCGAATCCGAGTTTGTCCAGAATTCAGGCAAATTCTTCATCATCCCTGAGTACGTTTCAAAGCTGAGAAGACATATTTCATCACTTGCATAAATCTTGAGTAGAAATAATTGTGATTTGACAATTTCCATTATCTTAGTTGAAAACTGAAAGTGATAACTTGGAGCTGGTCTAAATTGGTGCAGCCTCGTTTCGGTGAAGCACTGAACCTCACCAATGTGGCAGCTTTTCTGAAATGCCCTCGTGTTCCTTTTGAATGGCATTTGCCATTCAGCAAATTTTACATTTCTACAGATTAATTGGATAAAGCCAGACTGAAAATGGCACAGTGCTGTGCAGTAGGCATTTTGCATCCCCACAACTTCAGGCTTGAAAGAACAGTTACCTCAGCGGGTTGGGCTCCCTACCTGGGCTTGTTTATTGCTTTGAACATCCAGACATACTTTTATGACTCATAATCATCCATAAAGAAATTTAACTGTTATTTAAAATGCTCTGTTGGGAAGGCGCAATAGCTATTAATTAATTATGCATCAGTAAAGCAACAAAAAGGCAGGCAAAGAAGCAGTTAGAAGTGTTGGCTGGGTCTCTGCTGCTTTCAGAGCTGGATTTATGTCTCGGCTCCCCAGGGTTAGCTCACTGGTGAGCACTGGGGCCCTTCCCTTCATACTCCAGGCACTTTCCTTATAAAATACTGAATGATGCATGAATGTATCCATTAATTAAAAGTAGATCTGAATGTGTCTGATACAGAAGCCTTGCTGGTATTCTGCTGTGGGTTAGGAGGTACAACTGACTGCTAACGTGAGCATGGTGCCAGAAACCACGAGAGAACACAAACACTCCACAGTGTCTTTGAAATGCAGGAGACTGAAGACTTGAGAAGAGTAAAAAGGTCCCCCCCAAGCCCCCTATGAACTGCCGTTGTATACTGCTAAGAAGAATTAGCAATTGAAGTGTATACTTCAACTAACAAGGTTCATGAACATCGGTTTCACCATGTCACCACAGTGCTGGTGAGGATTAAGGCCATGGATAGCCATGGATAGCACAGAGCTGGGTATAAGCGGGATCACAGTCAGACCAGGTTACAGAGGCAGGAGGAACAGTCTGGAGATCGCCTACACGCACTGCTGGCTCCAGCTTGAGCTGCACTTTGGGGTATTTGGTTCCCATTTGACTTCCGTGCTGATTACCATGCTTGCAGCATGCCTTGTTTTTGTGCAGTAATTGGTAATCTGGGAAATTTGTGCGTGCAAAGATTGGTGTGCAAGATTTAATATTGGTTCCTGCTGTCATGCTGACAACGAATTAGCATTCTGGACTCTGTAATATGTTCTCAGCAGGCACATGTAATTAAAGTGAGCACACGTTGGGTTTCATATTAACAGTCAAACCACCTTTGGCAAAAGGTCTCTGTTCCTTTGGGATTATAAACTAAGGCAATGTAATTGTGGTGTAATCATCATCAGGTGTAATCACTTTTTTTTAAATATCTGTACATCAGTGTATTAACCCTTTCCACAGCGTTTGACTTTTGGATTTGAGGAGTGATTTTGTTTGAATGAAAGGGCTGCCAGCAGACAAGCATCCTCTTTCAGATCTCTTCAGCTCTGAGAACGTTCTCCTCTTGAACATCAAGCATTTGGTCATAACGTGTTGGATTAGTTTACAGAAATCTCAGAAACTGAAATTGGTTTTGCATTGAGGAGAAGATGGTACTTCGTGTGATGGAGAAGTGATATTTAAAAGGAATTGCCCCTCAGTTGTATTCGGTTCTTTTAGCTAAAGTGGGGAATTGTTAAGGAAGCTCAAAGTTGATCTGCATTTATATACATGAAGAATTGTTCAGAGCTGAAACATGAGTCAACTGAGCAGAATGTGGCTCAGATGTGCTGATTCTCTTTTGACACTGATTTAATGCCGTCAATTCACCATTGAGTTCAAACGAGTGACTCCTGCCTCATAGCAGGGGGCGAGCTGAGATGAATTCAGCAGATGAACCTCTTTGGTGTGTTTTAGCCTTTGAGCTACAGAAGAACAAATTCCACAGCTGTGCAAAGGTGCCCACAGCTGCAGCAGTAATTGGAGACCTGGCAATACCTGGAGACCCCGCTGGTCCTGTGCTGGTGGCTTTGGGGTGTTTGCCCTTCTGTACATCAGAGGTGCCAGCATTAGGTTCCTTACTGATCCCCCTGGCATATGGGAGAGGCTTATAACCAGCTTCTCAACAGACTGTTGGGGCTATCCCCCCATTTCTCTTCCCCCCTGCGCCTCCTCATCCCCCAGTTGCTGGGGATGTGCTGCCATTACCTGTGGGCTGTGCTCGGTGCCCTGGGCTGCACAGACCTGCAGCTGGGCAGCAGCGAGCCTGGGGTTGTCACTGCTGTGCTCTGCCCAGGCCCTGTACTTTCCCCGCTCTCATTTTTTTACATAAACATGCCATTTTACAATCCGTGAGATGTTTCTTATGTTTCACACTTTCTCATCTCCCAAATGAGTTTTCCTTAGCAGTTTTGCTGCCAGTTGATGGTTTTTCTGTCCTGCTTTACCATGAAAGCCAAGTTGTGAATGAATTGTTTAGTTTGGAGCTCCAGTCTTTAAGCAGGGAGAGACTGAATTACGTCCTAGCGTGGCGTCTTTTGTTTTTCAGCCTCCCCTTGTGACAGGAGTGGTCAGTTAGCCTGTGTACTGGGGAGCAGGTGGCAGGAAAAAAGCATTCTATTGGAAGCCAATGCTACCGGATTACACCTAAAGCTTCAAAGCATTTTTTCAGCACGTGCTTTCCCTAATTTAAACATGTAACTCCTTGGACTTGTGCCCTGCTCAGTGTGCTGCACCACCGCGTTGTGCCTGGAGTCCCACGCTGCTGCACGGCCCTCACTCCTGCACTGAGCTCTGTGCTGGCGTAGGTGGGAGCTGCAGGTGCAGAGCCGAAGTAATCTCGGGGACAATATCCATTGTTATCTTCGTCTTTAGAGAAGAGGTCAGTGTTAAAATTGCAGTTTACGGCATTGGGCAGATACTCATCTTTTGTGGGAGAGGACAGACTCCTCTACAGGTTGCTGTTGGAGCGGCTCCTTGCCATCCAGAGACATCGCAGCCTGGTTAAATCCCGTGGGAAATCTGGAGCTCCAGTTTGTAAGTGATGGTGTTATTGCAAGAATGCGTTGCTCATATGAATTCTCCCCGGATGCTTTTAGCCACAGACGGTAACTTATTTAGTCAAAAAAATGCCATTTTTCTGCCTACTTTTTTATTGTTGTTGTTGGCTTTTGTTGTTGTTGTTGTTGTTGTTTTTTACAGCAAAACTGAAATGTCTACAGAAAAAAAAAAACACTTCAGTTTGCTTTTGTTGAACGGTTTCCTGTGCCATCAATTTGATTTTCTTCTGCTAGTGGTATGCTAATGGCACAAGCAATAGAATGAAAAGTCCTTTGCTTTAGCTACAGTATTGCACTCTTTGTCTCTGTTCTTTGTCCCTAAATATAAGTGTGAATATACATACATCCTTGTGAAACCAGTCCAAATAATTTTCATGAGAACATTAAAAATCATCCTAGCAGAGGTAGATCAGGTAGTAACTTGTTGCTTGGTTGCAAACCTTGTTGGCTGAGGAGGATGTGTGGTAGAAGGACAGCATGCCCATCCACCTGCTGGGACCTCAGTCCTCTTACTGGTAATGTGTCTCAGTAGTTGCTGTCCAGTTGTGAAAGAGGGAATTAAAATGATGCATTTCTCGTACATATTTAATTCTATGTCTTTATGAATGAAAAGGAGTTTGGTATTTAAGATGTGTTATCCATCTGGCGAGCCACGGCCAGGGACTGTCAGGTGATGGACGCACACAGTGTGTTGCAGCATTGGCAGGGCTCAGGGCTGTGCTGGCGGCAGAAGCGGGGGGCTGAGCAGGCATGGGAGCGGCCATGTGCCTGCAGCGCCGATCCCGGCACAGCATGGAATTGAAGATATGATTTTCAAGGCGCCCTAATTGGATTAGAGGGATTGTATTAAAGATATGTTGACTATGAAATGTTTAGAGGATTAATGCTCCATGATTTTCTTCTTAAACCATCTGCACTAATCCCCCTTGATCAGCAGCAGCTTCTGGAAGGCATTGCGGCCAGGAAGGCAGCCCGGCCCCACCGCTGCCATCCCAGAAGTGCTGCAGCTTGCACTTGTGGCCTGTGCGAGAATTGCCGTTCCTCCCTTTCTCCTCTGTTTTGACCTATGCATGTATGATGAAATCCAGCTAAAGGAGTGCAGTGCTATTTATTATTCAGATGTTATTGTAGCTTCGCATACCATATGAGTAATCTTCAGAAGTCTGCCAAAGGAGCCACTGTTAATTGCTTACAATAGAATATATTTGCTGTTGGAAATGTCACAACATAATTATGTTCTATTTCTCTGTCTGACAAGTAATATACTGGAAGAAAATTGGTCCTCTTCTTCTCTGTTGGGTAAAATTATTCATGCTCACCCTTTCAGTAGTGTACATGGTAGCAAGCGTTCTTGAAGCTCAAGAGCTAATCAATGATAAAATAATTAATGTGTCACTATTCAGACAGCTAAATGAAAAACACATCATATAGGGAGCATGAAGTGCACAGGGTAAGGTTACGAAATTTAAATTGCACAGAATTAGTTGATTTAATGCACATAATACAGAGAGACATAAAACAAGCGCGTTGATGGATGCCAGTATTGAGGGAAGGTCCAGGTCTTGGAAATGTCCCGCGATTCTATCTGACAGCCCCAGTTCCTTCTCGTCAGAAGGCCTTTGTTGCTGGGTGAGTCGGCCAGGCCCAGTGGTCAGCAGGGCTGGAAGCAAAAAGTGAATGACCGCACAGTGCAGCCCTGCTGCTTGGAGCAGCCTTGGGTAAGCCATTGCTTACCAGTTTCCTCTGCCACGCGGGATATTTCAGAAGAGTTACGTGTCAGCCTATGGGCAGAAAAAAGTGTGCTCTGAATGCAGAAATTGCATTGATTTGGGAAGCCAGTTTCTGAGGTGTGGCATTTAATGTTTTATTTTAACCATTTCAATTATGATTATTTTTTCACTAACCCACCGGTGTGTACAGTGCATATGTATGCACACGGAATGTGTGTATATCCATGGTATGTACACAGATGTGATTCTGATGTCTCACACATCTTTTATTTCCACAATATGGGATTCTTATAAGCATTCAGATGCGTCGCAGTGCTGCAGCTTTGGAAATGCATGGAGCTGAACTCGGTGGGATGTGGCTCTGGAGTGGAGCTGCCTGTGAGTGTGCTATTTATCTTTCATCTCTATGAAGAAGTTCCTCTTAATTTCACTTGCAGTGCAACTAGTGTCAGCTGTAAGTCTGAACTTTGGCAGTGTTTTCCAACACATGCCGCAGGTTTGCAGGTTTATTTTCGCTGCACTGTTAGTGTCAGTCCTTCTCAGTGCCTAACTAGGCCTGTTCAGACTTTGCCAAATACCTGTAAAAGTCTTCACTTTTTTCATCTGCCCGACATCTTGTTTGTGGTCATCATGGGCAGAGAATCAAGGCAGACTCTGTCCTTTGAAATCTGATTTAAAAAAAAAACAGGAGACAGATGTAATGGGAATCTCAAAGGAAGGATGAATTTGTAGTCAGCAGCCCAAACCCTCATGTGATATAAATGAACTCGCTCCTACGGTTGCAGTGAAGTTACCCTGGCCAAACACCAGCTGGTCACAGTGACTGGCTGTTCATTTCTTAAGGATATCCAGGGAGACAATCCTTGATGCGGGACATGAAGGATGGCAGCACAGTGGTAGAACAGAGCAGGAAGGCACTGATCACTGGGTAACCAGCACACGTCTGTCTGCCTCTTCATTCCTCAGCAGTCTCAGCAGATACCTCCTGGGCAGTTATGTGAAGTAGAGGCTATTCTAACCATGTAAGTGCATTTGTTTTCACTCCTTATTGATTACTTGTGCTGTGAGCATGACAGGAAGAGATGGAGTAAAGGTTACGGATGTGCCAATCTCCAAATATGCTACAAAACAAAAATAAAGAAAAAAGAACAGCAGAGTGCTGGAATCAAGAAAGACTGGTTCAAATGCTAATTTGAGGCTTGAGACTTGATAAGGCTGTATTTCTGTTACGCTTTGGGTGTGTTGTGATGGTTTTGTTGCTTTCTTGCTGCCTTGATTGCTCCATAGCAATGGAATAGCTTTCAAGACCAGTAATGTCACTGTATATAGTCAGAAAAGTAATACTCATTTAAAAGGCATTAGGTGTTCACCCTGATAATGTTTATCACAAAGTAATTGGTTGTTAATTGATATGATAAATATTATTATTAGGAAATTCCTTCTAATTCAGCATGCATTCATTTCCTGTTGCTTTCCAGTGTTTTTTATTTCTTCTGAAGAATCACTGGCTAAAGGGAGGAAAAAGTCTGGCTAACACGCTCCAGCAAAGCTACAAGTAACTGAGATGTGCCTCCCGGGAACGTGGCCATTTTCATCATTAGAATGGTCAGAAATGCGAGCTTGATAGTTATCGTAGTAAATGAAGATTAGTGTGTGTTGTGAGCGCAGTGTAGCAGTAGCTGATAATTAGACTGTCATTTGCAGAACATGGAAATGGTTTCAGCAACTCCTTGAGTCTGACTGCAAGGCAAGGCAGGATTTGTATTTGGAGCAATATTCCGCACCAGCACTGCCTCTGTTCTTTGAAATCCCACTCACACAGTGTGTTGGCACAGCACACACACACACTTAATCTGAAGTTCTGCACTGGGTTTGATTTTGTACAGTCCTGTGTTATTGCAACAGCTTTGGGATAGAAAAGATAGAGATCTTTGTTCTCAGGGTTCTTCGGTGTGAATCCTTCGTGTGGTGTGGGCAGTGCCCCCCCAGTTTCCTGGTGCAGGTTTCTTTTGTATCTAGTGGACTGTACTTGCCCCAATGGGGCAGTGGTTCTTGGATGAGTGTTTGCAGTGGTGCACATAACACAAAAGTCAAGCAGCTCTGACAGGAGGATGACAGAACAGGGATGGAAATGTTTTCTTTCAATTTCCAAAGTAGAAAATCATCATCTTTATTTCCCTGGAAAAGATAGAAACAATTCATTGTCTTATGATCCAGTTGTGAATATGAAACAGTTCTCCATGTGCCCTCTCTCCTCCCACCTTCCTTCCTTCACACACACTTTATTTTTCTGTTCAGTGAAGGTAGAGATCCTCCAGCATGGGGTTTACAGTGAAACTCAACCCACATCCGTGACTATAGCCATTTTCCCTTACTATATTGAAGTTCTGCAGGGGCGTAGAACTGCTTCATTGTTCACGAATTCACTGCATAGAAACTTGCAGTGATCTCCTGCAAGGCCTTGTCCAGCTGTAAGGCAGGGACTCCTCTCCTCTGGCTGCTCTCAGCCTGCTCTGCCGTGTCTGACACCATAACAGCAGGCCCAGCCTGCCCACATCAGCCCCTTTGTTCCAGGCAGGGCTTCTGCTCAACATGGGAGAACATTACTGAAATGTCTCTTTAATGCTAAATGGACAAGTCATCGAGCGCTCATACATCACGTCTTGCTGCTCCCCACCTACCTTGCATTGATTTTTGCTTATGGGTTACTTGATCGTGTGAACTTACAGAGGATCATAAATTGCTTCTGTAATTCATGGCAGAGGCTGGGAATGAAAAATACTCGAGCGGAGTTGTTGAGATAAAACATTACTGCAAAAAAATTGAATATCCACTTTTCAATAGCAGCATGATTTCTGAAGTTTTATCCGAAGTCCTCGATGCTAATTTGCAGATAGTGAGTACGGGTAGCAGCAGTTTTAAGGAAATCTGCAGATGGTAACCGGGAGCGTTTCATTTGGTAAGCCATAAGCATTCCTCACAAATCCGTATGCCCTGGGGGCAGCTGCATGGAAGATCTCTGCTGATTCCACCTCTTCTGCTTTGCTGAGTGCATTAAAACCGAGTAAGAGAAGGCATGTGTACGACCAGTCATGTGAATGAATTGCAGCAGGAGCCAGGTGTGCTTTGCTAAAGGCAAAACCCAGGCAGAGGTGACCAGCAGAGGCACTGAGCCCCGTGGTCTGAGCACAGTGCTCGTGCCTGACGGGAGGCAGGGGGAAGCTGGGGCTCCTCACAGGATGCATCAACATAGAAATCCACCTGAATTAAATGTGCTGCCCAGCTCACGTTTTGATGAATACTCACCTGCACTGTGACAAAATCCTGTTCAGTTTCTGGGACAGCAAAATTTGCTTTCTATCCTAAGAGCAATTCACACAGCATGCTTCAGGAGTTACCTTGTCTGTGAAAGATGTCCTCACTGGAGGGTACAGACAGGGTACCCTCTCCTGAGCCAAGTGGCTTTACTGAAATGGATCGTTACAGTAACAGAGCATCCTCTCTTGCTTTACTCCAACAGGAGCATCCTTGTCTACAAGTCCAGAGAAATTTTGCTATTTTCAGGCTGTCAAACAAAGACTTCTCATAAGATCCTAAAGGCTCACCAGTAAATTGCCACAGAGCTGTTCGTTTTATTGCTTTTATATATATACACACTGTCAGCTACTTCTGCTAGTTGTGTTAGAAACATTCAAGTAGATCTCAAGTAAGAGATCTCAAGTAGAGATTTTTTTTTAATTCTTGTCTCCATTTGAACACAGCAAAACTGTCTTTGCTCTGTGCTAACCAAAATGGAAAAGGCTTCAGACAAAGCCAAGCCTGGACGTTTCCAGCCTCCTGGGTTGTTATGAGTGCTGAGGTGTTAGAATGGAGGAACCCATAGAGAAAATCTGCAGCTACTGCTCAGTGGCAGAAGTGGTCCCAGGGAAGGGAATGGGGCTGCTCCTGTGTGTTCAGGCAGAGATGCAGAGCTCTGCCTCTATGGAGTGCTTTGGGCCAGGATTCCTGCTGTACTGGTAGCTATCTGATTGTGTTATGGATGTGATATTGGTAAATAGTGTGCTGAACTACACAGCAGTACCTGCTGTGATGTCCTCTGTCAGCTGATTCATGGTATGAAGGCCTGGCACATGCACAAAGCGGTGTTCAGGTGGACTCAGCATCCAGGCATTCTGCTGAACAGACAGGGTGATGCCAGGCTTAGAATAGAAACGGATGGATTAATTTACAAAAAATGATATGGCTCACAGAATTCATTAAAAGGTTGCTTGGTGCTGCTAGAGAAGTCTGATGATCTCATTAGTTAGCGCTAGAAGTAATAGATTAGTTGGTTCTGCGTTCTATTGGTGGATGATTGAGCAATATATAGCACTACAACAAATAGGAAAGTGATTGCACAATGTTTATTACTCTGGCATTTAGTAATACTGCAGTGGTTGAAGAATAAACTCTTAATTATGAGTATTGATTTCTCTGGGGCTTAGAAAGTGCAAGTTGGAACTGCACTGGAGAAGAGGTTTGCATTTTACCTGCAAAAAAGAGATATGTTTTCCCACTGCAAACCTCAGTGTAAGTTGTTGAGCAGGAAGCCAGAAGGGCAACTTCCATTTTTGCACATAAGTTTATAAAAGGCATTTTGTCACAGAGCCAAAGGCTGCTTTTTGTAATGTGACATGAAGGGCTATGGTGTGCCATATGCATGGTAGTTCTGATAGGAACACTGTTGTTAGTGCTGTTCTACTCTTCACATTGTTTATACATCTCTGAACTCCTGCTGTATTTATTGAGCAAAAGGATACTCAGTATTTCACCTTATTCAAAAATCCAGCTGGTTCTCTATTATCAGCAGAGCAGTCTGCAACGTAGAGAGTGCTCATCAGCCCCAGAACTGAAAACAGAGAAGTGCCAGTATAGAGCTGAAGTAGCAGATACTCTGACGTATGGAAAAAATATGACGTTCTTACCTTCATGAAATTCCAGGCAGGCAGGGAAAGGATTAGATTGAAGAAGCCAAAATAGCATGCAGGTGGAAAATGGGACTGAAAAAACCTGAACCTTAAAAGGCAGAAGGAAGGAACGCATGGAAAAAGAGGGAAATAGCAGAGAGGAGAGTAAGTCACTGCAGGAGTTTATTAGAGAAACCTGATGAAGTGAGGTGGCATTTCAGATGAAAATTCAGGAGGCTTTTGTTTTCAGTAGTTCTAGGTAAATGGTAGCGTGGATATTGAAAGCAAGTGAGTTCAAATAAGACCCACAGTATGGCTATTTTAAATTCCCATCACCTTCTACATATCATTGCAGAAAGCCACTAATTTCAATAAAGAGGTATCCAAAAATGTAATGAAAACCACTAAAAATATTTGTGCCCACTGATGGGACATCGCCAGCTTGAAATCAGAGCAATTTAAATGAAAAATTGCTTGTTTTAGCTATTGCAATTGCCCTTCATTCTCCTGTCAGTTCTCCTTGCGCGTTTTCTTTCTTTCATGGTCGCTTTGTGTCCCTGCTGCTGAGCAGAAGCCCTGAGCACACATGGGGAGGCTCAGCAGTGATGTAGGAGGAACAGAAGAACTGAGTGTACGTAAATGCCATAGTAGGCAAACTGGATGTGATAGAAGAAACGAAATTTAAATTCTGTTCTAATCTTTTAATCTGAGTTCACCTGAGTCTTATTGAGTTAGTGGATGATTTTGTAAAGAAATGCCATTTAAGCTGGTGGTGTCCTTTTTAAAATTAAGAGTGACTCATGGGACTAGAGATTTTTTGATAGGCAGTCTGAACACATCTTGGGGCATTAAAGTTGCATTAATTTGTGAGCAGTAGCACTGCAGATAGACTTTCTGTGAGGGGCTGCAGGGAGGTAAAGGTCTTTCACATGGGACAGATAGGCACATAGCTGCCTTTCAACCCCATATGTAGTACAGCAAAGAGCCTTACTGCAGAGACTGGATGCACCTCTCACATGGATAGCTTTTCTTGGCCTCCAGGACAGAAGAAACATGTTCTTATTTAAGGCAAAGCACTACAGAAGCATGGCTGAGGAGAAGAACCTGGAGGGAGAGTCACTGGAGATGCCGAAACCATCCCTTTCCAGCATGTGGTGCTGCCTTACAGCATGATCTCTCTTGTGGTTGTCTAAAGAAGCGTTTTGGTTACTCAAACAAAAGTGCACAAACCTACTGCATCTGCTGTCTGTGTGTGGAGCCGAGCAGAGGGGCAGCCCAGGGGGCAGGAGCTGGAGCTCACCTCTCCGGAAACACTCCTCTGCTCTTCTTACCACACAGCAGGGCTGTGGAGCACCCACAGGCTGAAGGGCTGCTTTCCTGCTGGGGGGACCAAACTTCCCACCCAGCTGAGTGGTCTGGCTGAGCTGGTTATTTATTCCATACATACAGGTGCATTGAGTCTGAGGGATCCTGTTAGTCCAGAGCACGGTGTATGGATAAGGTTAATGTTCTTGCATGTGATCACAGCTGCTGCTTTCACGTGGGACAGCTCATGCATGTCCATTTCCACACCATTCTCTGTAGTGTTAAGTGAATGTTTGAATCCTGCTCACGTTCGCTTACATTTCCAATGATTAAGCATGTATTATTCCAATATAATTAGAAGTTCAGGCTTCTCAGGATGGTCAGACAGATTTTCCTTTCTGACAAGATGAACCAAAAAGACAGCACAGACAAAAAATTGTACCTTTTTTTTTTTTTTGAGGACTTCACTTGCATTTTAGACAATGATACCGCCTAGGGAAAAGAAAGTTTACATATGCAAGGGGGAAATGGAGGCAGGGGTGGTTTGGAGTTTGTTAATCTTTGGGGTACTTTCCTTCTGCTTACATGCAAAATTTCAAGTTCCTTCTAAAACATTTCTATTGAGAAAGATCCTGACAAGGTCAGGGGGTGAAGATGTTGTTAGATGAAGAATGAGTGGTAGTTTTTTGGATAAAATTACGTTTTTCTTCTATTGTGATCAGATTTTTGAGTTGAAGAGATGTTACGCAAAACCAAAACAGGGCAGTCTACATTCCCGAGTAAAAACGTCCCTTCAGCACTTATCGGTACATCCTGCCATAAACCTACAGTGTAGTGTTTTCCTTAGAAAATTGAGACCTCTGTTAATATAAAAAATAAAAAAATAGATTTGAGAAAGGATTATAAGGCCCAGTCTCACACATGGAGAAGCAGAGGTGCACAGGATGGCATTTAAATGTTCAAGGCTACACCTGCTGTTCCAAATAGATGCTATCTGTCCAGATAATCCTCAGCTGCTGTTAAATAGCAGAGTTTTACCAGCCTCTCAGCAGAGCTGTGCTGATCAGAGGAATGAGGGCTGTTTGATGGAGCAAGGGGTTTCTTGCTGGAGGAATTAGCTTTGGCATTTTGCAAGCGCTTTGAACGTCACTTAGAAACTTTGAGGTGATTGCTTTGAAGATGCAAGTGTGCGTGTCCAGGCAGAGCTTGGTGCCACTGACTCGAAGAAGGAGCTCAGACTTTTGAGTCCTTCCCTGTGCTCATGTGGCTCGGTCCGGGTGGAAGCCTCCAGCTGGGGACGGTGTTGGTGGAGCACGGGCTGGCACTCCTTGGAAGTTCTCACTTCCCTTTAGAGACTGGTTTTGAAAGAAAGAGCCAAGGTGAAATGTGTGCTGCTCTTGGATACACTCAGAGATGTCCTGTGTTTTGTTTTCGAACAGGAAAAGCCAACAACAATGTACAGTGGGATGAGGACTCCGTAGAGTACATGCCAGCCAATCCAGTCAGGATCGCATTTGTCTTGGTTGTTCATGGCAGAGCTTCTCGGCAGCTCCAACGCATGTTTAAGGCTATTTACCATAAAGACCATTTTTATTACATTCATGTTGACAAGGTAATATATCACTGGTTATAAATTGCCTGTCTCGCCATCTGTCAGTCTACCCATCTTTGTCATCTTCTTCATCTCCTCTTTACCTCTGCCACATAAAGAGCATGTCACTTCTTGTCTTTCCATCTGTTATATGTTTGGAGCCACTTTTTGTATAACTCTTTCTTGTTATCTTGTCTGTGTAAGAGCCTTCATCCCTTTTTGTATGTCTTTGAGTATCTACCCATGTCTGTCTGTTGTACACTTAATAATTGACAAGTTGCTGCAGACTTAGTGCAGTGGCCTCTTGGATGGAGAGCTGACCTGAGGTCCCTTGGGGCAGCTCAAGATGCAGGTATTAACAGCTACCTAGGATCTACTGATGAGAAATTATAAATAAGCATTAATTGTACTGATTAACAATTACTCGAGTTGTAATAAAACGAGCTAAAAGAGGGAGCTCTGCACGTTTCCAAATTAACATTTTGCAGAAGAAGGTTGTGTAGCAGGTGAGGGCAAAGCAGTGGCAACACTCATTCAAGAAATACAGCTACTGGTTAGTCAATGCAGGGAGGGACAATTTTGGACAGAGTAACTTGAATGTGTCACTTTTTTCTCCTGTAAAGCGATCCAATTACTTACACCGGCAAGTGCTCCAGTTTGCTAACCAGTACCCAAATGTGAGAGTCACTTCTTGGAGAATGGCAACTATCTGGGGAGGAGCAAGTCTTCTGTCCACCTACCTGCAGAGCATGAGGGACTTAATGGAGATGAATGACTGGCCATGGGATTTCTTCATTAACCTCAGCGCCGCCGACTACCCAATCAGGTACAGCAAGTCTTTTAAGCACATTTAAACACGTCTTGTTCCTAAGGGAAGTAAGTACTGATGTAAGGGACAGTGTTTCTGTGCTGCAAGAAGTAGAGGTCAGAGGAGCAGTTTCTTCTGTTTTACAGCAGGAGACTCCTCTTGGTGAGGCTGGTGTCTGATAACCATGCTTTTGCCTTGGAGACAGTCACCTTACTGTACCCTATGCATCTGTGGCTGCAAGCAGGTTAGCAGAACCAATTCTTCACTTTCAGTGAGGAAGCAGGTGCTGCTCTACTTAGTCCCCATTTCCAGCAAGAGGCACCTAGAAGAGAGGCTGAGTAAAGTAATGGGAAACACCAGACCTAAATGAACTCCAGGCATGGAGAGATTGCTCCCTGCCAGGGCTCCGATCAACAGTTTGATTTGATGTCTTGGAAAGTGTTGAAGGTGTGAATGTAGATTCAGTGAAGGTAATGTTCTGTTCTTCCCTTTTTTAGTACTTTTTCTGCAAAGGATAATGATAGTAGAAGTGACAAATAAGTTGCTAGGAGTCAATTATATCTTCAGCACCAACCATTGCCTGAATGTCTCTATTCAGACACCATCAGGGATAGAACTTCACACATCACCACATGACAAGGCTTGTGACTTTAAGTGAAATTACGTTCTTTCTGCATTTACATAACCCAGGCCTTACAGCTGCATTCAGTGAAGTTTACTACGTTATGCAAAAGTAGGCCATAAAAAGGGGAAGGAGAATAAAAACTACAAAAAGCAAAGAACAACTGTGCTTCAGCTGTTGTTTCTAGGCTGTAAGAATTATCAAGAAGAGAGAAGGAGGAAGGTCTCCTTGTGACATCTGTTTCCCTTCGTTCTGAAAGGAATCAAGAAAAGGGAAATAACTTTCTTGGGTAATTCTCCAATAAGTGATGACATTGCATGCTCTTAATACTAATAGAAAAGAAATACATTAGCAAAAGGCAGTAAAAAGAGCTGATTAGATTTCTGCAAGATCTCTCTCAAATAATGGGTCCTTTTCTGAATCTTCCTTCTCAGACAGGAATCTCCACAGAAGTGTGAATTGAAAACAACGTGAGCTCTTGCCATAGGAGGGATTTTTGTGAGAAGTGGCAAAAGGCTTTGTCACTGGTGCCCATTTCTAAGCACCGTCAGTAAAATGCAACGTGTTTTGGGGAGGAAAACTAGGCAAGAATACAAGAGTCACAGAGAGTACACTGATATTGGACTAAGGGAGTTTGAACTAAGAACTCCCAGTATTTCACGTTGCATCTGATTTGGTGCCCTACAGGAAGAGCTGTAGCAATTTTGTCTTACTGTGTGTGATTGTAAAGGAGAGCGTTCAGTGTGTCTCCTGAGCTCTGCGAAAGAGTAGCTTCTTATTCCCTGTAACTAATTTTCCTGCTCAGGAATCCTGCACTGATGATAAAAATTAGAATAATGCAAGGCAACTGAGGAGAAAGGTAGGTGATGGGACTTTGAATCAAGTAAGATAAATCAGAATAAATGGTTGGAGGTGTAGTGTAATTACAGGATAGTCCCAGCAGATGTATCCAGTTACCATGCTGTGGTATTGTGTTCACCCTGAACATAGCCTTGTAGTGCTGAGGCCGTGACCTGCGGCGTTCTCAAACGCTCTGCGGAACAAGTGAAACCTCAGGGCCAAATGGGATCAGTCACCTACAGATGTGGCCATAAACAGCCACAGGATTTGTTGAGTAGACTGTAGTCAGTTCTGCATTAATGGATTCTTTGTAGTGATGCCGTGGTATCTTAAAGTCATTCAAACTCCAAACAAGTGCCATTCAGCTGGAAAAATTCCAGGCGTTCGTTTCTTTGTGGTGGGAACTGTTGAAGGCCGCACTGCTGCGTTGCAGCTGCTCTGGGATTGCGTGGTGGGCTGCCAGCAGCTGGGCAGGCGCTGAAGGGCTCGCTTCCCTTTCTGTCAAAGCACTCTGCTACCAGAACTGTTGGATACAGGCTCCCTCTCAACATGATGCACTTCAACACAAAGTAAAATGCCTTTTTTAATGCTATGACTTCAATAACAGTGAATTACAGGTGCTGTAAAATTTTTTGAATGTGGACTATTACAGCTATAAACCCTAGAAAATGTTAGCTCATCAGAAATATGTATGAGTCCATTTAATTTCCATAGCGGAGGTGCTATAAATTAATATTCTTTATGATCTTTGGGAAGGCACTACCTCTGCGTACCGCACAGAGAGCTGATTGTTTTTTCAGGAAATAGTAAATAGGGTGTTTGAGGGTTTTTTGCTTTTTCCAGACGTTAGGCCATGATTTGTTAGATAATGGGCTAGAGGCAGTTCTCACACTGGTTAGTCATATTGCAGTGTTTTTAGCTAGGCTTCCCTGCATAAGAACATATGAGTTTTGTGGATTAATAGTTTTTATCCAGAGCTGCTTCACATTAAAGCTTTCGTTTCCCATCTGCCATTCCATCTGTAATACTGAAACCTTTACTACTTCTCTTCTGATAATAAAAGCTAATCCAGCCTTATAAGTCAGGAGAACACATTCTATATGCGGGGTTAATTCTGTATGATGAAGCCTAAATCTGTCTGGGGAGCAGTCTGCTATGCTCACAGGCTACATTACAAGTACTGGGAACCCTTCATCTTTCAGAAGAGATGCCTAGAAGCAGATGTCAAGGATCACAGCATATAAAGGCACAGGGAGGAAAAAAAGATCAGAACCATTCATTTTGGGAGGGGAGCAATTAAAATTGAAATAAAGCATATGCAAGCTAAGAAAATGTGAATATCCCTGTTGCTGTACTTAATGCCTTAGTGTTTAGTTTTTGAAGCCTTGGTGGAGTCTGTCAATCCGGTACATACAATGAGGTCCTCATTCATGTGCTTCTAGTTGCTACTGCAGTTGAAATCGCTCACACAGTCTGAGCATAGAGGTACCTCTGACAAAAATACTGCATTTCCCGCTAGCCATGAGGCAGTAGGCTGTTCATTGGCCTGAGGGAAATGATTTGGAGCAGCATCCAACTTGGCTCTGCTCAGCCCTGATATCCATAGTGAGTAGGAGAAGGAGGGATGAAATGGCAGAGAGATGCTTCGGGGTAGGAGTTTTCTGACTTCTTTCTCTGTTTGCTGTAAGGCTGTGTGGTTTGGGGTTCTTTTCATTGTTTTAAGGGTTTAAAAAAAGGCACATGCTTTCAGGTTTCTCAAGATACCATCTCCCACAACCATAACATTCACAGAGAACAAAAAATATACTTTCCTTTTTCTTACTTTTTTCATGATTTTTCTTTTGAGGAAGAAGTCTTTTCTTCTGAGAGTCTCTTTCAAAGCTCAGTGGGAAAGCTATCAATGTCTTCATCCTTTTATTTTACATGAGTATCTATTTGCATTATTTATTGCCTCTGACAAACAGCATCAGGTAGTCAACCTTATCTTCAGGGGCTGAAATTTCACTCCCAACAAGGTGAACTATGGTGAGCATCTATTGATGCTGAATGTTTAATGTACTTTGCAGGAGTCCTTGGATAATGGGGCAGGTGAAGTGTTGCACCACTTAAATGATCTCATTAAACTTCCTAATTTAACGGTGAATGTCATGTCAGTGCTTACCTGGGCACAAAGCTTGTACAAAGGATAGACGTAACGAAACATTTGAACTTCTTGTAATTTACAGTAAATCACTGAATCTCAATCACCAAAGGGATCACCAAATCTAATTGCCACCTAATGCTCTGTCTTTAATAAAGGTCAAGTGAAATTATTAACAGAAGCTTGGGGAGTGCTTCAGAATGGTAAGAAAACAGAGTGGCTTATTTAGGGAGCGGGGAATGCAGAAAATACTGATTTTTCAATTATGAGCAACCGGGTATAATAAAAGAAACCCAGTGAAACTGTTTGTGTTTTGGTAGTTCATACTATGAAGATGAGTTCATTTTAGGATAAAGATTTTATTGAAATGTCTTCCTGCGTTGTGCAGACTTGGTCAAATGAGATAGTAGAGGTTTTGGTGTGGAACTTCAATATGTATCAAAATACTGGTAGCATCTGGGGAAGGGTGGATACAGACTCAATGGGAGTAAACTGAATGATCTAACTGGGACCAGTACTTTCAGCAGTGGGTGCCAAAGTTCATGTAACTTATGACGATCATCTCTGTCAGTCAGAATTGTATTCAAAAATTAAGAAAAAACAGCTGACAGAGAGCTCTTGAGTGACCTGCTCTTGTTTTGTTGTGTTCTTCTCTGATCAGTGGTCAAGTTAACCTTTTTAATGCTGAATAGCAATATTCATCTACACATTTCAGTGTTCCATAGGAACTTGAAGGATGCCCTGTGAAGCAGGTGGACCTTTTTCTCAGGTCAGCATTTCCAGTCCATCAGCCAGCAGCAGGCAGGCAGCCTGGCTCTCAGTCCTTCATTTGCTCCAGCCGACCTGCACTCCTGGCTCCCCAGGGGAGTTGTTAGCAAAGATAACCACCCAAAATCAACAGTTTTGCTTGAATTCCTGCCAGATCTGGACATGGCAGGCAGCCTAGCAGTGTTAAAGCTGTCCTTTCATTCACCTTTCTTCTTCACAGCTTTCATCTCTAGTAACTTACATGTCCAGGTCCTGCACTTGGGCCACACTAGGGACCAGAAATTGCTTCCTTTGGGTATCAGGAAAAGAAACCAAAGAGAAAATGTTTTGCCACTTTTTCAAGTTGTTTTTCAGGTGATGGGATGACCCGGGGGATCAGCAGTTTCCTTATTTCAGCAGAGCACGGGTGACTGACACTATATAAAGTTCATTGGAGATGGGTTTTGCTCTGTATGCCGGATTTCCGATGACCTGCTAAGATTTCTTGTGGACATTTGACCTAATGGCCAAACCTTTCAAGCGGATGACTGAGAAAGAGGAAGCGAGAGAATGCAGTTTGTATTGAATGAGCAAACCGGACTCATGCTCTCCGTCTACCTTTACAAAGCTTCGCAGCTTTTGCAACGGGCAAGCTTGAAGTGCAGTATTGGGAGCACAGGAAAAACTCTGCATAGAACTGAAACAAAGAACTGAGCTCTTAGGTGTAGAGCACTCTAGCTTTATGAGAAATGCCTGAGATCCAGCTGTGCCCTCTTGTTGTTGTAAAATTACAAATCCGAAGCCAGCAGGGCTGATGGAAGCTGTGTAATGGCAACATGATCACCAGAGACGTTCGTTCAAAAGGCAGTTATGCTCTCTCTCAACTTCTCATCATTTTGACTTAGTTGAACAATCATGTTTCACTGAGGTTCAGACTTCAGAGCCATCTCTTCACAGCACTTTCCTTCCTGGTAGTACATATGCTGTTGCTCAGTGTGAGAGCCTGTATGAGGATGCCGGTGTTCCAGACCCGGGTTTGACCTTGCACTCTGCTCTTGCACCCCTTGCAGTGCTGCTCGTAAAGTCAGGCCTTGCCAATAGAGCAAGGAATTGGGCAGTAGAGAGATAATACTTTATGCATGCTTTAAAGCGTGTTTCAAACATGGTCCTGAGCTGAAGCACGGGTAAATCATATCTATCGGTTTCGATGGGAGTACAGAGCAGGTAGCTTTGGCAGTACAACATCTGTTAAGATGCCAGCATCTAAGGCTTTTATCTTGGTGTTGTAGCTGACATCGTATGCAGTTTTGCTTGCTTAGAATATCTTTATCTGGTAAGCCAGACCTCAATCCACTCTTAATGCTTCCCAGGAAATCTTCTTTCCTGTCCAAAAAGGGACTTTATCTGTGTTTTCCATGAATCTGCATTCTCTTAGAGTTTCAGATGTTCTTCTTCCTTAAATTCCTCAAATAACTTTTTCTCCTTCTCTTCCCTCACATCTCCAGCACGTTTGCATGAGATTTCTTTTAAGTTTCTATTTCTGGTCTGTTATCCCACTTCTCTGGTTTACTGCTAGATTATCCAGTGGTTGGCACAGCAGTGCTTTTGCACATGCTGTTTGCAGAGGGTGGGGTGAAATGTTGAAATTATTGTGGCTTAAGACTTTTATTTACATCTGGTGTTAACATAATATTTTCTTCAACCTGGCAGTGATGGGAGACCCGCCCTTGCTGTGCGCAGCCGCAGCAGATGAGGCTGCTCCTTCTTCACTTCTCCTGCTGGGCTTCGAACTACTAACAGCTTTTGTTTTTGTAGGATTGTGACATCTACAGCTCTTAGTAGCTTTGTGTCTAACTGGTACTTCTGGAATGTTCCCTGTGGCAGCTTTAGTCTGGCAACAAAAGTTAACTCAGCCCAGATTGGGGGCTGGTTTGTCTCTCCGTGCATCTCTGCAGTTCACACTGATTAAAGAGGTTCTCCAGTGCAGAACCAAAGGGTTTGTTTTCAGCTCATTGCCTTTTGCTTTCTGGATGCGATTTATTTTTCATTTGTTTATGACTAAGAAAAAAGGTCTGCCTCATAAAAGAATTAAGTGCATGTCTTCAGTGGATGCCATTCAGCCTTACCGACAAACAATAGCAACACAAACATTGTGATAATGCGCGGCATCAGTTCCTAGGCAACACAATTACATCTTTTGTCTTCAGGATGCTGGAATAACATCTCGCGCAGTGTTTTGGTGAGGATAACCGATCTGTTAGGGCTGAGGTGGGCTCTGAGCAGTAGGAGGGATCTTGCCAGCTCAGCCGCTTCTCCTTCAAAGCCCCAGGACTCTCTATGAGACCTGCGTTTTACTTGGAGCTTGTCTTTGTGTGGAAATAGTCTGGGATAATCTAGTCAAAAAAGGGTCCTTAATGCAGAATGGCTCTTCTCCTTTAAATCCATAACTATTGAAATTCCCCACTGGCTGGCCTGTACCTGCAGGCCCTTCCCACAGCATTCAGCTGCTTACAGTGCCTGTGGGCAAGAAGCTGCAGCAAGGTTTGTGGCTGGAAGTGGGCATCGGTCCTCAGGAGTGACGCTGTGTCCCGAGTGCCCCCCGCAGCTTTGCTTCAAGCAGCCTTTACTCCGTAGATGTAACTGGGAGAGGGGTAAAAAGAGCTGCAGAGAAAAGCAGTTCCTTCTGAGTTTACCTGGGCTCTGGGAGCAGAAACTTAATCTCTACTGAGCTGTTTTTTATAGAATGTTCAGTAAAATCATTATCAAATTCCAAATGCTAAAACTGCTTGAAAAAGGGAAACGTTTCTGTTATAGCACTGCATTTTAAACGTGCTCTCCCTTTGTAGCCCTGCAGAATTCTCTCAGGAAATTAAAAATCTGTTGAAATTGTCATTAAGAAACTTCTTTTGTTTAGATTTCAGGATGCCACTCGCAATAAAACAGCTGCAAAATAATATCGGGTGGCAATTGAAAGTGAAGATGAAGCAGCAGCATGTGCTGTTACCTTTCTCAAGTCAGCCTTAAAGACTAAGGGGCCACGAAGGGGTGAGCTAAGGGTTGTTTCGGTTCAGCCTTTCCGTGGTGATGCTGAAACAGAAAGGAGAGGGAATAGGTAAACTGTTTTCCATCAAAATAGGGCTAAAAATGTAAACAAGTTGAGTGGTAATTGACATAAAGATTTTTCTGCCGATTTATATATAAATTCAGGTCTTCTAGTATTAAATTGTGTGTGTTGACATTTTGTATGTGCTCATTCAACACGTATGAATGAGTGGAAGGGCTGATTTGAAGGAAGTAGTTTGCAACAGAACTACAGCTGCTTTGGAGCAACAGATCGTTTGGGACATGCTGCAGAATGCATTATTTCGTTCTCCCAGGATAATTTATTTTCACTGTGCTGATTAGCCAGAACTTTACATTTTGGGATACCATGGAAGCTTTGGCCTGGCATCTCGTAGAGAAGAAACTGGGGACCTCCCTTTGCTGTGCAATCCCAAGTAGAATTAACGTCTTGTTGGCTGTTACAGTCTCGCGTTACATTGGAGTACTTCATTTCTGCTTGCCCTGCACCGTCACAACACGTTTATATGATACTTCTCCATCTACATACACAAGTGACAAGGTGGTGCTGAATACAGCTGACTGTGTTTGTGACTGCACTTTAATTCCAGGAGAGGAGACCCTAAATGGTTCACTGCAGTACGCATTCCACTCTGCAGCACAGAGGTCAATTATATCCACCATTCAACCTTCCGTCAGGGTAATTGCACTCTTTGGCGTGTTAGGAGCTGGTTTGGGGCCTGCTTGTTTCAAAATACAGAATCAGTCTTTGTTTGAAAATTTGCTTCCGCAAAGTAATTTCTAGCAAGTAAACTTGCTACAATGCATTCTTTGGGCATCTGAAGTTCTTTCTTGGGTTGAGGTGAAGCACTGGTTCTCCCAATGAAACAAGACTTCATTGGTTACAGCTCTGAGTGAGTGTGAATAGCAGCCTCCCACCTCCCAGCTGTTTTCTCTCCAGCCCCAGTGACACCAGCTGATGGAGCCAGACTGTGCCTTTGACGTTTTCCTGCTCTCTGTTAGATGTTCATGCCTGTCATCCCAGCGCTGCATTCCTCACTGCTGTACTCCAAAGAGTAGGGCAGGTCATCAGCTGGCCTAAATTGTCAAAATAAGATTATTGCTCAACCCAAATAAAGGTAACAAAATGTGACTTTCCGTTGTTAAAATCAATTAAGTTTCCTTCCATCAGCTCTCAATTCATTATCCCTTTTACCCTCCAGGCCCTGTTCTTCCATCTTTTCAGGCTCGGTGTGGAATTAATGTTAAATCCCATTAGCCTGACCCCGTTTTCCCCGTTTTGCCTTCTGGTCCTTTGAATTGATGCGCTCCGACAGGTTGCTCAGCAGCTCAGGGATCAAAGGGAGTGGCAGGCCCACGAGGAGCTTCCAAAGGCACTGCTTGAGCCGAACTCCCATTGCTTTTAACCAGGGTTTTTGAAAGGGCCTCAGCAGCGGGGCTGGCCAGAAGGAGGCCAGCTGCATTGATGGCACGTGGGTGCCTCCTGTGCTGGGGGCCCAGGTGTGTTCCTCAAGGGAACCCATGTTCAGGGGATTGAGTTCATCAGGAACGAGTTTCTGTTCCCTCCTGCCTATTCCTTGGAAAACGTGGGCTGGACAAAAGGATTTCTTTGCCTAGGTAGATCTTTCCCACTGCTACTCTCAGTGCTGTCTAGAGCTATGTTGGCTGTTTTTTCCAAGTTTATGTCGCAAATTAACCAGGGAGGTAGGCAAGACCCAATGTAAATACTGGGTAACAAAGCTGTGCTGTGCCTCTCGGGGCGTTCTGCTCCCATTTCCAGCAGAGTGATGGTGGTCTCAGGTTTGCTGCTGCTTGCAAGTTTGGTATGAGCTCTTTGGGTTTCATTACCAGCGTGATGCGTGGGGTCGGCAGCACGGTGGGTGGCAGGAGCACTGCAGCAGGAGCTGCCCCTTGTACCCGCGGTGTATGCCGTGCACAGGCCTCTCCCCCTGCTTCTGTGGAAGAAAGTGAGCATTTTTTATTACAATCACAGTGAGAGAATCATTTTTCTTACTGATTTGCCCAAATAAAATTTCAGTTGGATGAAAGAATGTATAAATCAGGTAGGAAAGTGAAGTTGCCTTAAATTTAGGCTCCTATTTAATGTCTTCTCTTTTATGCTGAGATGCTGATAATTTAATTTTGAAGTCTGTGAAAAAAGAATTGCAGAGTGTAAAATATGCAATATAAAGCATACAGAGCGTACACAAACAAAAGGATCCCACTCAGCCCAGTATCGGGACTTTTTTTTTCTTTTAACCAGAGTCTCACTAATTTCAGTAATGGACTTGTTGATCATTTCTGCCGCTCGCTCCATTTAATCAGTGATTATTGTTTTCATCCAAATGGGATGTTTCATATAGGCAGATGGGGCTCTGCATGAATATGCCGTGGCAGCCAAACCCTGGAAGAGCACAAAGCAGGACATTGTTCTGTGCTGCATGAAATCCTAGTGCTCTGATAAACCTAAAAATCTCCCTCTTTTTTTGAATTCAGCGCAGGATAGTGGTGTGTGTCATAACCCTTCATGGTGCTGCGTCCTTGCAAATTACATTCACAAATCGATTGGAGGCTGCTCTGGTTTGATCCATCAGGACTGCGTTTGTTAGCTTGTTAAATAGGGTGCTTCTCTCTATTGACCTCTGCAATGAGGCAGTTTGGTAATGGAATGCCTTTTTTTGATGCTAGGTAAAGGCAGCTTTGTGAAAAATAGTTATCTTGACAGACGTGTTTCAGCAACTGTTAGAAGTCATGGAGTGACATCACTTGGGCATGTTAATAAATAGGGCTTGTGGGGAGAAAATGGGTGCTCCAGAACTTTTCCTATGGAGCATTACCTGCTGTGAAACACGTAAGCAAATAGAAGAGAGCAGCTGTCAGAATGGTGGGAGGACAGCGCTCATTTTAGGCCGTTTGCAGGCTGTGCGCACAGTCCTGCAGCATTCCTCCCCATCCCGATCAGCGTGGGGTCCGGGCTGCAAACCCCCAGTAGTCCCAGCAGCCTGGACCAGACTCTGTTTAGAAGTGTGTAAACCCCACACTGCAGTATTTTTCTCTTCACCGATCTGCATTATTTTTCTTTCCAAATATGAATTAAGGGACTGCCAGTGGGGCTTGATAAACAGTTTTTGCCACCAGTGGAAATGTTTGCGCTTTCTTCCATACATTCAGTTCAACTAAACTGACATCTCTTCTGAATGTGGTGGGACTGGAGTTTTGATTTGCAACAGTACATACCTCTAACAAGTTTTCTGGCCCTTATCTATGTCAGACACATGTCTATGCATTAACTTAAAAATATTTGTTGGAAATAAGCAATTAATGGCAAAGCAAAGGCTATCTGGAAGGCACTCAAGCTCTGGGCTAGCAAGAAGGGAAAAAAAAATGAACCACAAATGATACCAACTGTGATGTGCTGATCATTCATAAACCGAGAGAAAAATACACAATAAACTGTTGAACAAATCAGTGTGAAATGTTTCCTTCCTTTCCAGCAAAATGCCTCTGAGTTGAATGCCTGAACGCCAGGTGGTTCAGGAAGGTGTTTGTGCTGCATGGGGTTGGCTTTCTTTGTTGGTCTTGCACGTATCTTATCTGTGCTGTTGCACATTTGGAAGGATCTTCAGAAGCTTCTGTTCCATGTGTTTGTTTCATTGTTAAGCGTACATACAGTTAGGCCTAGAGATTGCATAGAGAGAAATGTATGAAGGGAAAACAGTATTTTAAGCAATGCATCTCCTAATTTTGCTGTAAAATGCATAGGTTGTTTTAAAATTGGAGACCACAGCTGCATATTACACAGCATTGCAGCACAGTGCTTTCCTTGCTTCTTTACTTCTTGGCACAGCAGTAGGGGCGTTCAGAGCGTGTGATCTGAGCAAATCGTTTGGCTGTGGCAGTGACTGTAGGGGTACTGCTGGGGCCATGTGATATATCCATGGCGGAGGTGGACAAACCAAGGTGCAGCTGGCTTGAGCTCCGTGGAAAAGCCTCCTTAGCACTCATGCATCCAAGCGATCTTAGTTGGATTCATGGACAGGTCCTAGCTGATAATTCTGTGTGTGACTGTTGCACGTGCTGCTTCCTAACAGATGCACATGCAGACCCTTACCCTTGAAGCAGTTGCTGACGCTACAAGCATGGAAGCAGCACTGTTTCAGAAGAGCCACAAGTGTGCTATGGTTAAGCACACGCTGTTAAGTGCCTCACTGGATCAGGAGCACAGTGACTGTGCTGTAATGTGGTGTGTTTGATAAGATCCTCTATACTTTAAATGCTTCTGATGAAATTGCGCTATAAAATAATTGGAAATTGAGTAGATTACTTTAAACCTAGCAAATAGCTAAAGAAAGTCAAAAGCAGTAAGTTAAAAAGTTTTAATGAGTGTATGCAGTGAGTATTTTGTTATCGTAAAAGCCCAAGGGTTTATTAGCTGATATGGGGCTGGCGTTTTTCATTAGCCATAGGCATTTTGAGGCTTCGTGGGATATAGCTGGAGAACATTCCAAACAAATGAATATTCTATTTTAAAAGAATAATGAGACGTTGAGGGTTTTTATAAACTCCGAAGTTTGCTAAGCCAACATCTCTAATTAGATGAAGGAACCCTCTATAGAGCCTTTGCATCGACGACTGTGCACACAGCAAATGTTTTAAGCATTTACATATCAAATAGTGCTGGCAGCGCTTTGGCTGCAGTCCAGAGCTGCAGATAGTTTTAATCACATTTGTTCATTAATGCTGGGTGGAATTCTGTTATATATGGTCTCTCCAGGATGCTCATTTTAAGCATGCGCCGCTGCTTGTCAATGGTGGGCTTCTTATGTATTTGGTTGGTGGATGGCATCTGAAGCACTGAATTTGTATAACACATGTTATGGAGTGTCTCAGGAGCAGAAAACGGAGTTTGTTCTTTTTCTCTCTTTTGTGCCCAGGCGTGTCTGTTCGCTCACTGGGTTTATTCAGTGATGTGACATTTAAAGTAAGACTTTACCTCCTTCTCTATGACTCTGTTAGTTCTGTAGGAGACAGAATGTGGTTGAATGGAAAGCAGTAATTGAAAGTGCTGTGAAGGTGATTGTGTTGCTCATAAAGAACCTGGGGGGTCCACCCAGCAGTGGCCAAGCTGTGACCGCCCAGCACCTGGAGCACCCCAACGCTGCGGGTCCTGCTCAGCCCTCACATTCCGCAGCCAGCCCTGCTGGTGCTCCTCCGCCACCTGCTCCTCTGCTAAACACAGCTTGAAAGACAAAACAAACAGCTAAAGACAACACTGCTGTAAAAGCAGAGGTGTTAATAGTCACCTGCAGCCTTCTGCATGCGGTTGGCCTCTGAAATCCCCTCTGTCGCTCTCATTTTTATGCTGTGTTTTATGAATGACTGCTCTTAGGGGAATAGGCTTCTCTGAGCAAATGCTAATATTTGCTCTGTGACAGGTAGCGAGGGCTAAGTATAGCCTTCCCCTGTGCTTTTAGACAGCGGAGTCATCTCTCCTTGACGCTGCCTGATCCTGTGGGGCTCCCCTTGCAAAGGCAGTGCTGGAGCTGGGGAGAGAGATGGGCTGGCAGCACCGTGTGGTGACCAGGCTGGGCGTGCAGGGTCCCAAAATGTGATGGCCAGGCCGGGTGTGCAGGGTCCCAAAACTGAACTGTGCTACAGAAAGTGGCTTTCTTTATTGTTCTGCTTGCATCCACATGGTTTTATCATTTTGCTGTAAGCATCGCTGCCTTATCCCTCAGTGGAGCATTTTCCCTGGGCGTGGAGCTGGCTGCCAGCAATAAGGGGTTCAATCTCTGTATTCACGACTTTGTGGGCTGATATGAGCAGTCTTGCAGCCAAGTCTCAATGCATTGTTGCACCAAGTTCAGCCAATACCTCTTCTGTTCAGCATCTTGAGACGTGTATTCCTGTCTGTTGAGGACTGTGGTCTTAGTCTTTAATAATCTTTTTAATGTTTTTTCCTATCCTGTGAGCTTTCCAGGTCAGGAAACATTCTCCTTTGTGAGTGTATGTTCTGTGAATTACCAGGTGAGTTGTGGGTGCCATGAATGTCAGTAACAATTTCACATGATGGACCTTCTGGTATCACCGCAGTGTTTGCAAACGGGCCTCAGCATAGTCACTACTTAGAGCTTAATTGTTTCTGCTCTTATAGCAGTTATTTTAAAACACTGATTATTCTCAAAATTAAAGTTAGAAATAGCAAGTTCTAGTGCAGGATAGATGAATTCTCTATGGTCAGAATGGCACTAAGGCTCTGACATAAGCAGGGAGAAAAATAGGTCTCCTCCTGTAGGGAACCTGCTTGAACAGGGGGTTGGACTAGATGATCCCCAGAGGTCCTTCCAGCCCCTACAGTTCTGTGATTCTGTCTGAGACCCACGTTAATGGCTGGTGCTGGTAGCCCAGCACACAGTCTCACATGTGAGCAGACTGCTCCCACTTGGTGATAAGGCTGTTGTTAATCTCCACTTCAGCCTGGGCAGGCAGTGCCCAGGAACAGAGGTTGCTCTTTTATTCATCTCATTCCTACACAGAATCAAACTATATTGTTCCTGTATATGTGTGCTGCCAAAAGTTTCTCAACGTTTGATTAATGTAAGTCACGTTGTTAAGCAGTTGTGTAAGTTTTGGCTTATGACCATTGAAGAGGATGCTACTCTTTACATCCTTCGGGTCGTCCCTGCGTTAAAGCACTTTGCTGAATCAAGGAAATTTATGTTAGACTTCACTGTCTTCCAGACATAACAATTGCTTGTTTTCCTTCTCTCAGATTCACCAAAGACTTTTCTTAATCTATTTTTACAGCTGTAAACTAAGGGGATCTTTGCTCTTTGCATGATTAGTCACCAGGACTGGGAAGATTTATTTAAAACCAGCACTGCCCTTTGTTCTGTGCAGCACTGTGCTGCAGCTGTGCATGGGAAGATGCTCATACTGCCCCTGGGCAGGTTGGCCTCCAGACAGTGCCAGCTCTAAGTCACTGGGTTTCTTTCCCATTTTCCAGTTCGTTTCCCAGTGCACATGTTGTTTTCTGAATCTACTGCAGTGCAAAGCATGTATGTATGCTTGAGACCCTGGTGACTGCTTACACCCTGGGACACCTGAGCCCTAAACTAGGGATGCTTGTGAGAAAAAGCTGATGGCTGGCTTTGCTTTCCTTTGGTAGTCTCTCTGAGCTCCACTCCTGCTGTACATCCCACCTCTCTATTTCTTGGACCCCTAACCATCGTGTTGGTCCTGACCCTCTCTGAGCCCAGTGCAGGAGCTCAGCCATAACCTTCCAGGGCTGCGTTCGCCCTCTGAGCTGAGTCTGGATGGATCTGGTGGATCCCACCATTCCAGCTGGAAGTCCTGCTCTTGCGTGACCCTAAATCTCCATCAGTGATGTCAGAAATGCTTTGTTTCCTCTCCATTCTTCTCCATTTGTCTCCTTTTCATGGGCCCCCTCTACAGTCTCTCTCCACGTGTTGAATTCACGAGAGGTTCAGTGTCACGTCTCACTCTGTGCCACACACCTGTCAGCACATTTCCTCTGCCCTCTACTCCTGCATCGCCCTCCCTCCCCACTCACCATGCAGGTGCTCAATTAACTAATCCTTTTCCCTGACACCTCCCCCTCCAAATTAGTTTAATAACAAAAGGAAATAAAAGTGGGAGCTGTGTGAGTGCATTCACCACCTCCAGCCTCACGCACCGACTCTGGAAAGACTTCTTCCTGCATCGTATTCATGCTGCTGCACACTGGGGAGACTGATTGGAATGTAATATGTGTATTAGTGTGCACATTAGCACAAACTACTCTCCCTTATCCCCACAGCTTTCTGATTTCCTCCCTAGAAGGAAGTACTGGAAATGTGTTGCTCTCGTTACTTTCTGTTACACTGTGTTGGTTAGCAAGGGATTTTTTATGTCAGGTTTGTGCTCAGCGAATTGCCCTGAAATGCGTGGAGTTGGAGCAGAAATTAATTTGGCATTGTGCTGATGATGTTGCTCCCAGTGATGTATACGGCTGGAAATCTCAGCTTTCCATTGCCTCACTCAGATGAAGCACAGACTCATGCCTTTAGTATTTCTTGCAGGGTGCCAGGGGTGCTGTAAATAACCAGTGCTGGTGGCTCTGTGACAGTGCTGCCCCTGCGCATGGAGAAGAGCATCCATGGCGCGTTGAATACCTTTGGTTTTCTTTTTAATGCTGTGCGGTGGAATAGCTCGGAGGTGACACGCAGCATCCTCATGGTGTCAGGGCCGGAAGAAGTGGTTTGAGTGAAAGCTTAATAGAAATTCAGTGTGCTCCCATACTGAGCCAGGAATTGGTTGACCGCATGAATCTGAATGTCAAACAACTGGAGTGTTTTACCAAATGGAAATGTGATGTTTTATTTCCATGTTGTCAACGCATGAAAAGAAGCATCCTTAATAAAATCCTATGGGGGAGTTTTTTCAAAAAATAAATATTTTATAGGAAGTAGGACCATGGTGCCACCAGTGCTCTCAAAGAGTGGAAAGTTACCAGTCATTAATTTTTTTGAGAACTAAAAGCCATGTGGGCTTTTATAAGAAGTATCTAAAAAGTGGAAATGACTAAAAAGCTCATATGACAGCCCTGAGCCCAGATGCATTCAATGGGGCACCACTGAATAGCACACTATAGGTTGGTGAGCAGTCAGTAAATGGTGTTTTATTGAGTGATGTGGGTTGTTGCTTCGGTTGATTTGATTTTGTCCTGTAAGAAAATTAAAACTCAAACACTTCCAAACTTGGTTATCTTTCTAAAGATCATCTTTGCGTGCCAGCTTTTGCCTAGAAACTCACCCAAAGATGCCAGCCATTGAAACCATTTCATGTGGAAGCATTGCTAAGTAAATTCACTAAGTGCCTATTCATCCCAGTAAGATGGAGAATCACTGGAGCAGCAAATGTGAAAATCTGCACAGCTTACTATACAGAAAGCAGTTTTCTGAGGTTGCCAAATTGAGATGCAGAGCCTGACCCTGGGAGGTAGTAAAGCTTACATGACTGAGCATAGGAGGAGGGTCTGAGGCCGCTCAGCCTGGTCACACAGGGCAGTCGATGGACAGAATCTCCATTTGGTCCAGATCAAATCAATGGCTAACTTGTCCTTTACTTGTAAGTTCAGTGAGGTAATGCTATTTATGACAAGAAGAAATTGGGCTTTTAGATACGGAAATAGGTTACTAGTCTGATAACACTTCTGAGTTGTTGCAGGCTGACCCCAGAAGTTAAATGCATGTGGTACAACAATCTTGTTTCACTTGATTTTCTAGGGCTTATACTAATAAAATGCTTTCAAGTTACAGTGCTATCAACAGCTGGTTTTCTTAGTTTTTCTGCTGTCAAGTTCATTACAGACCATTGGCTTAACAGCTGTTGTACCTATAATGAGTTTTTGAATGCAAACCAGAAGGGGAAGATCTTTTTAATATGATTTGTTCACTTTTCTGAAATATGCTGACCTAGGTAGACAGAGGACATTTTTGCTCTGTTGTTAAAGAGATAACCAGAGCACAAAAGCTGCCATCAGATGTGCATGCTTGGACAGCTGAAATTCTGAAAATCCCAGTGTCGAGTTGCCAGTCGTATGAGCTGGAATGAACCTTCTGAATTCCTTCATTCCTATTAATTTTATTGGGATTTTGACAACCAAGTTCTCCTGCTTTCTGCATTCCAGCTGTGGCCTCTTCAGTACAAAGACTGAAACAAAGAAAATGCCAATAGATAACTTCACCAAATTCCCTGAGACAGATCTAGCAAAGCATGTAAAAGGGAGCTATCAGTCCAGTTGTCTCACAGCTGGATTTTCATACTTGAAAAGTCCTGAGCAGTATTTCTCAATATGTGCTCTGTTCCAATACTGAAAACATCTGCCAAGATTTGATGTGATTTTTTTTCAAGGCATGGTAATGCTTCTTTCTAAGCTCACTGTGCTGAGCAGAGGAGGACAATGGAGCTTAGCAGCAAGATTTAAGTTTTTCAGTAACTGCTTCATTCTGCGGAGGGTCTCCAAATGAGAACAAGAAGTGCATAAACCGCTCTAAAGATGCTGCTTCTCATCGTGTGATTGTTCACCTCTTGTTCTTTCTCTCACAGAACAAATGACCAGCTCGTAGCATTCCTGTCCAGATACCGCGACATGAACTTCTTGAAGTCACATGGGAGGGACAACGCAAGGTAAGGCGGCCCTTCCCGCTGCTGTTTGACCTGCAGCACTGCTCTTCGGTGCTGCCTGAGTGGAGAAATCCCTGCTCCAGCAAAGAGAAGTGGGTGAGGAGGAGCCCCTACCTCAGAATGGTTGTTGGTCCAGGGTGGCTCCTCCTGATGGTCAGATGTAAAGATGCTTTCATAGGGAAGGAGGCATGAAGCAGTCCATGCTTGCTCCCTGCTCGGGGTCTAACACGGATGGCAGTTTCGGGAGTGGTACTTTGGAATTCGTCCAGAATATGTGTTCCAAGTCTGCACAACCCCTTGCTGACTACTCTTTCAGAGGTGGTTTATCAGAAATTGTGAAACTTCCAAAGGGGCCTGAAGGAAAGCCTTGTGCAGGCAGCAAGTCTCCATGAGCTCTGTGCCAGCCTGCACATGCTAGTGGGGCTGGGGGTGATAGCTGAGGGTTACCGGGATCCTTGTGATTTCAAGACCTCAGAGCAGTGTTCCTCTTCATCTACCCTGCGTGAGTCTTGAAGGAAGGCAGATGTGCTCTTGCCCACAATACATCAGCTTCTGCTTTCAGGGAGCAGCAGTGACCAACACCACATTTCCAGAGCTTTAAACAGCGTCTGTAGCTCAGAGAGCTTTACAGTCTGACTGTGATGCCTCTCTTTACCTTATTATTGGTATTTTCATACTACATAACCAGTCCTACGTCAGCTCCAGCAACTCCATATGCTGAGTCCCAGTAGCTTTGCACCTGAAAGTACTCTTTTATTCTGCCTGGGTCAGCAGGTAATCTCTTTATTTTGTAAAATGTCAAGCATGCTGTAAGGCTGGGTTCAGATAAAGTGTAGAGAGAATGTGAGACATCACGTCGCGTGTTCAGTGCTGAGGGTGGGTAGAATAGCTCACAGGTTTCTCTTCTTGACAGTTCTTGCTCTTGTCATTGGATTTATCAATTCTGTCATGGTCTGGTTTGAATGGAATCTGAATGAGCGTTCATCTCATGTATGCTGAAATTCTGTAACGTGCAGTAAAAAAAATACTGTGAGGAATAATATCTAAATTAGAGTCAGCAGTTTTCACAAGAGATTCTCCAGCCTGGGAAATGCAGAGTGTCAGAGTGATTGGCAGGCTCAGCTCTGCTGGCAGCAGTGGTCAGCAGCAGGGCTGAGTAAAGGAGGAAGGAGCAGCAGCCAGGGAGGTGCAGTTGGTCTCAGCCTTTTCGGCCTGTCTGGCACACCTGAGTCTCTTCTCCAATTCTGTGAGCTGGCTAAGGAAGGTAACTAATGAGTTATGACACACCTCCATCAAGCTGGATGGAGCATAGAATCATAATCATAGAATCATAGAATGGCCTGGGTTGAAAAGGACCACAACGATCATCTAGTTTCAACCCCCCTGCTATGTGCAGGGTCGCCAACCAGCAGACCAGGCTGCCCAGAGCCACATCCAGCCTGGCCTTGAATGCCTCCAGGGATGGGGCATTCACAACCTCCTTGGGCAACCTGTTCCAGTGCGTCACCACCCTGTGAGTGAAAAACTTCCTCCTAATATCTAACCTAAACCTCCCCTGTCTCAGTTTAAAACCATTCCCCCTTGTCCTATCACTATCAACCCATGTACACAGCCATTAACTTAGCTGAAGCTAACTTCAGCTAGGTTAGAGCAACTTAGACCAATTAAAGGCATAAATCTGGTATTAATTTAGTAATAAAGTGAGTTAATGTGTCACTTGTCCTCTACTCAAAGCAGTAACCGCCTGTTTATTAGTTCATTGGTTCCCTTTGACTCTATGAACAGTTAAATACCTTTAACCCCATTACAACACGTCACCAAGTTTTGGAGTTTTTCTCCTGGATTTCTAACAGAACCTCTGTGTGCGTCAGAGAGCATCATGTGGGACACGAGTGAAGTTCTGCTTCCTCTGTCTGCATGCTCCATGAATCCCATAAGCACTCCTGCTTCTGGCTGCTGGATGAATGGATCCTTTCACGTCGCCCCTTGGCAGCTCCCCAGAATTTCTACTGGGGAGATAGGCTGGCTCCCCTCCTGCATGCCTGAGATATCTGAAGGGACAGGACTCAGGCCAGCAGCCATGGAGGCCTCTGATTGATATTGGCATTCAGTAAATGTTAATTCTGTGAGTGTCAGAAGCTGATCAAAAAGCAGTTAGACCTCTGTTCATATAGTAGGTGAATTTCCAGCCTGATCTTTCAGTTTTAGTGCTCCAGTAACTCAGTTGTGTCTAAATGTACTGTCTGCCCCGACCATTTGGCGCACAATTTCATCTGACTTACTTTATGCTCGAGGTATCTGAGCTGTGGCCATACCGGTGAGGTTTCGAGGTTTAGCCCTGTAGGCAGAAATCAGGAAATCCTATGTCGGGTCATTCTTTAAATGTTACTACTTGTCTCATCACAACCCTGTGGGAAACAAGTATGTAGTGGGGCAAAATGGTATGAACAGGAGCTCCATAAGAGCTAAAGAGAGAAGCTACTGCCTGAAAAAAGAAAAAGAAAACAGGGCCAATTTGGGATCTAAGACACAAGCCAATCTCCAACTTGCGGGGCAGTAGGAGAAAACTTTGCCCAGGGACATCCTGTCTCTAAGCAGACTTGAGCAGGGCTTCTTTAAAATGTCTAGCTAAGGGAGAGGATACTGTGCCTGAATGACTGGTGCCCCATGTTTGATGATGATAACTTTCCTGTTCTGAGGTTTTTCTCAAAACTTGGTAAACTAATAATGCAGGAGCTCGGCATATAAAAATCACTGCAGCTTTCTGTTTTAATTTGTGAGTGGATACAACTCCTAAAAAGTAAGCCTTTCATCTAAATCTGCTTTGTAAACCGCTGCGTATTTTCTGAATTCTGTCTGTGGATCGCTCAACGAAGAAAGAAAGATCAGAAGTGCCATCTTAAAGCTGCAGTGCTCATACAGCTCAATTACAGTGTGCTTTGTATTCAAGCCATGTTCACAATCAGTACATGTTTTACTGCCAAATAAGGAGAGAAAGCAGGCTTCCTTTTATAGAGAGAAGTTTTCTTTTAGTTATGCCAAAGTCATTAAAAAGTGCATCACTCTGGTTTTCGTTTAGTGGCTTCAAAAAAGGGAACGGATGTGAAAATGGCTCCTTAGCTCAGCTGGAGAAGCATTATTTCCTTAGAGAGCTAGATGTATGAAGGGAGATTGCATACAGTGGCTGCAGTCATTACATAGCACTTAGTGGGCAACGCATTTTCTCCTCTTTTCAGTGTCTTACACTATTAAAGAGAAAGAACAAGGCGGTAGTTGTGCAAGCTGTACCAGGAACAGCACCTGGATGATGCGTAATAAAAGATGGATATGGTGAAATGTGACATCTTCAGTGACAGACAGGAAAATGACTTTAAAAAAAAAACAACCAAAACAAACAGAAGCAAACATTAATCACTGTAAGCGTGCTGCAAAGGTTGGATGCTGCTAAATCCTGGCAGAATCTGGAGCTCATAGTAGAAAACAGGTAACTAAAGAAACAGCCACCACGAGTTTGGCAGCTTGGATGGAACCTGGTTCTCTTCTGGTGCTGTTTGTTGTTTTTTAATACTAGGAAAATATGGATTTATTATCCCTGCTGTCAGAACAGTTTACCCACTTCCCTTCCTGCTCACACCAAGTACTGGGTGGTTCATTTGGCTCAGATCTCACTCCCAGGCTTTTCTGTTATTTTTTTTCAAACACTTCAGTATTCTGAAGCACACAGACTGGGAAGATCTATTTTTTGCTTGAAAGTAGTTCAGCCCCACAGTTGCATGTGAGCTGTAGCGACTGAAATAGCAACGTGCATCTTCTATGCAAAGAGTGCATTTAAAAATGGTAGACGTTACAGCTAACTTTCATCTGTTCTTTACTGTTTTATGGAAAGGGTTAGGGGTGCCGTAAAGCCTTTACTGTTTCAGTTTGACTATTTGCCTACCTATAGGGCTTTTTATCCTGTTCAGTTTTTGGAAGCAATGCTAAATGGCCAACGCAAAGGAAAGACGTAGATAAAAGATGGTAGGAAGGTGCAGTAAAAGCAGCCGTGTGCTTTGACATGGGAAAAAGTGGGATTTTTTTTGGTTGAGTTTATTAATCTTGGTAGAGTATACAAGCAAGATCATCCAGCAGTTCAGGAAGGAGCAGTAAGTGGGAAGGTTTGAAGTAGCAATAACTTTCAGAGTGGGGCGGGAAGATGAAAACTGTGGTACGGTAAAGTAATCAGAAATCTGATTGCTATCTAAGAATGCTGAGCTGCTTTTTTTGAGTGGTGTAAGTACTAAAATACGTGTCCCTTCGCCCAAGATCCTGAGACGTTTTATGAAATTAGCAGGGAATATTTCTTTGTCAGATGTTGTTGGCCCTGTTCTACCCACTGGTAAACAGAATTGGAGATACGGATAGCCTGATTTGGCAGCTTGGACACTCGTGTAGAAGCAACTCACACTTACCCACATCACTTGGAAAGTTTGAATCCCCGTGGATTCAGATGGATGAGATGACTTAGAGCTCAGCTGCACCGCCCCAGCAGCACTCCTGGATGGGGATGCTCAGTTGTGTGGGTGCTGGGGAGAAGAGATGAGGGGAGAAGAAATCATCTGAGGAAGGCATTTATCAGAGACAAACAATGGCAGAATGTCAGCTTTCATATCGTTGAGTCTGTCTGTGATGACTTTGTGCTGTCTCTCTTCATGTGCAGTTTTCTCCATATTTTGATTATTTTCCTATTAAAACAAAAAAAAACCCACTGGAGTTGCAAACTCCCAGGTCATGAGAGTTAGCTGTTACATTTTTGTCCTTGGAAAAGCTGTCCCAGTGTTTCTTAAGAGACATTGGAACTGAGGAGGGGTGGAAATGCAGAGGCAAATCCTTGAAAGCCCCTCTGGAGCGTTATTCTCCCAGGGGACTGGATGGGGCTGTTGTCAAAACAAGGCACTGCCTGGTGGAGTCATTACTGCAAAAATAGACTCTTGTAGTTTCCTACACTAACAACAATTTTAGCATTTTTCTTATTTTTGGCACACTGGAGGAGTTTGCTCTCTGAGCCACAGCACCGAAATGTTAAGAAGCACGAAGGTTTTTTAAGACTCCTCTGAGAGATTTCCAGAAGATGGAAAATAATTTTTTTCCGAATCAGTGCAAGTTAACTCTTAGGAAAAGGTCGACAAGAAAAAAGTATCATGAGAAATGTCTTCTAAACCTCATATGAAGATGTGATGTAATTAAAGCATTAAATGGATAGGATGAGGAAATTGCATATGAAGAAGCAGCAATAAATTATGTAGAGTATGAGGCTCTATTATAAAGCTTAAAAAATCCAATTATGTCCATATATATATGGAATAATGGCCAGATAAAACCTGTATACATCAGCCACGAGCAGCCTGTCTCCTGCGGAATGCCCTGAACCTGATGGGTGTTTGGTTTCCATAAAGGTGCCGTTGCTTGAGAAAGGGCATGTGGAACATAGTAGTCAAATTCCTGTACCACATCTGCTATGCTGTTAAAGATCTAAATCTTACGTTGTCCAGTGTTTGTGGTAGCAGACCTGTTGTCTGCCACAGATTTATTGCACTCTGAATTTAAAACTGGCTAAGAGTGTTGGAAACCATGTTGGTAATGCAGATCATTGGGAGATCCTTCAAGTAGTGCTGTTTGGTCTCATAGTACCCAAATGATGGCAGAACTGGTGCCTCTGTGTCTCTCAGTGCTGTGTGTTTTCCATGGCTATGTGACCTGTGTTGTCAGCTCTGAGCTGAACCCCGGACCCTGAGGCTGGTGCTGCTCCACACGGCCCAGTGCTTCTCTCCTGTGGGGCAGAGAGAGACAAATGGCCATCACTGATCAAAGTAACGTTCTAGTCAGCTTCTGAGCAGTTAGTGCAGTGGGCAAAGCTGCTAAAAACATTCTGATTTGTGTGCTTACTTAAGGGTTTGGCTTATGCCTGTGAAATAAGCCCAGTCTAAGTAAAGCAAATCCAGCCGTTCTCATTATGTTGGTGTTTGTTTGTGCATTTGCATTAAAGCTTAAGGGATTGATAGAGTAGCACTGTGTTCACAATATTTTTTCAAAGTGAGGGAATTAAAGAAAGATAAGAAATAATTCTGCCTTTCCCGTTGTAACATTTGCATTCAGGATGCCGCAGTTTTAACACATCTGAAAGTGGGTGACATTTTATTCCCTCCCCCCCCTTTTCTTCTCTCTTTCTGTTTTTATCTATACCGGTGCTCTTCCCTGACCCTTTCAAAGGGCCAATGTTCTGAATTCTGCACTTCCTGCGCACCCAGTTGCCTGTTGTGCTGGGAGGAATCCTTCCTGCTCTTGTACTCTCTTCTTTCAGATGTTGTTCGTAAGAAAAAAATTGCAACCTGATAACTTCTGGGCCTTAAGAAGGTTCCCTTCATTCTGGAAAGCAGAAGGCAGCAGGACAAAAGCGTGAGCTTCTGCAGTGTTCCCAGCAGTGGGGGTCTCAGTGTCACCGCAGTGCGCAGCACCGCTTGGAGAAAAGTGCTCAAAAAGGGAGGAGCTGCTTGTGGTGTCTGCTGACAGTGGGAAACTGCAGCTTTACTTATTAGTAGTGAAAGCATACTGCGGGAGCTTGGCTGCATGTTTATATTCACATTGCAGGAGCATGTACTAAACGTCTTACAACTGCTCTGTGTGTTACACAATCGTAGGTTCTCATCTGTAATGAGTTGATAAATATTTATATGTACTACAAAGTAAGAGGAGTTCCCTAAGCTACATTGCAGTCATGAGCTGTCTGGGCAGTTAGCTGGCTGTACGAAATGTGACACTGTGTGTTGCAGCCAGTGTTGTTTTTTTTAACAAAGTACAGAAGTATTAATCTGGAACCTTGTAAAGCCCAGTACCGTTAGTGCAGAAGCAGCAATGTTCAGACCCACAGCAGCCTGGTCGGGGAGCTCAGCTGGTGAGTTGCATTGCTGTCATGCACTGCTTGCAGTTACTTGAAAGTGGAATGTAGCTGCCTTGAAGCTGGAGGCTTGTGATCAGGAGTTAAAGGAAAATAAGGATAAAATGTCTTAGATTGAGCCTTATGTGAGCTAAGGTAAAATGAGATCCTTTCTTCTTAACCCTGCTTTTATCTTAATTTTAGTTTCTCCTGGTTGGCTCTCTTTTCATATCATCATTATTTTCCTCCTGTCCGCTTAGATCAGGAGAAAGGTCAAGTGTCTTCATCTGATGGCAATCTCCATTGCGTTTGGCCAACCATCCTTTGATGCAGCTCTGTGTCATTGTCTTGGCAAGTGCAGCTGCAGTATTACCAGTATTGCAGTATTAGTTCAGGATGCCAGAAAGCACCAGAACTTGTCCACATTGACTAAGAGAAATGCAGTGCTATTACTAATGCATTTTTTAACGTTCTTTCAAGAGATATCTGCTAGCTGTGCTACAAAACCCAAGAAAGAGAGACGTAAGGGAAGAGTCATCACTTCTGCATTTTGTTACTTTCTCTGAAGCTTGGCATGCCTTTAGAAAAGGCACTGTTTCAGTATTACAGCAGGCATAGCGAGAACTGATGAAATGCAGCATTAGACTATAGAAACAAATCAGTAGGTTATGGTTTTGCCCTCCGTTTCCTTATCTTTTCAGAGCTGGCTGCTACAAGCATTGTTGGATGGCTAGTGAAGAATCCTTATGAACTGTTTGTAGCGTTGGAGGGGTTTTGATTCCTTGAGAGGCCTACGTGGCATACAAATGGCACCTTTTGCTTTCCCTCAGGAAACATCCAGTATGCTTAGAGTAAGCTCTTTCTTCCCTGAGTGCCAAAATTGCTCTTGCTAGAGCAGCCAGTAACATCGGTCATCCTGGAGCAGAGCATGGAGAAAAAAGAAAGCCTCATCCACCTTTTCCGCTTCGGTATGCAGCTCCGTGCTCCACATGCCAGCAGCACAGCCTGGGCTTGCTGGGACAGCCCGCTGCATCCTCAGGCAGGATCCCTTTGCTTCTGGCAGATCTGAGCTGTGCTGGGTCCCCTCGGCTCCCAAGGAGCATAAACGGATAACAAGCAATTGCCCAATGGAGAGCTCTAACTTCAGAGTTCCTTGTACGAATTGCTGCTTCACAGATAAAAGGAAATCATCTGCTATGCAGCACGTTGCACTGTTAGGTGTAATAACTGTGTGTGAAGCAGGCTGAGTGAGCCTTCTGAGAAATGCCCTTTCCTTATTTGTTTGTTACTGCTATTTAGAGCCTGATATGATGTTCCTGGGAAGCATTCCTCAAGAAGCATTAGCACAAGGGTTGGCTCTTGCAGGTCCCAAAGGCTTTGCTGCTTTTCAGTTGGGCTACACTGCCTTGCTGGAGGATGGATGTGGGAAAGCGCATTTAGCTTTCTTCTGATAACCTTGTTGAATAGGATTTTAGGACTAAGATTTACTGTGAAAACATCTGTGCTACCAAGAATGGTCTTTCTTCACTCCATATGCTGGGATTTGCTTGTACAAGACAGTAAAAAAAACATAGAACTGTGTATGTTTGCAAAAAAAAAAGCCTTTAAACCATTATGGGAAACATGAAGCTGTGAGTCTGGAGTTGTTGGGACCTTCTCATTTTGATCGTGGCTGTGTTCTTCTATTGCCAGTTTCAGACAGTGAAACTAAAGCGTTTGAGGATTTGTTAGCTATAAACCCCATCTTGCAAGGCTGGCTGAGACAGTTGTGAGTTGAGGGGTTTTGAAATGGTCAGGCATTCTTCTGGGTTGGGGGTTTCTGTTGACTTCAAAAACCCTTCTGTTAGAAAATGTGAATACAGGATGATAAATCAGTAGAGATAGCAGTTGGAAGAAATGACTTCATGGGAAAGAACTTTACATCCTGTTTAAATATGGTCGATAAAATTCTATTATTTTCTTAAAATAATTAACTCAAACGAGTGTTTAGTTTTGAAGGAAATAAATAAGTGACCAAACTTTCAGGCACATTAATATTTGATTTGGAGATAACTGCATAAATATTGAATTTGAAGATTACATTCCAGAGCACTGCATTAAAATTGCAAGACTTTTCTATTATCCTTCATAATGGAACATGAAATTGGAAACTTGTTCATGGAAAGAAAAATTTTGCCACTCGCATCCACACATTCTCTGCATGGTTGTGTTAATAGAAGAGAGACATCGCTATCAGGAGGACTTCAGGACAGACCCCGAAGTCATTTCTGGTCTTTCTGAAAAGCAATACACAGCGTTTCATAATTCTCATCATTTTTTCCTGGTTCTTTGATTGATATAGAATGACACTTTAACCAGGGAGTTAGCCTACAAGGAGCGAGACCCCCAGTCTTGGCCCATTAGCTTGTGCATCTTTCTTCCTGCAAGCAGCCTGGTTGGCTGCTGTCTGCTATTCCTTGGAATGCACGGGATGCGTTCAGCACAGCGACTTGCCTTTATTAATGCACTCAGCCCCCCGGGTAAACCTGTGCTAATTCATGGCAGTCCTGCTTCCCTTTGGGGGAAATTATTCTGAAAATGGAATAACAAATAGAAACCTGTGTCAGACAGTCCCCAAACGTGTGGGCATACAGTCCAGCACGTTTTGAAGCGCAGATTGATTTTCCAACTCCTTTTTCTTATTATATTGGTCTCAAATAATTCATTTCCATAACACCACAGTTCTGCGGTTGCTTCTCGTGTTCATGGTTCAGCAGTAAACAAAACATTGTTCCCTGTAGACTTGAAAATGGAGCAAGCATACTCAATCTACAGCAAAGAGCAATGCAATTGTATTTCTTCCTAATTAACTATAGCCCTGTAGAAAAATTCACGGCATAATAACATAGAAGGTAATTGGTCATTTTGCCTTTATGTACAGTTAGCTGCTTTTCAGCAGCGCCGCGTTTCTTTGAGGAGCCGATGGCACAGTCTGGCTGTAGTTCCCCTTTCGTTCCGGTGGTTCCCCAGTGGTTTGCAAAGAGTTAATGAGCAGTGCAGAATTTCCTGCCGTGGGGCACTGTAATGTGCAGTTTTGTCTTAGGACAGCAGAAGGGGTAAATGATGTTTAAAAGCAATCTGTTGTTCTTTCCCCTGTATCCAAACATATAACCGATTAATCTTTTATTAAAGCCCTCTGTGTTATTTATGTGCAGAGCTGAAATACAAGTGACCTCTTGGTCCTGTTCTGTTTGAGAAAGTAGCTTCTTTATTTGCAGAGGTAGTGCCCGTAACAAAACACAAATGAGCGTTCAATGTCCGGCTTTGCACTCCCTCAGGTTCATTAGAAAGCAGGGACTGGACCGGCTCTTCCTGGAGTGCGACACGCACATGTGGCGCCTGGGGGACAGGAAGATCCCCGAGGGCATCGCGGTGGACGGAGGGTCGGACTGGTTTCTCCTCAACAGGAAGTTTGTGGAGTACGTCACTTTTTCCAACGATGACCTCGTAACAAAGATGAGGAGGTTTTATTCTTACACGTTGCTGCCTGCTGAGGTGAGTTCGGAGCGGTCCCTCTCTGTTTTCTAAAGGGCAGCTTTTGTGCATGTCTCAAAGATCACGAAGGGGGAGGATTTTTCTGATGTCAGTGGGCTTGGGATCTTCCTGCGGTCAGTGACGAGAATTTTACTCTCGTGCTGGGTAAGTCTGTTAGCGTTAGATCTGCTCGTGCACTTTGTTTGTGAGACATCTTTGCCAGGAGTGGCTTTGTTTTATACTTTTAAGCCTATTAATCTATCACTGAACCAGAAATCCAGCCTGGTGTGCAGATTGTTCCTCCACAACGCCTCTGAGGGCTTTTGGAGCTGGCACATTGTCTTCCTAAGTAGCTTTGCTCACTATTACCCATCCCTTCTGTTTAAAAACAAAACTCTACTCGAAGGTTTATTGTTCCATTCAAAACTCTTCTAGAAGGCATCATTGCAGACCAGCTCTGTCACTCAGGGATGGCTCTGGCCACAAGTGCTGCAGCTCGGGGGCACGCACCAGGCTGGGCTCTCACACGTGGCACTGTGTCAGGGGATCACGCAGTGTCCCCAGGCCGAGCTGAGCCCAGCAGGCAGTGCTGTGCCGACCTGGCAGCTCCATTGCGCAGGGCTGTGCTCCCAGGGTGTGCAGCATGCAGCCATCCCAGCAGCACCTTACGACTCTTTTTAAGGTGACAGCTTTCCTCCTTGCCAGCAGCCCCTGAACACTGTGAGGGATTGATTAGTCTGATCTTGCCAATTTAGGCTTATTAGCTTGCAGTGGAACGCGGTGATTGTCATCTTACGATAGGGGTTTATTATTCCACACACATGTTGAATAATTCTGCTTTAATCCCTTTTCTGTTAAAAATCACCTTTTCTCTCAACTCTGATAACCTTTTCATCCATTATCTCAGAGAAATTTCTGTATCATTATGAAAGGACACAGGGCAATGGGTAATTGGGTAAGGTTTTTTTTCTTCCTCCCGCTTGAATGAGAATGGATGCCTTTATGGGTTTAACCAAACAGTTCAAGCATAAAATCCATATTCACTGGGCTGTCATTTAACATTAAAAGGGTAGGGGGATTATTTGGGGGGCCAGCCATGCTAGTGTTGTGCTGATTATTTATAGATCTTGCTGTTACTGATTTTAAAGAGAAGTCACTACTCCTAAAATTGCCTCTTACAGAGCTAAATTTGATCATATTCCATAGTTTCTATCTACAAGGTTTTCTTTGCAAGATACGTGACTGGCTTCTTAAAATCACCCTGTCTTCACTGACCTGTTAACCTGCTATATCAGTCCCCATTACACATGATTTATGTAATAGCTGATATTATGGAGATATAATTAGGATAGCCCAATAGGAGTTCCTTGCTGCCTTGAGTCAGCAAATAAAGACTTACGATTTCAGACGTAATTGCGGAAGGCAGAACGTCCTTCTAATGCCTGGGGTGAGCTGTGCATTTCAGTGCAAGCCCATTCAACCAGCAGCGTGTTTCGGAGTGTTGGAGGTGCACAGACCCACGCGAGAGCCAAGGCTTCTTTTTATTCCATAGTAACCAAGTTGGTGGTTAAGGTTTGAGAATTGTTTTAGGGAACAAGTTGAGATTTATCATCAGCGCTGCTAAGGAAAATGGTCATAAATCTGGTGGACCATTAGGACTAACTTACAGAAGAGAAATAATGGGAGCTTCTTAGAAGTACCCGGATAGCTGAAATAAGAGTAAAATAATTGCTGGCACTTGTGCTTCTCCTGGAGTCCAGTGCCCAAAGCTGACCACTGCAGAAGTGCAGTTATTCTGTGCCGTGTCACTGTGGTGTGGCCTCAACCACAGCATACTGTGATTTTTCAGACTCTACAAAATGTGTGTGTGCTTTTTGTACATAGCAAAGTGGTAGAATTCATTATTTCTCCCATTTTGATGAAAAAAAAGCACTAAGTTAAGTTCAGGCCCACAGGTTGCAGTGAAGAAGAAAAGGGAAGTCCAAAGAGCTGAATGTTCTCATGTGTTCTGTCTTTTTTGCAGTCTTTCTTTCACACCGTTCTGGAAAATAGCTTGTACTGCGACTCCATGGTGGACAACAATCTGCGCATCACAAACTGGAACCGTAAACTTGGTTGCAAGTGTCAGTACAAGCACATTGTTGACTGGTGTGGCTGTTCGCCCAATGACTTCAAACCAGCAGACTTCCACAGATTCCAGGTAACTGAACCATTCTCTTTTCTGATACCCACAAAGGGTAGGTATACCCATGCAAGGTGGAGAAAGAGGTGTGAGGATGCAGTTATCTTCAGTTCGGGAGAAGGAGGAATGTGCCTTTCTGTATTTTAGCCTTACTGCTGTGCAGCAGGGCCCCAGGGTTGCTCTTCGGACTGCATGGCATTGGTGGACCTGCTGTGCTAGAAATGAGGGAAGCTCATCACACCCATCACAATGTACTAGTTGGGTTGGTTTATTTTTTCAAGTTCCAGCTCAGGTGCCTTCATCATTTCATGAAAGTCTTGGCTTAATGTTGTTGAGTGTTCCTCATCTTTGGAATAAAGCTTAAAAATTGACTAGAGGCTTGCATAGCACAAGGCTATGCGAGTTTTCATATATACAGTTTTCATTATTGTATTCTTAAACACAATTATATTTCTATTTGCCTCATGGTTTTGGGAGCCAGAGTTAGGAACTTCTGGTCATGCAGGCTTGGCAGGACTGCCTCAGAAAGTTTAATCAGTTCCTTTGTGATGCAGTTTCCTCAAGGCAGACATGAGAGCAAATCCTTGTGCTCAGGGGAGTACTCACTCTCAAGACTGTATCTGGCCTGTGTATCTTCTGTTAAGAATGAACAAGTGCTCGTTTCAAGGTCTCCAGATTTGCAGTTCCATCCCTCCAGCTCTCTAGGCTCCCTGCATAAAGCATGTTTGTTCAGGCTTTGTGTGGGATGGGGAATGTGTTACCCTACGGCACAAAAATGACTGCTCCAAAACAGAGACTTTTCTTTATTGTGCTGAGCTGCCTACCAGACATGGTTGAAGTCAGAGACACAGGCAGTCAAAAAGGAGCAAATGAGATGTTATCTAGGAGGGGCTCTGCTGTCCCAGACTCCAATCCCAGGAAAGTCTCCAGCACAGAATAAATGGGAGGCCTTAAAATGCTCCTCCAAGTTTGCAGAGGTGGATCTGTTCCAGGCTGGGAAAACAACCCACAGCAGCAGTCGGGTAAACTGAGCTGTGAGGGAACTTTCAGCATTAGAATAGACGTTAAAGGCCCCTTCTGACACTGTGCCTGATGAGAGAGCCCCTCAGATGAGCAGCGCCGTGCCAGAAGCCTCACTTGTGGTTCCCACAGAGACACAAAGCAAGCTGCAGAGGAGGAGATCAGAGAGCCCACAGCATGTGCTGTCTGAGAGTGAAAACGAACATCCTCAAAAGAATTTTCAACCATCTCAGGCACTTTTGAACTCCTTGGCATGTCTGAATATGAGCAAGGCAAAACAAAGGATTTTTAAAAGCTGATGGTAGTTGAGTAGTGCATATGCAGTAGTATACCTGAAATTGTGTCAAGTGCAGAGCAGAAGATCTCTGTGAGACCGCTGACACGGAGGTGTAGGGTGCCTTCCCCATCCCTCCTACATGTGGAGAGCTTTCAGAGCAAGGCAGTGGGAGGTGGCTCCAGGCACAAAGTGCTTGGCACCTGCAGAGAAAAAGTACTGTTGTAATCTGTGCCATTTATATTTGTGCACAGATTATATTTATTCTAAATTCTTCTGGTTCATGTCAACCAGGTGTTTGGGCATAATACAGCTGCTGTCTCCTTGGTATCCAGGTGTGTGCATTGCTTCCCTAGAAGCTAGCCATGAGACCTGGCTGATGCTGCTGTCTGGTCTAGAGAGTTCATTCTGAGCAGGCCAAAGCAGTGTTCAAGCACCAAGATAAATAAAAAGTGCCTTCAGAAGACTGTGGGTTTTTTCCTTAAAACATACAAAGAATGGACAGCAGGGAAGGAACCCAAACTGTGCAGTAATTCTGATGTCTTTGTGGGCTATGAGGATAACTGCTTTAGAAACCAGACTTGAAAGAAACTTGTGTCTGGTCCAGTTTTAGATGAATCAGGTGACAGCATAGTTGTCATTATTTTGCCTTAAGTTACAGTGACCGTTTTGCTTGTGTTTACAGCAATAAACCAAGCAGGACCAGGGTGTGGGGTAGGAACTGGCACACAGTAATCCACACACACCTTTTAAATGTTAGCATTCTTTGTGACATGTTTTTGACCCATGCCAACCAGCAGTGACTGAGCATGGCTCAAGGGAAAAGGCCAGCTGTTGTTACCAGTGCAGGTAAATGAGTCCATTTTGTCTGTAGGGAATAGTCCAAGCTATACAGATGCACACTTCATCACTCCGCTTGCCCTCAGGACCAGAGAATGGGCCCTACCCTGTTTTATTCACCAGTAAAAACTGTCTAAATAGCCTGCTGCAGCTTTGTTTTCTCTAAGACTGCATTCACAGGTTGCATTAGCGACTGTGTCTGTTACCTGTGAGAGTATTTGCCTGCAGAGTGGTCTGTAAAGTGATTGAGGAAGTTCGGCTGAGTTTTAAAAGCCCAGCTTATGGTGTTGACTTCTAGGGTTATCCCAGGCATTATTTCAAAATCACTGACCCACTTGACCACTTAATTGGATGAGTGAAATGATGGAGTTGTGCATTATTTGTTCTGTCTGTCCCCGAACAAAAGGGATAAAATGCACCATAAGAGATAGATAGGAAAAAGTTTTAATTTCTGATATTTTATTTGGCCATTCGTCACACTCGATATTTTTCTCTTCCAAAAATGCTTTTTGCACCAATAAACAATGTACAGTGCTCAAAAATCCCATGTCCAAGGAACAAAGGATGCTTTTCTATCAGAAGAGTAACAGTGCAATACATTATTTTCCTTAAACTGCTCAGTTTCTTTCAATTTGATTTTTTCCATATCCTACATATTAGTAACAGCCATAATGCCTCATTTGCCTTCATTTTAATTCTCTAAAATGATTTAGCATTTTCACCTCGTTTGAATGCAGTGCTGCCTGAAAATTCAGGAAGATATGGTTGTTTGTAATGACAGCATGCTGAGTAGAGCTACAGACTGTAATCACCCTGTTCCTTTGAGGTTTCATGCAATGGGAGAACCTTCTGTTAACACCTCGGCATAATCTCCACCAAGTCAAGACAGCCCAGTGGTAGAGGGCCTCCCAGGGAGGGCACTTGAAGCCAAATAATGGGAACCTCTGCTGTGCTTCCCGTCAGTCCGATCTGATCCTGTGCCTTTGCTGGTCATTGAATTTGTTCCTGATGGCAAAGAAATGTGTTTTGAATGGGTGATGCTGAGCCCAGGGCAGAGCACTTGTGTAGGGCTGGCTGCCTCAGGGGAACCGCGGGCCGATGTGCACAGGTGGGCCTCACATCCAGGCCAGAACCATCTGCATTTTTGTTGAGCTATTGCATAGCTTTTAACTGAATCTTAACCACGTTTTCCATTCAAGCCACCTTTAGCTGTGGGGAAGTTCTGTTCACGTCCTCAGCTTCTCTTTTCCTTTCACCTCACCGCAGCAGACTGCCAGGCCAACTTTCTTTGCCCGCAAATTTGAAGCTGTGGTGAACCAGGAGATCATCGGCCAGTTGGACTATTACCTGTACGGCAACTACCCGCCCGGCACCCCTGGCCTCCGCTCCTACTGGGAGAACGTGTACGACGAGCCCGACGGCGTGCACACGCTCAGCGACGTGGCGCTCACCATGTACCACACCTTCGTCCGCCTGGGCCTGCGCAGAGCAGAGAGCTCCTTTCACTCCGCTGGGGACAACAGCTGCCGGTCAGTTGGGCTCTTGCTCTTTTTCTGGGTGTTTCTGAGGACTGAAGGGCACTGGAGGAGGTTCTGCTGGGATGTGTTGGCTGGGAGCTCATAGCCACAACAGGGCCAGGTGACTGCAAGTGCACAGCTGTGATTTCCAGGAGTATTTATGCCTGTAACAAAGTGTTGGCTGTTCAGGGTTGACGTTAGGTGACCTATTTGCTGCACTTTTAAGGAGCTCCTCTGCAGCTTGATGAGGACTGACAGGATCCAGTTGGGCACCACTGCCCCTGCTGCTGCATTTTCTTTATTAATTTCAGCGAGTGTATTACACCTGCAGCTCCTAAAGCCTCTGTGTGATTGCAGCAGAGGTCATGCTCACCTCTGTTATGCTTACCAAAGCAAGGACAGGATTTCAGAATTAATGTAAACCAGGCGGGTTAATGGTCTTTGCTTGTTTGCTCCCCTGGGTGCATACACGGAGCAGAGAGAAGTGCTTGCTTGAGCAGGGTTTGCTTGCTTGCTGCAGCTGTCCGTGCCAAAAATGTTGCAACAAGTGGGATCCATTAACGTCAAATAAATAAAATCTATATATATATAAATACATACATATATATAGCAAATAAAAGCCATATGCTAAATTCCTTTTTCAAGTATAAGCCTAGCAAATAGAAATTCAGTATAAAAATGTTTTGAAGGGAGAATTTACTTAGAGTCAGACTTGCACAGTGAGGTCTTACCTCGTGGTGGATGCTTGCTGCCTGCACACATATCTGAAGCTGCTTAGGGCCAAAGCTGAGAGGGTTCATCTTTTAAAGTCTTACTTTACAGTCTCTTAATTCCTCCCTCAAAGTGTATTTCTGGGACCCTGCCTTTTCTAATCTTAATAGAAAACACATACGGGCTTAGCTAGCAAGCATTTGAGACAGTCCTTGTACTTTGACGGATGGAGTGGGCCTCTCCTGTGTTCTTGAATGCACTGTGACTTTCTCAGTCGTGGAAGTGCTGCGCAATGTCCTGTTTAGAAAGATGTGGCAATAAGTGGTCCTGGTTCCTATTACAGCTTTGCCATTAAAGGTTAGCAGTACAGAGCAGCAAGAGATCAATAACAATTAGTTATAAATAATCGCTAGTAGCATAACTTCCTTATATGAAATCAAGGCAGACTGAAAGAAGTCCTGGGGTCGTTTGTCCTGCAGAGTGAAGCCAGCAGAGAGGATGGGAGCTATGTATAACCAGTACTGAAAGAATGTTAACAATTACTTCTGTGCATATTCCTTTTGCTGGTGTTCCAATGATGATTTATATCAATAATCAGTATCATTTCTGGGGAGCATTTCATTGCACAGGATCTCAAGGTGCTTTTCAAGCTTGCTTCAGATTATAAATAGGGAAGTCACGTCATCCACTGCTGATTGCAGCTGTCCTCGGGATAAAGCCTGGCTGCCTTACAGTGGGCTGCAGCCCCACAGACAGCTCAAGAAGGAATTGCAAGCAGTGATAGGGAGTGGGGGCTTTGTTTCATATCTACCTTAGCCCCCTCAAAGTGTCCGTGTCCAGTTTAAATCACAGAAAAGTGGATAATCTTCAGGTTATGGTTCACATCTCTTCTCTATGGGTATTCTGTTGTCTTTCTGCATGTGTGCATTTATGCACTTCCTCCTTCTCTCACAATTCTGCATGCCTCTAAAGCAGTGACAGCAGAAATGCATTAGGGCTGAGCACCTCAACAGCATTCCCAGTGTCACCAGGGCTGTCAGCAGCAGGACGTTAGCTGATAGCAGTCACCAGACCAGCTCATCTCACTGCTGCAGGCGCTGCGAGGAAAGCATCCACCACTTTGCATCTCGTTCAGAGCCAGTCCTATGCTGCTGCCTGCAGCTGCCCGGGAGACATCTGTAAGAAACTGCCTTGCACACTGTTCTAACAAGGGGCAGCCTCAGAAAGATGTGCCCCCTGCAAACTGCTCAGCTAACAAGTTAGATTGCAGATCTGCCTCTTCAGTGGGAACAGCGTTAATGTGCGCTTGAGATTTAATTTATTTCTCACCATCTCTAGTTGTTTTTACTCGCTGCTGCCAAGAGACAATTTACTCAGACTATTTCAAGGGTATTGTAAATATTTGCTGCTGCACATATGAAACAGGAGGCCTTAGTGCTCAGCACAGAAGTCAGATTGTTGCTGGTATTGGCTGCATAGCTGTGCTGTGTTTTCACTCGGTCTGTCACTGCTGGCCCTGTTTGTAGCCCGTCTTGCTATGTTTATTTCTTGGGCTCTAGAGACTTCCTGCTGGCTGCTGCTGGGTTAGGGTAATGGAAAGTCATTCTTGGTTAGCTGTCTTACCACCAGCATGAGGAGCCAGTCCTCGCTGACTTGAATGGGGAGGCTTGAGACTGGTTGGCTTTGAATGTGTTGCAAACACGCCTGATTGACAGTCAGTGTCACTGCTGTGAAGTAGCATATGACTTGATTTCAGAGCCGTGAACATATTTTTAGTTATTAATTCATCTGTGTGCACACATTCATCATTTCAAATCTTACTGGGACTACAGCAGACAATTGACCATAGATTTTAATCATCTGAATCAATGACTACATTGTCTCTAAAATCCAAACTGTAGCAGAAAGCTTCCAAGTCTCCAAAGTAGCAGTTTTGTTTGACCTTTTTTCAGTTTCTTGTTAGTTGTGAGTAAAAAAAAAAAACTGTGGCAAGAGTCATTTCAAATCTGCAAAGTACATGAAGTGTATTTCTTAAAATATGGGGACCGGATCCCAGCTCCCATCGCCGCTGCACAGCCCTACCAAGTGCTGCCCTTGGGAGTGCATGGGGAGCAGATCTGTGTGCAGAACAGCATGGGGTATGGGCTCGCCCTCACCCAGCCTCGCAGCACCCTCTTCTGTCCCCAGCCTGCTGCTGTCCCATCGTCAGGTACCATAGGGACTAACCCTGCTGAGGGCAGAAAGGAGAGCATCCAGTGTAGGGCAGTAAGCACATTTCTTGAACATCATTTTTTCTCTGTTTATCATTTATCCATTTAATCTGATATCTCTGGGTGGCACATTTTACCCAGAAGAGGTAGAAAGGAAGGGGCGCTGGCTGGCTGGCACGGAGAGGTATCTCCTAAAGAGCTTACGGCTGTGGATAGCTTCTAAATGAGTATATATTCCTGCTGACATTTTCTGTGTTTCAGGGTAATCAGAAAAGCTTAAGAATGTTTGATAATGAGTCATGAATGCATTTGAAATCTCTTAATGTACAGCCATGACTCTTCTAGTTGAAATGAATGCTTCTTAAGCCATTAGCTCCAAGTAAATGGGGATTTCATGTCTCTCTTGTGTAACTGATGAGTGTGTGCATGTGCTGTTTTGCAGATACTATCCCATGGGCCACCCAGTTTCTGTCCACCTTTACTTCCTTGCTGACCGTTTCCAAGGTTTCCTCATCAGACACCACGCCACCAACCTGGCCGTCAGTAAGCTGGAGACTTTGGAAACATGGGTGATGCCAAAGAAAGTCTTCAAGATCGCAAGTCCGCCCAGTGATTTTGGAAGATTACAGTTCTCAGAGGTGAGTATTCATAGCCACTCATTCACACTGTTATGAACCACGGAAGAGATTATGTACCAGTTCAGCAGCCTTTGGAAACTGCGTTTCCATGTAATTTGTAGCTGAGAGTGGCTCTGTAGTGCAGAGCAGTTTCTTTATGAAAGGCAGTATTGTTTGCTAGCCCAGATCCATGGTTAACTCTCACTTTTTACGTTACTCTCTGTGTCCCCTCGTTCCCTCTTTGACAAACTGAAGGCATTCACTGTTGTAAAAGGGGCTCAGAAACTTAGAAAGTTTTGACTGTGATCGTTGTGACTGCTGTGAGAGAGATGTGGGAGCTGAAAAATGCCGTGGTTCTGCAGCTCCAGATGTGAGCAAGGATGTGGTAAACGTTCCTCTCAAGAATATGCTGAAAACAAACCATGAAATTAGTGATAGTCAGGCACCAGTGCACATTTGAGTAGAATATTGATGTTGTAACATGAAAGAGAAAATCATCACAGTAGTGGCTGAGATTTCCCACAAATCCTGTTATTTGTTGTAGGAATTTGTCTCAGCGTCTGACATACAGTGTAAAAAGTGTACCCTAGAATATATCAGGAAAGTTGACCACTAATAGAACCTGACATCTGTGTTCTGTTTTAAAGATACAACTGCCTGAGCAGTTAATTTTGTGATTTTTCTTGTTAAGCCGCAAATTTCAATTAAGGCACAAAATTGATTGAACAAATGCATTCCAGTCATTATGGCCAAGTCCATAAATTACCATCTTCTTGGGCAATTAAGAAATGCCTGGGTTGGATTCAGTGTTTTGGTGTGCATGGCAAATCCATGACATTAATGTGCCATTAAAGAGATGGATGGAAGGTGTGTTTCGTTTATCAATGTGTCTGATGGTAGACTTGCCATTTCATGCAGTGATAAATGATCATACAAGCTTTAATTCTTGTGATTTGTAGGAGTACTTCTGCTGTTTATTTGGTATTTTTTATCTCACTTTCAGCTTGATGCCTTCTCTGAGTCCTTCTTTCAAAAGCAACAGGGCTGGCAGCAGGAATCTTTTTCTAATTGCGTGATAAAAACAAGCTCATTAGCTCAGTACTTCAGAACTAGAATAAAAGTATTTAGAAAGAATACATCTAACTTCATCTCACTTGTAGGGAAGGAGCACTCATGGGACCAGAATTTGGCCATGTGCCAGATCCCCTCTGGCTCCAGTGCATTAGCAACAAACCTTTTTTCCCCCAAGCCAGCCCTGCAGCAGCCGTAAGCTTGCTCTGCACATGTCCTGGGGCAGCAGCACTCAGTGTCGGTTTCCCTGCTGGGGAAGCAGCAGTGTGTTGGTGGCCTCTTTGCTGCACTGTGCCCAGCACACAGGAAGAGTGTCACCTTGCAGGGAGGATGCCTGAGCCCTGCTGCACTGATGAGCCAGTCTTCGTGGCCTCATAGCCCCCAGCTGGGCTGCAGGCAGACCTGGAGGGATCTGCTGCTGCAGTGACCTGTGTCAGTGCAAAGCATGGGAGAGATTTGGTCACTGGGGAGCCTTTTTGAGGCTGAGGAAACCTTTTCTTCTATTTGAAATCCGGGAAGAGTTTTGGTGGCTGCTTACATCTTTTCCCTATTTTTTCTCTCCTGAACTCTTTATTGTCCTCTCTTTTCAGAAATGATTTATGTTTTAAAAGACCAGGAGGTACAAAGTCAAACATTTAATTGTTTTATTTGGAGGTACAAAGTCAAACATTTAATTGTTTTATTTAAATGTTTGTCTTACTTTCCGCCCTCCATTGGCCAGCAGGCATCTCTGCCTCTGAGCCAAATGATTCTCTCAGTCACCCTGGTATAAATCTAGCATTAACCTCTTCAGCTTCAGTGTGGCTGCAAAGTCTGCCATCTGCTACCGCATATTAAAATGCCACCTCTTTGTTGAAGTCCAGCAAGTGTAAAGCAAACTTAGCAGTTCAGCTCAGGTGAGGGCATCGATGATTGCAGGTGAACCACCAAACAGAAATTTACGCTCACTGGGACATAAACCTGTGTGGGTTTTCTTTTTCTTTCCGAATTTCATCCCATAATTTGGCAGAAACTTGAAACTGAATGGAGTCTTTTAAATGGGAGTTTTGTCCCCAGCTTACACCAATGGGACCTGCCAGAAAGAGCACAGCCATGCTGTGTGTGCAGGCACCTGGGTGCCTTTGTGACGCTGAGACACAACAGAATGGCAGCAGACTGAGGTTCTCTCTGGGCAGGATCAGCCCTTCCTGCCCTCTGCTCCTTGGCTTTGCTTCCCAGACTTTGCATCCTGAGTAGGGGATTTCACCATACACCGTGTGACCAGCCAGTAGGGTTAATAATAGTGTTCCAATTGCACTGGGCTCCTGTATTCAGTCTTTGGCTGAGAAAATAAAATAGCATTACAGGAGATGCTAGAAAGGAGATTTCCAAGTGTGTCCTCCTTTTTTCTTGGAAACTCCCACATCTCCTAAAATTGGCTTGTATAATATATATCCAATTAGTCTAGATCAATGATAACTTTTACATGGAAGGCAGAAGATTGATTTGCTGTAGAGTACTAAAAGTCTCAGCTCAGAGTGTATCAGTGGAACACTAAGTTCATTTCTAGTCTTGTTAAGACTTGTGATTCATCACAGAGAATAAAATAAACTAGGTGGCAGGCAATTAGTGCGCATTGTGTGAACCTAATGGTCCTGTTTGTGGTGAGCAATGAGACACAAACCCATAATCAAGGCATAATTTATCTTGGGAAAATTTTATCTGGGGACTGAACAGAGATAGAATTGGGAGTTATAAGCCAGTGAGAGAGTTCCAGCTTTCCAAACATCCACCATGCACGGTGCCTGCTCTTGAAGCTCAAAATAACGGTGATGAAAATAATGGTATGGAAAATGTTGGTTTCTGGGCCACATCTCTTCATGTGTTACCAGTTCTTCATTACTGTTTGATTCCAGCCCGTACTTTCTGTATTCCATTTGAAAGTGAAAGCCTACTTCAAATGTTTTAAGGGGCTGTGAAAAATATTACAGGACTGTAGTAGCTTCTGACCTGTAAAGTCAGACATCTCAGTCCTGGGAATTCAGCCATGTCAAGTTCAAGGGAGGAGCTACAAGCCTCTCAGTAGTGCGTTAAGTAACATTCTTTTTAAAATATGGTGCTTCTAAAACTAGCTTATCCTGTAAGCTGTGCAGCACAGAAAGTGTGTCCCCCAGTTGGCATCTGGTAATAAAGGGCAGATCCTGCAACAGATGAGTGCAGCTCCTTGCTTTCCCTTCTCCAGCATCCCGTGGCCCTTGGTGAGACGGCATTGGGTGCTTCTGCCACATCTTTCACCCTCTGCTTTCCATTGTGGGCTTTGTCTGCATGGCAGGATTACAGCCCCACTGAGGCTGCCCTGGCTCCTATCCTGGGACTGGAACTGCCGATGCGGTGGGTGATGGGTCAGTTTGGGTGGAGTCTCTTCAAACAGAAGGCAGAAGCCTTTGGGTGAGGTATGTCTCATGGTGGGAGGACCTTCTCCAAGAGGAAAGCTGGCAGTACTTCCTGAATACTGTTCTAGTTTGAATTTCTCTGGTATCTCTAGGAAATCCTTGGTAGCAAGATCTCTGAATGGTGTTATTCCCATTCTCATATGGTTTGTGGTCAGCACTGCTTTAGAGGGACTTCACCCATAGACTGAAACACGACCTCCAGTTTGTCTAGGCCTGATACTGTTAACTGCTTTGAACATTGCTGGGTTTGGAAAGGAAGCCTTTAATGTGTTTGATTCTTGAGGACAAAGTCTGCTTTCCTGAAGGAGCAGTTCAGTAAGAAATACCAGGTGTGGCAGAAGCAGCTGTTCCTTACAGGGTTTTCTTTGCCCAGGAGGGTGCATGTTTGCTTCACGTGTTGTGGCTTCATTATTTCCAGGTCTCTTGAGAGGCAGGTGTGATATCACCATACCCAGTGAGGGTCAGTGGAGTAGGTAGTGGAATCTGGTCAGGAAATTTTCTTTCTCAGCTTATTTCCATACATATTCAGTTGGCTTTGTCAGGAGAGTTCGCTCTGACAGCTCCTTAAGGCAGTTGCTGCTGGGGTCTGATATCTGGGCTGCGCTGTCAGGTTTGATTAGCTGGTGTGCGAGGTGAAATACCTTGGAAATACCAGACACTGCTGGGCTGATGGCAGAGCAGGAGAAGGCTCATTTTGTCTCTTATTCTGCTGCGTCATAGTCCTGTAGGAGGAATTCATATGAAGATGGATGGGTTTAGGATGTTAGGATTTTATTCTTCTGGCCTTGTAGCTTTTTGCTAGTAGTCCTCCTGTAATTTGTCTGCCAAACACAGGGATTTATTTAAGTTGCTCTCAGGACCAGACAGTTTCCAAAATACACAACGGTGGTAGTAAATACCAGGTAGTTGTTGAGTTTTCCAGATCTGAGGGATTTCATCATTAAATTGGGTCCACTTATTTTCATCAATTAAGGTGAAATCTAGAAGAAAAATCTTTGAAGCAAATCAGCTGCAATCATTTGTTACACTTTCAGGAAAGCAGGTTCTGCCTGTGACCCATGTGAGGTGAATATTAGGGACAAGGACAGGGCAGCACTGGGGAAATCTTCAATATCCACATTTACTGAAAGAGAGGATCTTGTCTGCATGTGCATGGGACTCCAGAGACCATCTGAGAGAACCCCATGGTTTCTGTGTAGGGAACAGATCAACTTGTAGGTCGTCACTGCTGTTTGTTTGGAGATAAAAGCCAAAGAGCACCAGGAGGACTACTAAGGTTGTAGTACCAGGTTGGTGAAGACATCTGTATGTCTCTCCAAGGAATGGCATCAGATGTCTGCTTGCAAAAAAGAGCCAAGGGCTTCTTCTGTTCTTCCCTTCCCATGAGGTCACTCAAATCTTTTTTGATACTGATTACTTTTGATTTGAGGTCATGAGAGCAGGACCTCACGGGACAAAGAAGACAGACACTTCACCCAAAAGCTAATATGTGACCTTCAGTGCTGTGATCCACTCTGTTGCCTTTTTGAGAATGGATAGAACTGGTTTGTTAACAGTCAGCCATGCTGTGTAAGCTGCTCTGAAAGTAATGCTGCCTGTTTATTTGCATGGAAACTACAACAGATATAAAGAGCATAATAGCACGTTTAATAAAGCAAATTCTCAACTACAAAAAGCTATTTTTTAACAGTCACCACCATTAGCTGTGCATTTTCACCAGCAGTGAACAAGAGCTCCATGCCATGCTCATATAAAAATCTGCACCAGCAGAGATGACACACTGTTTCATAGCTGCTTTGATGGCATTGCTGCTGAAAGGCACCACCACTGCCTCAGCTGTGCTCACAGCCACTGTTTGATCTCCGTCAATGGTCAACAAGTGTCCATGAATGGCAACAGGTGCCATTTTCTTCTGCATGGAGGAATTCAGTTCCACCCCTTTGCTTCATCCACACTTCCATGTCAGACGCCGTTGGTGTCAGAGTTCCCCTCTGCTGCCGTCTGTCACATTGCAACAACATGTAACGGGATGCTGGTGGGAAGGTTCAACCTCTGCTGCCATCCCACCAACAGCCACCTCTGACATCATGGCCGACATAATAAAACAGGAGACATTACTTTCAGAGCAGCCTCCTTAGACTTGGTGCTGGAATAGTAAAAAGTAAAGTTGACCTAAGAAGGGTAACTATTACATTTTCATGCTGTCTGTTTACAGATGGGGTTTTTTTCAGTTGTGTACAAGTGCTTAATGGCAACAGCTCATAAATTTGTATCATCCTGTGGGTTACGGGTGAACCATTAAAATTCATATAAAGAACAGTGAAATATGAAAGCTGCTAGGGAAAGGAAAGGTCTATTAAATATTTACACTAGATTGTGAATCAGCTGCTTTACTGTTAGTTAGGAATAATTAAAAAACAATGTCACTGTTATGACAGTGAGAAAAGAGTTTACCAGAAGTAACTTGCACCATGTGGGGAGGGAGTGCAAGGAAACAGCATCTCATGCATAGATTGTAGTAAAGGGCCCGCTGTGACTTGTCCTGAAGTCAGCACAAGCCTCATCCTTACTCTTAGCAGTAGCTGGCTAGGTCTGTGTTGCAGGCTCTGTCTCTCAAATGTACTACACATGTTGATGTCCCGGGAGATGATAGGTCCTGTGCATTGCAGTAGTCAGTGTTTGGTCACTGGACTTGGTCCTTTATTGACTGCTTTCCTGTGGAGAAAAAGGAGAGCTACTGGAGCCTATTACATCGCTCTTACTATGACAGTACTCATCCGTGTACCTTGTGGAAGTTGTTTGAGAAGCACAACTTTTGTCTTAGAGCCCTTATTTGACACAGGAGTGTCAGCTGGCAGAGATGACACTAACAGCTGCGTGGTCTCTGATTTCAGATTGGCACGGAGTGGGACGCCAAGGAAAGGCTGTTCCGGAATTTCGGAGGGCTCCTTGGGCCGACAGACGAGCCAGTTGGCATGCAGAAGTGGGGGAAAGGCCCCAACGTCACTGTCACGGTCATTTGGGTGGATCCGGTCAACGTCATAGCAGCGACGTACGATATCCTCATTGAATCCAGCGCAGAATTTACTCACTACAAACCGCCCCTGAATTTGCCCCTGAGGCCTGGTGTCTGGACAATAAAAATTCTGCACCACTGGGTCCAGGTAGCTGAAACCAAATTCCTCGTTACGCCTCTCACCTTCTCAAATCGGCAGCCTATCAAACAAGGTAAGTAAGTTTTATTATTTGTTACTGGAATAATGCAGTTATTTTGTCTGTATTCATTGTAAATGCCACTGTTAAAAATGAAGTAGTGCGGCACTGGAAACAGCGAAAATGGGGGAATATTATAAATAGTAAATCAGATGAAATTGTTGCACCAAGACAAGTAAAGTGTCTGTATCCAGCCTGTACAAGGCAGCCACTTTGAACAGAAGTCTATTTATATCTTTAAAATACACACTGTTCAAAATCCAGGGAAATTCATACTCAGAAATAAAAGCTATTGTAGAAGCCATCACTTAGAAAGAAAAACGGACCCTTCTCTGAAGCTTTGCATTCACATTTGCTCATAAAGAGTTACAGGCATTTAAACAGTTATCTTGGCAAAGGCTGTGTGTTTAATGATAAAAAACATTAATATATGAAATAGTGAATCAGGGAAAATAACCCTAGGCCAGAGCTACCTGACAAGTTGTCATGTGCAGGCATTCACTTCTGCCTGATCCCTGCCAAAGCCTGCTCAGTACATGCCAAACACACGCGATACAGAAATATCAGTAGATGCAGCAGCCCTGCTGTGTGCAGCATCAGACCCAGTCAGATTTTTCAGCAGGAAACCATTTTCTTGCCCACCACAGCAGCTCTGAGCCACCCCAGGGCCAGCAGCAGCCCACGCTCAGCTCTTCAGCCAGTGCCAGGTATGATGGGCTGGGAGAGAGAGTACAGTCTGCAGCCACACCTGTTCTCTTATTTGTTGTGATCAACACAAGTTTGTTGTTAGGAATGTCTTTACAGTTCTTAATATGCTCAAATGCTTCCATCTGCCTAATATTAATACTCCTAACTTAAAATTGAGAGAGACGTGAATGGTCCTTTTAACTTTTCAGAAGTTCTTCTTGATGAGGCAGCAAATAAACTGAGTCGGGCCTTTACCTTCCAGCACTATGTGCTGCTTCTGTAACACATGCACCACCAGACAGCTGCTGAGCGCTAATGCCGCCCTTATCGTGCTCAGCAGGAGCCTGATGCTACACATTTCTCACCAGGACAGCCAACATGCTGATTTCTTCTTGTAGCATTTGGTGACATCATTTCTTAAGGAAAAGCTGAACCACGGACAACCTGCTGCTCTTATTAGCTGCTAGGCAATGATACATTTTGAAAAAACACCACGTGTAGAAAGAATTTTAAGTTTGAAGCAGCCCTGCTTCTAAACGTGGCTGTTGCAGATTCATCTCCTGCAAATGAATGAATTCCATGTTCTTTGCTAATTTAACAGCTGAGGCACAGACTGGATTGAAAATGTGGCACGTAGCCAGCAGCCTTGCTGTGTTTTGCTATGAGAGAATACTGAGCAAAGCCAAGCATGTGTGAGGCTCCAGCCCAGCGTCCATGCTTTGTGGTGGGAAGGCAAAGCCCTCTGGTCCAAACGCCAAATCTCAAATAGTTCCACTGGAATCAGGGAGTCGCTCCATATTGCCACAAATAAGAAAGAAAAAGTTGTCCCATTGATTCACTGAGAGAAGATCTGGTTCGTATTTCTTGTTAAAGAGCCCTATTCATATGGTAACGAGAATCTACCATAGGAATGAAATACAAAGCCTGGGAACAATATTATCTAGGAAAAGCCTCAGGAGCGCTTTGCTGCTGATGCTGGGATGCATAATCTCCCTGTGGCTGAGGCATGAAGGTAAAGGAGAAAATTAATTACAGGGGCAGAGAGAGACACTTTGCTGTAGTTAGAATGATATTTACAATGCAGATTTGTTTGTTTGGGTTTTTTTAAGGCTTTCTGTCTCGGTGACGTTACTGTGCTCTGTGCTGGCAATTGTCATTTAGCTTTGATTTCAAGTTCTTGTCAGTTTGTCACCACTTTATTACTTAAATATATTTCTCTGTGCCAAATAAAGGCACTGCGAGAATACGACAGAAGAATTAGAAGTTCTAAAAGAACAATTTCTGTTACTGTTGTAAACAATGTGAAAGCTGCCAAAAATCCTCTAAAATGAAGGAACAGTATTATTGTCTTGTCCCAACACTGAAAATAAAACATACATCAGCCTTAGCCAGGAGTTGTCAGCAGAAGAGAGAAGTATGTTTAATTAGGGATTCAAGTGTTGTTCTTCCCTCACCCCGAGTAAAAAAGAAAAGCTCTGTAGCTCTTGTCAGACAGATTTCCATTGCAGATAATTTGCTCCTCCAGAAGCCTTTTTCATACACTTCGAGTATGATTTGCTTCATTGGGATCAGGCCCACTCTGTCTCACACATTGCAGATGTAGAAACCGAGTCCACATAGGTACATGCATAACGATCTGCCCATATTTGTGCACAATCTGACTGTATCTTTCTAAAAAGTGTTTGCACAAATTTGGCAGCAGCCACCAAGCCCTTGTATCCTGAGAGCAAGAACATGACGACTGTCACTGTACTTCCGAAATCGTTGCATATCTGCTGACCAGCACAAAGCACAAGGTGAAGCTGCTTTCAAAGGGAGCAGCTTGCACCACGAAGGGAGCAACTTGCTCCTCTCTTAAATAAAGCAGAACATGTTCATTCCCGTATCTCTCAAAATTCATGATTACAATTCAAACTAAAAAGGTTAATTCTGGGATAGCTACCAGCAAAGACGTTTCATTTAGCAGTTTATAAAACCAGCATATGCAGCTAGTTATTCATTTTCTATTCCCATTTACTTATTAGCTTTGGCCTACAGTCTGTGCATGCAAGTAAAGCCACAAAGGGAAATCAGGGACAGGTTTTTTCCTGTGATATTATGTCCAGATGCGCATAACTGGCAGAATGTAAATTGTTTAAAGACAGGCATTCGTTGCCCTTTACAAGGACTGGACCTATAAAAGATCTGAGATCCGTTCTTGCATGGAATGATTGAGTACACTTGGAGGTTTGGGATGTTTCCACAGAAAACGAGACTCCCAAAGCTATTTCAGCTGAAAGTTTAGAGTCCAATGTTATTTATTCTTTATTGCTCCTCTTTCCCCTCCAGTCATCCAAATCTGTGTCTTTTTTCTCCAAGTTCTGTCTCTGATCAGTTCTGCCTTCAGCAGATCCATCTGGCTCAGGAGTGCCTTCAGGTGTTTGCATGGTTGGAGGAAACACAGTGAATTAAGTGAGTTTGTCAAATAACTCATTTGGAAAAAGCAGGTTTACCTTTGGCTGGTCCACCAGTCTCTCCTTCTCCCTGTGTCCTGCACAGCCAGATTCTGTTGTTGTTTTGTTTTTTCTTTAAATGGTGACTCGGAGTGTCTCACTGTATGGCTGAGTGTGTTAGAGCCAAGTTCTCCTCACTCACTGTAAGGACATGGGAGAGCTGCCACAGGCCATTGGGATGCCTCAGGCCAAGACAGAAAGGAAATGTAATGTGGAGGACACAAGACAGGGAGAGGATGGCTAGAAGATGTGGTTATACACAGGGATGAGGGTTTCTTACTGTGTGCTTCAGGCAGCAAATTCCATGGAGGTTGGATCTGCATCCCCATCATCTCTCTTTCTCTTTGCTGCACAAAGTCTGTGCAAGTGCTCCTGCCAGGTGGGATTGCACACGTCTCCCTGAAGCGCTGAGAGGTGCAGGGAAAAAGCCAAGCCAATTCATTTTCACATTTGAGTTTAGATTCATACAACGCTTTGACGGTGGTCTCCCAGCTGGAGCGATGCTAATGAGTTGCCATTTGTTTAATGTAGTTTTATAAAAGCTAAATAAATTACTGTGAGCCAGTGGGCAGATTCACTTCTGGGGCAGATAAAGCCCCAGACTTTAAGCCAATAGCAAACACTAGATTGAAAATAAATAAATTACTTAAAAACTCCTTCCCTCAAGCAAAGGAGAAGGAGAGCATCCTTCTGCAGAGGCGCCTTTCATGTTCAGTTCCTGATGTGTTCGCATGCTCCTGGCGTGGAGCTCCTGCTCCCCCACAGCAGGACAGGGAGCCTCAAACACCACCCCATGGTCCCACTGCCCTCCAGCTACAGCCGCCTCTTTCAAAGGCCTGAAGGCATTAGCAGACACCCTGCGATGCACACATACATCTCAGAAACCTGTTAACCTAATCCATATTTATGGATCAGCTTAATTAAGTATGTACTGGGAAACCTTTGTTTTGCTGTTGGTTATTTGCAGTGGCTCAATCAATTCTAATTGCATCTATACGGATTATAAAGTGGGTGGCAACTTGTGTCAGAACTGCTGTGATTTCTTTAAATTAACCAGCTATAACATGACACATTCTTGATAAATGTAGTAAGAGCAGCAGGCAGGCCTGTGGCTGCAGGAGGGTAGACATGCCCTAGAATCGTCAGTCTAAGAAAAACCCTGAAGACAGGGATTTGCTTTGAAATTTAGTTCAGATCCAGTTGACAAGGAGTCGATTAGCTTTGCAGTGAGCAAATGCAGCACTGTCTTGTTTGCTGCAAGAGAAAACAAACCAAATGTCGATAAAAAATTACCTCTTTGCCAGAGGGCCTCAATGCAATTCAAGTAAGGAAATAAAGCTGTACGTTCTGTGTTCCTTAAAAAAACCCACAGGTCTAGCGCCTTAACGTGCACCAAGGTAACCACTTCTTTCATTCCATAGCCCACTCCCTGTCTAAACTCATTTGCTTTTTCTGCAAAATGAAGAACAAACCCACACAGAACCGCTGAGATCCCAGCCTGTGCAGCTGACTGCAGGCTGTGTGCTCAGCCCAAAGAAGTTATGCTAAGGAAAGTCAGTTGAGGATGGAAATGCCCTCCCAGCGTGAAGTGCAAATGGCAGTAGGACACAAAAAATGACTTATTTTTTTTAAATGTAATTTATAGTCAGTGGAACATATTTTGCATTGGTAAGTCTTCCACCTCAAAGGACCATATGGATGTCTTCGCTGGAAAAAAAATATCTGGCTTACTGTCTGCAATTCAGTTAATTTTGAATTGGTTGCTGTGACTGTGGAGTCTTTAATTGTCTAAAACCACATCTCACAGTGGCAGGCTTTACTTCATTATTTTTTCATCAGCAAGGACTGAAGTGTAAGTAAGCCTTCAAAATGACGCACAGTAGCTCCAGCCTCCCTTTGTGCAGTGTTTCAGGGCTTGGGATCTACATCTCCCTCCTTTCTCAGCCCGGTAGGTTATGAAGTCATTATTATCTCTTCTTTTTTTTATCTCTAATGCAAAGAGGAATAGCACCCAACATCTCCCGTAGTGTGGATGAGCAGCATGGGCAGTGAACAGGGAGGAGAGGTCATTACTTTCTCTTGTGAACTCTTGAACAAAGATGTGGAGGCCTAAGTAGAGGGTTCTGGGTTGAATCCTTAGAATTTCCTACTGATGCATAGCTCTGCACTGACTGCTGTTAACCAGCTCTGTCTGATAATACTTGTTTGGGTTATTTTAAAAACAAAGGGTTCCCTTCAGTTCCTTTATACACTTTGAGCACTGTCTCTGCCGGCACATCTGTGCAGCACAGCTGGTTCTGGAGCAGAGCATAGCGCTCACTCAGTGCAAAACCACACAGCAGTGTGCAGGTGGGAGAAGTACAGCGTGTCCAGCACAGTGACAGCAACAGCAAAATGGAGAAATTTACATTTGTTGAAGATGTTAAAATTATTGGTGTTATTTTTGCAAAAGCAATCCCCTGACCTGAAGCAACAAGGGTCACAGACTCAGAGAAAAGATTATCTCCTGCTGCATTGCCAGTACCTTGTCCTTTGGCTTTTGTGGCTTTCATTCCTTCCATGAAGTCCTGAAGCCTGGGACAAGTCTGAGACCAGGCAAGTTCTGTTTCATCCTGTTGTTTGTCTGGAAAAACATCTCTCTTGTTCCACGCGGCAAACACATGCACAGCAGCCTTTAATTCAGCAAGCTCTCTGAGCTGCCTATTTCAGTCAGATGATCCTGCTAGTAATGCCAAATCTTGTTTGTTTGGGGATTTTTACTTATAATGCTCCTATTTAATTAATATGTTGACAAACAATCTTCCATATTTAATTGCTTCCAAAGGAGGAAATTTAATCATGTGTACTCATTCTGTTTCTTAAACTGCAGTGCTCTGGCAGAGCACACTTCTGACATATGTGCATGGAACAAACTCCTTTTGACTAGAAGTTATTCTGGATATCTACCATTTAAAGGAAAAAGGGGAGTAGATAGATGAATGCAGGAATAGTTAAACCATGTATAATGGCGATGGGGATCTGCCGAACTAATTTAATTGAGGATTTGAAGTAAGGGACTTGTGCTGCATTTGACATTAAACACTTTGCAAATGTAACAGCAAAGCTCCAGTTAAGTGTCCCTTTTCCCTTTAAATCAATGTACTGATTTATTGCCAATGCCCGAGATGCTGTTCTCTGTGTGGAAGAAAGGGCTCAGTGTGAGCAGCATGGATATGTGGAAGGAATTGTAGACGTGAATATGTAGTTCCTGGCCTCTAAACGATATCTGAACCCAGTGGCTTTCCTAGCCTGGAGCGCCCTGAATGGGCCCTTTTTGTGTTTTAGATTGTATATGTTGGCAGAGCTGAACATATCCTCTGTGCTGCCGGGAACAAGGATGGTAGAGAAGTCAGCTGAGAACAGAAAGAAAGAGTTGAGAATTTACTCCCTAGAGGCACTGAGTGAATTTTTTGGAGGGTCACATTCTGGGTGTATGAGTAGCACCTCAGCTACCTCCAGAAGTTAGTTAGCAAGCCTTAGACTGGGCTGAAGTTCTTTGAAGATGTTATCGCACTCTGACAGTGATTTTTACTAACTATGTACTGCATTTGGCTGAGGTAGAGGAGTTACTCTAAGAAAATCAACCATAATGCAAGGGATAGTGTCGTTAGGAAATGGGTTTGATCCATTATTCAGTGCAAGTGCTTGAAATACGATTGTCATTAGAGAGTGCTTTGCCAGTGAGACTGGAGTGCTTCCAGGAACAATGCTGGGGTCACAGCTCTACCAGCCCTATCTGGTCTGTCCAAGGCCATGATGCTGTCCTTCCAGTGCCAGCAGTGTCACCACATGGCTTCTGGAGGCAGATACTGCTTACAAGTGTTGTGACTTCCATAGCAGGGGAAGGGGAATCTGTTCAGAAGAAAACCAGGCTGAGATCTCTTTCTGCTCAACAGGTCATTGATAACACTTGAAGCTCTGACCACAGTTTGTAACGCTCTCACCTCGGGTCTCCTTGAGCCATTCCCTCATTTCAAAGCACAGTCTGTGTGGGTGTTGGCGGGGTAACTTCAGCTGAGCAGGGCGTATCTGCAGGCCTCCTCTCTGGGGAGAGAGACAACATCAGCTTTTCCTGAATGCAAAATAAGTTCCTCACAGGAGGGAACTGCGCGTTGCTCAGGCTCCAGCTATGGGCAGGAGCTGTGAGGCTGGGCCTGCCTTTTAGTTGTGCTAAACCCATTAAACTCCAAAGGTTTTCTTCAACCCACTAATTTTGGGGTTTGTTTCTGCCTTTTCCAGAGGAAGCCATGAAATATCACAGCGGGCCTCCAAAGAACGCATACATGGAGCAGAGCTTCCAGGGCTTGAACCCCGTCTTAAACATCCCCATCAGCGCTGCCCGCCTGGACCAGGCCAAGAGGAATGCAGCGCTGGTGGGTGCCCGGCTGGACGCCTGGGTGGACTCACTGGTTGGCAGCGTCTGGTCGGCCATGGACATCTGCAGCACCGGCCCCACCGCCTGCCCTGTCATGCAGGCCTGCACCCAGACTGCCTGGAGCTCCCTGAGCCCCGACCCCAAGTCCGAGCTGGGCCCCGTCAAACCCGACGGTCGCTTGAGGTAGCAGCCGGTACGCCCTCCTTCAGCATAGGGTTTTAAAAGGGAATTGAACCTTGCTTGTACATGAATCTCATGCCAGGTTTCACCTAAGGGAACATTATACTTTTTTGTTACATATTGCAGTGTAATTATTTCTTAAAAAATAATCTGACAAGGCCTTTGGCACTGCTCTCTCCACCAGCTCCATCGGAGTGGCTTGGTTCGGCCCAGCCATGTGGGCCTCAAAGCAACAGCAGCATTGAGCCATGGAGAGTGCAGTGTGGAAACAGCTGCTAAAAGTGGTGTTTTTTAAAAATAAATTTGTCTGTACCTCTGCTGTTTCATAGGCTTTAATTATTTTGCTACCATAAATAAATCACAGCAAAATTCCCTTCTATTTATGCTTCCTGGGGAGGTTGGTTACTGCAGGCTGTATCCCATATGGCTGCATTACCTTACAGAACGTGAAATAATTATGGTACACCCTCATTATTATTTTTTGTATGTAACATAAAGTAATTCTGGACGCAGCTAACGTCTGCTGTCATCCTAGTTAGGGAATGTGAGCCGAAGCAAGGGTCTTCAGGTTACATTCAGAGGTTTTCAGACCAATTTCATGGTAAACTCTACATGGAACTGGTGCTTTGCAGTATCAGTTTTTCATTTCTCATGTAGTCAGGTTCAGGGTCTGGCTACTTCAAGTATTATTTTGAAAGACCAAGAAGCAGTTTGGATTTCAGACCTTTGGAATGTGCAGGGTCTTTCTAAGCTCACCAGCACTCAGTATTTTGCAGACCTCCTGCACAGAAGTGTGTGTATCACTGGGCGTAGATTGGGCTGTGACTGCTCACGTTTGCTGTTTTTTCTCAGGCAGTGAAGTTGCTCAGTACCAGTAAAATGGTGGCATTTGGCCTTTGCAGTTTAGAGTTGGAGGTTTTTTTTATCAGTGAGAGCGAGATTGGGACCTAAATGTGCAGCAAAACATTTCTTCCCTAACTTGAGTAGTGACAAATAAGTAAGTCTTAACACTAATTTCTTCCTTTGGTCTCAGATCTGCTAGCTCTGCATGAAGAAGAAGGGTATTTAAAATTTGCCAGGGCACCTGGAAGGCTGAGCAGGATATTAGGGTTCCTGACCAAAGCTGGACATGAAGGAGAGCAACACCTTGCTTCTCAGTGCTCTTGCTTTATTCTCTCAGAAGACTCTATCCTCGCCTGTCCTTAGAGTTTCTAGCAGGCTGCTTCCTGTTTGAAATAGGCATCTGTTGCATCATTTTTAGCTGCATTTTCTACAGCAGGAAAAGATTTCACTTTCTTACATTCCAAGAACTTTTTATAATATAAGTTTTATGTAGATTCATCTCCAACTGATGCATTTTGTATTTACATAAAACATGCACTTTGTTGTTGTTGCTGTGGTAATCTCTTGACCCAAGAAAGCTATTAAGCACTATTGGGTTAATTAGGAACAAAATCTTGTTGATTTAAACAGCGAGGTATCTGTTTACCCTTCTGTGTGTATGTCTAGCTTTCATTCCTGCTGATGAGAGTTAAGCTTCCACACCAGGAGGGAAATAGACCCTTAAATCATTCCGTAATCGCATCTCACAGAAAGGTTGAATTCCCTTTTAAACAACGCTTGCAAGATGTCTGTGACACAGAGATCCCAGCAGCTCGTTCTGTCTCTCTCCGTAGCATTGGTTTAAAGCTACTTGCAGTTTGCTTTGGACTTGAAATTGCGGTGTCAGCTGTGCTGGCATGAAGGCAGAGCATTGAAATGTTTATCTGGCATGAAAATGGATGCATAGAAGGAACAATTTAGGTATTTATTATTTATGTTTTAGTCAATGACTAATTAGTAGGTGCTGCTTTTGCAGCTTGAAGATTATGTTATCTTTCTTACTAACTGAAGCTGCCTTTATTAAGAAAAGGCCTTCCTCCCCTCACACCTCCCTTTCTTTTTTCTTCCTCGTTCTGACAGTCATGAGAGCTCTAGGTTTAGGAAGGCTTGTAGCAATGAGAGCTGGTTGAAATATTTCAGTCTAAATAATGTTCCTGCTTTTCAACTGGCTCTAGAGGCAAATGTGTTTAAAACCAGCGTTGCCAACAGGTTAATATAATAGAAATGCGGCATTATTACTTACTCAGTATGTTTTTGGTTGGTTGTTTTTTTTTAGCAGTGCTTGTTTTCAATCTAACATTCCATCGTGAAGTTCAGATTTTCTGGGGGCCTCCAGTCCTCACTGAGAAATCCATCCAGGGCTCCAGTCACACTGACGCGATGGCAAGGGCACAGTCAGAGCCCTGTGGAAAAATGGAGAACTTCATAGTTAGGGCACACCATTAACAATCCCATCAGTTCTCAGTATGGCTGCTGGGGTGCTCACAGACTCCTCAGTCTGTCTTGCACATTGCCGTGTGTGTAAGGGTGCGCCCACACACACATACTTGATTTTTAAATTTGATACTTTTTTATTCTTAAACAGGAATGTTTTTAATTACTTTGTTAGGAAATTCTCACAATAACTAGATGAAGCAGAAGGTGACAACAACCCAGGCTTCTGTGGCTAGAAGAAAATCTGCCAGTCCTATCATTCTAAATGTAAGGCACAGATTAGTTCGCTTTAGTTCAAAAAGGGAGAAGAACTCCAGTGGTTGCTGAAGTATCTACTTACATTCTATACTAGTTTTTTTTTAAATAATAGTTTGTTTTCTGGAAGACAAAAAGCTCAAAGAAGTTGAGTAGCAAGCCGGCACTCCCAGTGCTGCTTTTACAGCATCGGCTTAAAACAAGAGGTCCTGCAGTCCTTCCTCAGGCAGTGCTTTCACGGGGTGCTGATCCTGAGTAAGGGCTCCAGAGTCAAGTCCACATAAATAAAAAGAGTGAGACAGTATGCTATCAGTAAATACTGTATGTGTTTGAAATCCTCAAAGGCTGAGCTGCTGTGTTTGGAACGTCTTCTGGGGTGAGTGTTGAGCTTTGGACCTACACGACAGCATCTGCTGTAGCTGTCGGTATGTAGGCACAGACAGAGGTCCTGTAGAGATAAGTCTGAGTTGGGAAGTGCTGTAATGGTGCAGTAAACCCCATGGAAGCAAGACTCCTTCCAGCAGGAATCAGAGCTTGCTCCAACCAGTGGCTGTGGTGGCGCTGCTGAGTGGCTTTTCTGGTCCTGGAATGGCAGGCACTTGGAGCCTGGGGTGAATATCATATATTGTTAGAAGAGAATAACTTCACAGATCTTACATTTAGTGAAAAGGAGAATTCAGAGCAGGAACCCACAGTTCATATAAAACAAGCAAGTTATGCATCCCCATCTGAATGTGCTGGTGTCATTTTCCAATCATGCTGGCCATTCCTTGCTGAATGGGACTCCAGCTGAAAGCCGGCTTTGATCAGAATCCCCTTCTGTGGCAGAGCGGTGGGTTTCCATATGCGTGCATTTGCCCTCTGTGTGTAATGCTTTCTCATTTAAATTCTGTGCCCACTCTGCACAGTAGCCATGGAACACTTCTGTGATCAATCTGAACTACACAGAAAGGAAACGTGGCCAAACGCAGAACATCTACATACATGACAATGAATTACATCCAAAGTCAGTCTTAGTGATATGCAAACCTGTTTATATGGTAATGTTAAACCTTGAGGCAAATAGAAACAGCTCAAATGACAGTTTATTTTAGAGGTGTCCAATTCTTTCTTTGCTAATGTTTGGACATAAGTGATTGTATTTATATTTCCATTTTCTGATATTCAAAGGCTTTTTAGAGTTGAAATTATGCCTTCATTTTTTGTGCTCTCAGCAAGCAGGGAATTTTAACAACCCCTCCATGATGGCAAGTATCATAGAAGGAAGTCCATCTGCATCTCTGTTGCTCAGTCTTCGTTACCACTGAGCCTAGAGATGGAGGAGTATGCATTTGTGAGTTACAGATTGACTTTCCTAGGTGTCAGCTTTAATGCACAATGCGTGTGTAGTTGTTTAACAACTTAACAGTGGTACTGCAGCACCAACAGAAGGACCAACTAATGTATATTCACCTTCTGTCCATCTCCTACCGCACTAATCACAATATTAATGAAGTCTCAGTCTCTCATACTGTAATGACCAGAGTAGTGAGTCAGGGCTGGAATACTCTAAACCTGACTGAAGGGAGAGGCAAAAGATAAAGAAGGTGCTGAAACTTTGCAAAAGTTTGACACAGTTGTGCAGCAACAACACTTTGAAGAAACTGAGCACCTTCTTTCCTGCACAACAAGGCTGAGAAATGCTGATACCATGAGATCTTAGTTTTGACTTGGGAGATAAAAATGAAACAAAATCCAGATTTTAATTGTGGTCAGACAATGAGGACCAACTTTTGTTGATTTCCATAGTTCTCTTCTTTCATCATAGCTGTCAGAGAGCTGCCAGCTTGCTGCTGGCTATCACAGCCTCCTTGTTTTCCCAGCTCCCAGGGCTTCGGGACTTACTTGGCCAGATGGAACCTTGGCCAACTCCATTGCTTTCTGTTGGGCAGGAAGTTTTGTACTTGTGTGAGCCAAATCCCTTAGGCTTCATCAAAACCCCTAGTTGTAAATCAGAAAAGTTTGCTTTTTAGAGCAGCCTTCAGTCAGCTCACTACTAACATACGTGAAGGAATCAGAAAAAATGACAGTAAGTACCTTTTCCCGATTCTTGGGGCACAGTTATTTAAGATATGTAATAGCAGGTTTGGTTATTTCATCAGCAAAGACTGACCCGGTAGAAAGCAGTTAGCACGGTCTCCCACTGTCCTTAGCTTCAGTCTGGCAGTGAGAAGATAATGATCTCCATGTGCTTTCATTTGATCTATTCAAGGCCTCCAAGATAGTCTTAATGATTCTTAGGACATTGCATTAAACCCATATTCAATGGCAATTGAAAGCACTGGCTGATGTCCATGAGCAGAGTAGAAGCCAGCTGGCGCTGGAGGGGGTGGGATGCTGCCCTTCGGGGCCCAGCAGCAGTTCCTGGGACAGGAGGCTCAGCCAAACAGGGTGGCTGCTGCCGCAGGCACAGAGAAGCAAAACCAGTGTGGAAGAGGGCAGCCAGGATGCTGCAGACAACATGGCACATCATAGAGCCTTAGCAAGTGTGGGAAGGACTGTATTGGAAAATACCTTTCTTCCTGTAGACTATTCAAGAGCTCCCTTCATAGGAGCAGCATGGAAGAGGCTGGCTTTTGAAGGCCTTCACCATCACCACCACTGTAAGGAAAAGAGGAATCAGGCTGAGAGCACTGAAAATTGAGGCAACAAGATCTTTCTTACAATGTCACCCAGGACCACAGCAGCATTAGGTTTCCTGCAGTCGAGCAATTAACCCTCACAATGTGAGGCTGCAGGTACTGTGTTGATTTTGCTCCTTTATACTACCAGTAGCTCATAGATCACTCTGCTCTTTGCTTCTGCCTTGGTTACCTTCTTTTGCTCATGGTGCTATCACAGCTGCTACCTCACTGTGTCTGCAAACACGTTTACCTGATAACAACAAAAAAATGTACCAGAAATCTCCTTGAACTGAATGTACAATCTATGCAAATTCTCTTTCTACTTTGTTAAAACAGAGAAGTATTACTTGTAACCTTGCCAAATAAACAGCAAGATACTGTACAGGTGCCTCTGATAACAGAGTGACAATTCTAGGCGCGGTTCATTGCGCTGCATTTGTATATTGTAATGACTTTGCTTGTCTTTGGTTCTGTTGTAATTAACACCCTCAACCGAGAAGATAGTAATCTCTTGCTAGGGGAGCACCTTCAGTTTGCTGGGAATATTCTGCAGGATGACTGTGGCATTTATTTTCCTACTTAAATCCAAAAGAAAGCACAGACCTGTTGGCCAGAATTAGGGCGGTGGTTCAGATTTTCCATAGATGAAGCCTACTGGCTTTGAATTGCTCAGTGTCTGTTCCCATTGTGGCGTTCAGTGAGTGTTGCCCCTCAAAGAAAGCCTTATTTTCATCCTTTCTAAATGTGGCCTTAAACTGTGTTAGAAAGTTAGGTGTTGTCTGTGTCTTGCTCGCTTCTTCTGTTTGTTGTGGAAGGAATAAAAGGCACCTTGAGGTTTCTATTACAGCTCAGTTGTGTTGCTGTCAGCTTACACTTCACAAATACAATAGAAATTGCTTACAAATGCAGTCTTTAAGGGAAGAAAATGACCTTCCCTTTGGGCAAAGGAAGGCTCAGACGTTCATATAAACCTTAGGAAATTATGAGCTCTGTCTTTTGCAACTTACTGTAGATAAGGAAGGTTGATTTAATTACCTACAAAGTGCAGACGTAATAGCTTTTTATTTATCTTCAGACTGTAACAGGACAGACTCTGCTCCCAGATGCATGAGACAAATACCGGAGCTCATTTTGGCAGAACACAGTAGCATTCATGTCAGATTTGTACTCATACTGGGAGAAGATGTATCCTCCTAACGGTACGGTCTTAAAATCTGAAGAACTTCACCACTAGGGGCCAGATTTTGAGTGATGGTTGGGAATCTAACAGTAGGCATAGAAGACAGAGGAGTCTGGCTGTACAAAGTTACAACTGCACTTCCAAAAACTGGCCTCTGGAGCTTTATCCAAAGGTTGTCCAAGTCTGCAGAAGCCAAGAACTTCTGCTAAGGCTTGGGTATGTTGGGTTTCATTGATACTTTTCTCCAAGGAGAACTGTCATGTTTCAGTAGCACCAATATTCCCGGCAGGCTGCAGTGCTTTTAGGAATCCCATACCCTACCCTGTTCAGTATTCTGATGCATATACAACCCAAAGGCAGCTGAGAAGGGTTTACATAGCAAGCAAGAATTGTGAAACAAAAATAACTGATTTGAGTTAATGAAATTATTTTTCTGACTTTGTTATTTTGGTTTTGTTTGGGGTTGATTGGATTTTTGTATTGCCTAACATAGTCCATAATAAGTTATTCCTATTCTGTCATTTTCAAAGACTGGTGGTAATATAGTTTTAAGAAATAACTATTTTGTTACAGATCATAATATGCATAAAGCTGTACAGAAATATTTTGTAAGCTATTGAATAGGGAGAAAAAAACATGTATATATACAGCAAAGTTTAAAAAAATTGGAAATTCAAATGGAACACACTGAAAGATGTAGATATTTTGCTATTTATTTAAAGGAGTATTTTATGAGATATTGAAATGTCTTAAAATTGACCGGTAATCAAAGTTCAAAGTCAGAATGCTTTTCTTGTAGTAGAATGTGATTTCCAGCAATTATTGCACTACCCGTTTTTGCACCCTCTTGTCTTTCATTTAGCAGAAAACAACGTGCCTTAGCTGTATTCTTTGTCAACGGGAGTTTGGTTTTTTGGTCCAATAAAGCAAATTTTTTTGCAGAAAATGAAATGGATGTATTAAATACTGTATTATACCAAAAACACTGCACTGTATATAAATGCTTTCTGTCATACTGTGTTTTCAGATGCAGAATTTTAAAATAAAAAAAAAAGCTGTCTTTAGGAGTGGATGTACACGTTGTGTTATTTTAAGCTCACTAATGGAAGTCTTTAAATAAAGAACACGTCATTATTTGATGATATTTAGGAGTAAAAATGGAATGAAGCACTACTGATCTGTGATCCCAGTGGTGATGCCAGCTGCTGCCCAGTAAGTCATTTCTTAGGCTCCATTTCCCAGCCATGGTAATTATAGAAGAGACTTGCATGGGTGCCTTCTGGAAATCAGTTTGCGTTGGTCAGGATGATGGCTTGCACATGCCACAGGGCTAATGTCACCATCAGTAAGAGTATTGGGAGGCAAGAGATGGACACCACAGTGCTCCCAATACTGTCCATAATGTCCAGAGACACGTCCAAGCTTTTTGAGACAATCACAGATGACTGCTGTTGGGCCTTTTCCAAAGATGCCAAGACATGGTAGGCAGAGGGGGTAGAAAGGGATTGGAGAAGGAAGTCTGTTGTAGCTCTCTCTTCTAAAGACAGCTACTGATAAGGCGCATTGGAGCAGTTTCTTCCATGCATCCCCAAAGCATTCATCGTCGCTAAAGAGGAAGGTCACAGACATGCAAATGGACAGCTGGGTGTAGCAACAGGAATTAACGTTAAGGCCTCCTGGTTACAAGAACAGCTGTATATGTATGTCTTTTGTCTCTGCTGAGAGGATGAGCTCAGAAGGACACACTTCTTCCATAGTTCCCCCACATGGGTTAAAGACACAAATTAGCTATTGCTTAATGATCACCTCTTATAAGCACTTAACAGGCTCCAGTCTAAGCATGGGTTTCTTAAAGCTGCTTCAATAGGTTATGCTGAGGAAAACACCTAAATTCTCCTACAAGTGGGGTGTACCTAAAGCACACTCCTCGTGATGCATTGCAAGTTTATCTCCTAGTGCTGCTTTTTGATGTGGGCTGCCTGAGAAAAAAAACTCCTTGACGACCTTCCAAAAGTCTCTGACAGCATCAGGAGTCTGCGTGACTTTTTCGTGCACCCCCAAGCAGTGTTGCAGGTTCTCTTGGCAGCCAGAGCTGCTTTTGATCTTCTGTTTTCTTTTCACCTGCTGTTCTGGAATTCCACTTTTTTGGCACTTAGATGCAATGAGGTCTGCTTAAACAGAGGAGGGAACACAGTGCTAATATTTTAGTCCTGGCACAAAGAAAAGATTTTCTGTACAGGGGAAAAAATAACAAAACAGTCTGCTCTCAGTACTGAGCCTGGTTTTATTTATATATGGCATAAGCATGCTGCTTTTTTTTTTTTTTTCCCTAGCTGAAAAGCTCAACCTTTGTTTTAATTGTCTCCAAATGTGTCACTGGCCTTAACTTGAAAAAAAACCAACAAATCAAGCTACCAGGTGCTGGTGCATCTTGCTTTCTTTGCAGACTTCAGCTAGGAGCTGAACGTTCCTTGTGGTTATGCACAAAAAGCCCAATGCATCATGGAAAGGTCTGTCTGCAGCATCATGCTCACAGGCATGTGCTCCATGGACCACACGGCTTTGTCTCACTGAGATCACAGTGTCATCACTTGTGTGGGGTTTTTTTAATCATCTGCCATGCCTAATCTGTCCTGGTCATCATTAGGATTTATATAGAGTAGAGCATACTTAATTCACAATATCAACTCAAATTGTAAGAAAGCACAAGAAGCCAAGCGCAACAGCAGTGATGTATTTCATTGCCTTGAGAATAGGGATTTCTTTGCAGTGCCTGGATATTGGACTTTTTTCATCCATTACTAAAGAATCTGTAGCCTGATTTCTAAAAAGAGTCCATAAAAAAGATGAAAAAGTAGGTGATTCATGAGGTTCTACTATATTTTAAAAACAGGTCATTTTTTATTCTCTCATGAAGGATGACCTTGACTGTCGTGGTGCCACATCAGCACTTCAGCACAGTTTGTGCCTTCCCCTGGCAGCCCTGGCTTGTTTTGGGCAGCCCTCAAGCCATGTGGTTTCAAGCCAGGTTCCTAATGCTATGCTAAAGGAGTCTCAGTCCCGTATTTGTTAGCACATACATTAATATGATCCAAAAGTGAGCTGCTGTGGTCCCTACTGGGTCTTTTGTCAATCTGCCCAAATGGAAATGAAAAGCTGCTTGAAATGCAGGAGGAACATGACACAGCCCTGCATCAGAAATAAATAAATAAAAATAGAAGAAAAATATATTCCTCTAACCTGAGAAGAGAACGATGGTTTGGACACCAAGAACATCAAAGGTGTTAAACAGCTGTTAGTGCCAAATCTAGTGACACAAGATGTGTTGCTAGGTTGCGGTCAGTCCCTGCAGGTCTGGGTATTGTCAAGAGTAGCATCTTCACAGTCCAGCCCTACATGAGCCACTTGCAGGGGCTGCTCACATTCCTGCTGCCATAAGCAGCTGGCAGCACAGCCACGGAGCAGCCACAGCCCCGCACTTCAGTACCGCACAGTGCAGAGCCTTCAGGCAGGAGCAGTATTTCACTCACGTATTAATGAGCTATAATAATTTAGTTCTCTTAGTCTGCTTCTCTAATTGTTCTGTTTTTCTTTTCTTTTCTTTTTTTTTTTTTTCATAAATAGACCGTTCAGAAAAGATTTCACTAGAAACATAAAGTAGATTTTAATGCAATCTCATTTATGAATGTCTATCGCTGGGTACATATGGCCAGGAAATGAAAGTCTTCTTACAACAGATTAATAGCCAAGATCAAATGTTTCACTTTCTAATAAAGTCCGCCTATATGTGCTTTTAATTCCTTGCTTAATTTCAATTTAAAAGGACTTTTTTCTTTGTGCACTGAAAGCAAGCCCCTGCCTGCCACGCCATCCCTTGGTTTCCCACCGCTGCTCACTGATGGTTTGCTTTTATTAGCAGCCGGCTCCAGCCCTGGCCCTTCAGAAGAAGAAATAACTTTTGCCTCCAGATAAAATAAAAAAGGGACATGAGCTCATCAGCAGCAGGCCGTGGCCGGGGGTGGGGCAGTCACACAGCCCCCAGAAGGACCCATCGTACAGCACTCCCATCACTGCACGGTCACCTCCCATCCCTCTCCTGGGGTGCCAGCACTTGGCTACTTTCTGAGTTCCACCACAGTCCCTTCTTTTTATGTGGATAAGAGCTGAATTAGTTTGCACATTCGTTTAACTAATTAACATAAATTACACTGGTTTCAATATGAGAACTCATTAAATAGTAGCACAAATGCTATACTTTTTAATTTAGCATGCCTCTGCGTGTATGTTAATCAGTACCAAAGTGAACTTGATGCCACGTATCCAGTGAATGAAATGACACTGATTTATGCCAGTTGCCTCCTGATCCAACCTCAAAACCAAAAACTTTTTTCTCCCTGCCTTCATCCAGCCTTGAAGATGCTACAAAACAAACCAAGGAGTACCAACAGGAGCCTAGCATGGCGGCAGTGCCACTGGTTTATTTTCAGTCCTGCTCTCTGGCCAGCACAGCTGCATGCCACACATCAGGCAGGGCTGAGGGTGTGTGACGATGGCACTGCTGCAACGGAGCCCAGAATCCCCCGATCCCTCCCTTTCTCCTGCTGACTGCAGGAAGATGTTGAGCCTGCCTGCACCTGGGTGCGACAGCAGGACATCGCTCCTGAACTCTCAGAAGAGGTTTTTAAACTGCATGCATTGCAAGGACTGCCTGCCTTGCCTTGCTGTACTTCTGATACCTGGGCATGGAAAAAGAAAGCGGACGACCTGTTGGACACTCAGCACAGTATCTACCCTTAAAATGGGGGCAGCTGCAGAGCTGAGCCAGAAGCTGGCCCTGCAGCCCTTCCCTGTGCACCGCATCAAAACACAAGCTGGCCGGCAATGGTGTTGCACATTAGAGGAATATTTGTAAGACTTCCTTTGTAAGATTTCCTTTTCTCTGCTCTAGTTTGAGAAAAATATCACTAACCTTGATGGTGCAGCTCTCACACAAGCAGGCAGGATCTCTGTTTGCCCGACGCTTTGGCTTGATTGCAGCCTGTCCTCTGCTTTCTTTTCTCACTAGAATTCACTTAGGACTTCTGCTGAATTGACTGAATCAACAACAAAAAATGCTGATTATTTATAATATAGTAAAATAACCCCAAACCTGTGAAAAGAGGAAACAAACACTGCAGCAGTTTGTGTCCTCTGACAGTAAGATCTCTGTGGTCAGTCGTGTGGCTCTGCAGAAACCTGACCATTATCCACCAGCTATACCATGCAAAAGCACCCATTTTTTTTTCTTTTGATGTTTGATATAAATCACATAAAACTTCAGGTCAGAAGACACTGTAAAATACAATTGCAGTCCAGTTCTAATAAATCTCTGCCTGTCCCATGCACTACACACCCCACTGTGTAGAGTACACACCCCAGCATCAGCCACTTAACTGGACAGAAAGCATTATTAAAGAATGCACAAATCATGTAGGAAATGATGGCACCATGTCCACACCTTTTCCTGTCCTGAGCACTTAAAAATAAGGCGGCACGTGGAAACAGCTCAGGTGCATGCCAGGAGCACAGCATGGGGGACTTCAGTTGTCTTTCTTTTCCTCTACTAATTCCTAAGTGTGCAGCCTTTAAGTGCTGTGATGGCCTGGGGGCTCTGTGCAGGTACACACAAACCTCAGCTGAACGATGCTGAGCAGCACAACATTCTCCTTGTAACACTTCTGGCCATGCTGGGACACAGCCTCCCTTACCTTATCCCTGCAGAGGCGTTCAGTGATGTGGGGTAGCAGGAGAACCTCAGAAAGCCCGTTCTCATTTGGATTTCACCAAAGCCAGGGCTGGAAGCTGGAAGCATCCTAGATTTTAACACATACATGTTAGAGAAACAGCAGTCAATACTCTGATGAGAAATCTTCTTTTTTCAGACAGGTTTCAACAGGAGCTTGTGAGTTTTGCTTACTATGTATGACTTCTTAATTACTCTGACAAAGCAAAGATGAGCGACAGTGCTGTCATGGCCAAACACAGCAGGGAGCTGTGCAACAGGCAGCACAGCACCAGGACACTATGGCCTTGCATCAGTTTGCTGTGCTGAAGTCCTTGTGCTGCTGTGTTTAATTTTTTTACTCCAGAAATAAGGAATTAGCAGACTCTAGGCATCATTATTTCCATTTGCCGTGATCCATATGTCCTGTGCTGGAGTAAGGCAGGCTTCATGCCCAGTATAAGGGGATACAGATCAGATTGGTGGTAGAAGGAATCTTGTTTTCAATCTGAGAATGTACTCAGCTGAGCAAAGTCAGATTCTTTGATTCCTCCCTTGCATTGCATAACATCACTGCCTGAAGGAAGGCCAAATGCCGGTAAGAATGAAGCGTAACACTGAATCTCACTGTTTCTTCAGAGGTAACAAAATGCTCTTAACTATAAAAGCCCTTTTCATTATCTGAGCTTTCATCTAATATTAATGACCCACCCTAGAGAATTACAAGCATGGCTGAATTGCCAGCACCTGGCTCACAGCATCTGTGCATGTGCAGAGCCTCACTGGTGTCACTTGCTGGCATTATCTCACGTTATCTTACATGGGGACAACGCTTTAATAATCAGCACTGAGCACTCAGCCCTGAAATGTGTGTCCAACCAGTCACATAGGCGCCTCATATTTTGTCATCGGCAGCTCTAAGTTCGGTCTGAATTTTAAGCTATGGATTAGAGGATAAAAGCGAAAGGTTTTGCGGACCCAAGCCAAGTGTGGGTCACTGCTCAGAGCTTCCAGCTGCCATTGTACTTCCAGCTATTTTCAGCATTGCGTTTATATTCCAACAAAAGAGCAGCCTAGAAAACATTTCAGAAATGCAAGCTTATGTTGCAGTTCCCTCACGCACACCATGTGCTGCAGCATGGCATCCTCTCTGCTGCCCCCACCGGCACCAGCACTCGTTTAGCTGCGTTTAAATGAAACATTACTGAACCGACATTCCTCATGAAGGTGCTGAAGCATGATGAGTGGGTTTATGCAAGGCCATTCCAGCAGGTATGTCCTTTCCTCTTCCTGTTCTTGCACTTTGAGCCCCATTCCTCTACTAGCACACCAGGAGCTTTCTCAAGACCCTTAATTTGAGGACATTGGGTGCATACCTGACACATGCCATCGACACCAGCATGCAGTTGATGCATGGTTTTTAGGCATTTCATCCTTTCTCATGTGGTCCGAGTGCTACAACGCCCATCTGCATCTTGTGGCTGCAGCCCGTTACACAAATACTGAGTACTCAATTAGGCTGCCCATGCACACAGAGTGATTTGCTTTTTCCCCACGATGGCTATTGTCAGCAGGGCACAGCCAGCAATGACAGAGCAGCTGCCTCGAGGCAGCTCCTGCTGTGGGCTCTCCATGCTGGCAGGAGGCTGCCCAGTATCCCCCTGAGAAATGCACATGGTGTTGGGCCTGACAGGAGATCCTGGCACAAAACCCACATCTAATGAGAAAGAAACGACTGGTTTGCCAAGGAGTTCTTACTTACAATTGTTCAGCTCCTCAGGAGGTTGCAGTCATGCTGCCCCAGGCCCTGTTTGCAGTTTTGGTCCTACAGATACCTGCAAACACCAGTGGTTCTCAGCTGGCTTTGGGCAGCAGTCACTTCATGACAGGGGAGGCAAATTCTCCTGCTGACAAAAACAGGTGCCTGGCTGTGTGCCATGAGGTAACTGGGAGGAGACGACTTGCCCATGAGCAAACACAGGTGGTGGATCCCACAGCATAGGATTCACTGCATCCCAAAGAGCTCCCTCAGCCTGCTTTCCTGCAGAAGGACATTCACATATGTTGCTCGTAAGAGCCTCCAGTACTACAGGGAGTGACTCTTCAGGTTATTAGGAGGGCTGGAGTTTTCAGCTGGCCGTGATGCACTTGTACTGCAGGTTGGTTCTTCTTGCCCCTGTGCAGTTTCAGAGTGGCCATCCCAGCACTCATTGCAGGTAGGAGTGCTGTATCTGCAGAGCTTCACCTGGAGAGGCAGAGGTCAGCAATTTTCCCTGAACCTTGTGGCAGATGAAGAAATATTTCTGAGCTCGTTCATATCTCAGGCTCATTCCTCGCCTGCTGCATCACTCCCTGCCTGTTTTCATAAGGCACAAGAGCTATTTTTAAAAGTCAATTTGGTTTTATTAGTGACAAGGACATAAGCAAATACCCTGAACTCTTTGGTTCCCTGTGGGAAGAGCTTTGATTCAGAATCTCGCCATTTATGGGCAGAGTCAAAACTAAGTTCCCAAAAGGGAAATGACATCTTTTAATATTATTTTTCCCCAGGAGCCACAGGGTCGGGTTCCTCCTGGGTTGAAGAATACAAGAAATCCAGAGAAGATGCTTCCTTGTAGCCCTGCTCTGTCCAAGGGCTCAGCCTCCTCTGTGCACATGCTGGGACTCCTCCACACAGCATAAATCTGTCTCTTCCACTACAGAACCCCTGCATGGTCCCAGAGGCTGCCAAACAGCCCCTAAGGCCAGCAGAGCAAAATCAGATTTGGGGGCTGCACAGTGCAGGGAAAAGGATTATTCTTTTTCATGAGCTGGCTGTGGATGCTCTCATGAGAGAGCTGCTGCTTCCAGGCCTAACCCTGCACACTGCAGAACCTTTGTAGGACAGTGCATCTGTAGAAGAACAGCACTGAATCCATGTTCTTCATACTACAGAAACTTACTTTAATTCTTTCACTTTTGAATAAAAGGGATGAAAGAGAATATAAAGAAATATCAACCATTTTCATTCCTCAGCGAATCCTGAGGCTTTCCTATTCAGAGGAGCAGGAAATGACTTGGTGCCACTTTCTAAGGAGTTAACCAACACTTAAAGGCTTGTTGTTCAAAACAAAAGCCCCCCAAAACCCCAACAACTTCCGTCGCTCAGTTTCCTCAAGTACTACTTAACTGCACGCTCTTCAGCAACCAGACCTGACGTTCACATGCATTATGTGAAGCCACAAAAAGCTGTGGCTTTTTCCAAGCTATATTTTGAGGGGGGAAATAATATAGAACACTTTCTTCCTGTGAGCTATTAACATGAAGCGAATGCATCTGCTTTCCCCATGGCAAGGAGCAATGTCTGTACGTGACCGCTCACCATTGCGTTTAGCCACCCGGCCTAACGTTGGGCTGAGGGAGGGCGGTCGGATGGGTGGAGGGCTCACCACCCTGGAATTTGGGTAATATTCATGTGTTTGTGCTGTACTTACGATTACTGTTACTGGGCTCCAGCACATCTTTGCTTTTCAGTCTTGAGAACGTGATGGGAACATTTTCCTTCTGCTATTCTCCCTCAGATAACACAGGCCCTTATTGAGGCCCTTAGCCTTGCTGCTGGGTTTTGAAGCAAGCCTTCTGGAATATAGCTTAATTTCTGTTTTAAGAAAGGACAAAAAACAAAACAAAACAAAAAAGACAATTTTAATTTCAATGTAACAAAAAATTAAACCTTCTTGATGCCAAATGGGAATTGTTGACTCTTTCTTTCTTTCTTTCCCCTCCTCGTCTTTCAGCACCAGCTTAACCTACAGAAGTGTGTCGTGTTTCTCCATTTAACCACTGAACAGAGATATTAGGGTCCAGATAAAAATACAGATGGAAACACAACCCTCACTGCACACAGCTCTGTAACACTGAACTTCCCAGGAATGTTTCACAGCTGTTTTCTATTTTCCCAAACACTCCCTATTTATGACTAAAAGCTGATCCCCATTTCCTCAAACAACACTGCAATGCCATAAATCTTTTGTTCTCTTCTAGGTAACTAAAAAGACAGAGAGGAAAAAAAATCATCCAGGAGCACAAATTCCCATCTATAGGCATCTTTCCCACATTTCAGTGGGATGGAATATCTCAGCGACTTACATCCTAATTTGCTGCTGCTGTGCAGTTCCTACCTCCTCGTGATGGGAAACATATATATCCTTTACAGTGCAATAATACCTCTGTCTGATAAAGCAATAAATAATGGGAGATTTAACAATGTGTGGCCTTTCTTCCTGCCCTGCAGTTTAGGCTTTGATGCTAATATGTATGCACTTGATTTACTGCCTTGATTTTCTGCCATTCTGAGGAACTCCTACTGCAGGAGGATGAATCTTCCTTACCTGAGTGCTCTGTGCATCTGTCATCCAAGTGGCAAGCAGACTCCCTTGCAGGGATGCAGCGCAGAGCAGCAATGCAATATGAGTACACTTCTGTATGCAAAACCCAGCAACAGCTCAATGCCAAGAGGAGGTAAGATCAGTTGTACCGAACAAGGGATCAAAGCAGAAAAAGAGAAGTAAACTATGTCCTTTTTCAAGAATGAAAGGTTTATTTAGCAATTCCTAGAAGTATATAAATTAGCAGCTTGCACTGATCTCCAAGATGGGGATAATGCCCCAGAGAAAGAAAGGGGTGAAGCCAGGAGCAGTGTTCCCATTGCACAGGCAGTGCTATTGCCATGTGCGCACTGGGGACAAGTCCAAGTCCAAGGGCAGACCCAAATGCTCTAGAAGTGCCAGCCGAGGAGGCAGGGTGGCCTTGAAGGCACTGCTAACAATCCAGATGGATATGGAGTCAGCCAGTGACTGCTGCACTGCGTCAGGTAAAGCATAACCTAAATTCATATAACATTCTTTACATCTGTATGGAAGTAGGTAGACTTTGCTGTAAGGATCAACAAGCTAAGTGAGCACAATAATACATAAAGGATGGAGGAGAGAAGAAGAGAGCAGAAGTCATGAGCTAAATGAATACAGATGAAAGTCAGGAGCCTTGGGCAAGCAGCTGCAGGCTGCTCTGTGCCACATCCATAGGACATATGTATCCCCAGAGCAACAGCCTCTCTTCCATGCCTGAACCACCCTGCCAGGAGGTTCACTCTCCATATGTACTCATTTATTTGTACCAAGACTGTATAAAGTATATACATAGTGTGTATATATATAGTGTGGAATAAAAGCCTAGGCCAAAACAGGGAGAAAAGCAGCTTTCTGTGTGCCTGCCTTGGAGGAATGGGACCCCTAGAAGGCACATGAGAAGTTCATTACCATATGCAAGAGCAAATCCAAATGCTTGCAGGCGATCTTATTAAAAGCAGACACTTGAGCCTCACAAAAAAGCAAACATTAAACGGCTCCATGTGGTACACAAACATAAACAGGCTGGCAATGAAATCCACCTCAACCTCTGAACATGCAATCACTTCCCAAACTTAGCATAGATAAAAACAAGTTTCCATCACAAGGGCAACCTCACACAGCTCTGGCTCCAGGGAAATTATTTGCTTCTTTCCATCAACTGAAGAGAAGGAACTGTCTCAGCGTCCCCCAACCTAGGAGCTGTGTTGATGGCCATATGAGAGCTGGGTTCCAGCAAATGGGTATGTGAAGCACAGGGCTCTGCAGGTACACAAAGATGCCTAATATCCACAGGGTGCTTGTGCATGCAAATAGCAGCATTCCTGCTGAGCTGCATGCCCACATAGACACGTAACTGCAAACAGGCATTATTTAGGTTTCTGATGTCTTTGCCCAGCTACATGTCTCAGTACAAACCTGCATAACTCAGGATGTGAGTAGCTCCACTGGCACCAGGTTGGCGTGCTTAAGGCCATCAGGATTTGTGCAGTTTGCTGCAAGCAACCCAGGGAAGAGAAGGGTTTATCCTTAAATTCAGCATGGTTTCTAGAGGTGTGGTATTGTTGAAAGCATACAGCGTGTTTCCTTTACAATGCAGAGATCCTAAAAAGACAGATGGAAAAAAAAATGAATTAATGTAAAATTTCTATCAGAGAGCCCTACAAGAACCCTCCAGCCCCCGAATGTTACACAGAAAGCATCAGCGCTGTCTTTTCCTGTATTTGGCAAGTTAGCAGTACATTTTTCACACAACCCTGCTGAAACACTGGTATGAGAAACTGGTGCTTGCAGAAAGCCAGCTTCTGTGATTGCACATCCCCAGAAATCGTACCACGAACTCTGCACTGTGCTGACATAGAAGCTGATATTTTGAATCCTTGGAGCACCAATTGGTGATAGCAAGGAACTTCAGAGAAGTGCTTTTCTACTGTGGTTATGTTATGGCATGCCCTCAATAGCTGCACGTGCATCCCTCTCTCTGCAAATGAGAGCAATGCGTGGTGGTGAGATCCCACTGATCTGCAAGGCAGCCAGCGCCACAGCACGACATCAGTGCCAAGCACTGTGACAGCAAGCCCACAGCTCAGGCTGTACAAATACACCTGCTGCAACACGCACAGAAAGACCAGCAGGGAAATTGACACTGCTTTTGTTTTTTTTCCTCCTGAATGCTGTGTCTGGAGCACGTGTAGTTCAAAGTTTAATCTCAGGCATCACCACTGAGGCTGCAGAGAAAGCTGGATATTCCCAGCAGCACACCCCAAAAAATTGGGGATAGCTGTATTCACAGCACAACAGGAAAAGCACATTGCAGTGCAAATGGGAAACTCTGCTCATCGAGAAGAACACCCTAGCATCATAGAATCATCATGGCTGGAACAGACCTCTAAGATCTTCTAGTCCAACCGTCCACCTATCACAAGTGTTGCCTGCTGACCCATGTCCCTCAGTGCCACCTCTGCTGTTCTTGAACACCTTGAGGGACAGTGACTCCACCACCTCCCTGGGCAGCCTGCTCCAGTACTTCACCATTCTGAGAAGTTTTTCCTAATATCCAACCCAAACCTCCTCTGGCACAACTTGAGGGACAAAATTCAGCCATCCTTCCACCACCTGCATCTTGGTGGGATGCAGGCTGCTTTTTGAAAAGCAGGAAAGCACAGCAAGCAACACGGCACGGCTTGGGACACAAAGACAAGAACCCTTCATGTACCTCTGCCTCCTAAAGCCAGGCATTGTGTAAATATGGCTGAGTCCCCGGCCAGTTGCTCTGTGCTCTTACTGAGCTGATGACTGTTTGATTTTCACTCCCAACACACCTGTAGAAATACTGTCTACTCAGTTACAGGGATTATTACAATACTGTCATTGGTAACAATATTCTGTGCAGTGGAAAAGACACGGAGGTACCCTCAAAGCATGCTTTCCTCCATCCTGCGGACAGCTTCTTTTGTTAATAATTTCCTCAAGAAAACTGAGACTGCAAATGATTTTTAAATTGCTCTCAAAGGTATACAAGTACTTCATTTCTGCTGACAGCTTTAATTATTCAGCCTTGCTCTAGCCCCAGATTAAACATAATCACAGGAAAGGACTTCCAGCACCACCAATAATAGCCGATTGTGGGGATGGCATGTTCAAATCAGCAGTGAAAAACAGCTTACACTCTCTGACCTCTACCAGAGAAATCCTACTGTTGCTATAGCTGCTACCCTGAACAGAGCAGTATTTTTGCTAGCAGGGAGTCAGTTGTGAAAGAAAAGGAAAACACCACCTTTCCTTGAATCATTTCCATGGTTCCAACTTGTTGTATCTTATCAGTGGACTGATTACTCATTTACAACACAAATCCATTGAAAAGGTAATTTTTTTGTTGTGACACACTTGGCGTACATTTCCCATTTACTCCCGTAGAGATGCTGTGATTCTTTAGCATCTTGAAGTCTTATGAAATAAATTCAAACCCGAACGTGACATAGGCAACGGCTGTGCCATAGTCTCCCTTTGGTGTAATCATCTTGTTGGATTTTTACAGCACTTTTCTAACTTAAGTTTTTAAATCCAGCTTTGAAAGTTGTGGACGAAAACCATAGCATTTCTTTGGACCTGTACCCAGACACAGTTTGGTCCTCATTTCATTCTCCCATTTCTGCTTCAGAACACCATTCCCCACACCTTTATTTCTGCCTGCACTGCCGTTTCCTTTTCTGCCCTCCAAGAGTGCCTCCCTTAGAATCATGAGGGGCCATCATTAATAGCCCTGGTGCAGTGACAGAAAGAGGATCTGTTCATTCAGTTCTCCTGCTGAAACTGGGGGCTCCAAAGTCAGGAAATGGAGGATAACTGCAGTTGGGTCATCACTGAGAGGAAGCACTCCAAGAGCTGCAGGACACCAACCCCAACGAACTCCTCAGGCAGCTCCACAGTCGCTTTCCAGCAGAGATCTAGGATAGATCAGCTACTGAGCTCTGCAATAGTAACACGGGCCCTCTGGTGTCCTGTCTCCATCCATCAGAACTACAAACCACACCTGCACTTGCAGGGATATTTTACCACCAAATGCAAAACTGACATTTCTTGCTTATCACTTATGGGAGCTTAAGAAAAATAGAACTTTCACTTTTCCTGCTTTTGGGATGAAGCTTTTCAAGTCATCTGAGCTTTTCTGATAGATTTATTACTTGAAATGTGTTGAAGGCAAAAAATCCAGCCCTGAGACTTTGGGCACTGCACTCAGGAGGACAGAAACCCTTCAAAATGACTCCAAAGTTCAGAAGTGACCCATGGCAAGGAAGAACATCAAAGCCCAAATGTGAATGTTGCTAAGTGCATAAAACCTTGCTGAGATGGGGTATGAGAGTCACAGTGACAGGCCCTTGGTTTGGATAGAGCCAGCAGTCGAGGAGCCCCAGGCTGGTTGGAAGGAGGACATCGCCTTGACTGGAAGGAGTAACAGGACCTTACAGCATCTGAGCCAGTCCCTACCTTGCCCACAAATATTTCCTTAAGTGATTTTCAGTAAGGGAGAAGCTAAATGACCAGGCTGAAAAATAATTAAAAGCTAAGGATAAATGGAAAGATGAACGTGGTGAGAAGCAGGACCTCGCCAGTTCCATTTGTTGAAATGTTCAGTCTGGTTCCTGTCTGGCAAAAGTCAGAAACACCAGCTGGGAAATTCACTTAGTTAAGAAGAGAAGGAAGAGTAAGAGTAAGTAATTAAGGTCCACATTATCCTTTGAGGTTGGCATCTACTTAAATTAGCTTGTTTGATCTCTACTTTCTCCTTTAATCCAAGTAGCTTTGAAAGCATTATTACAAGACACGGGTCTCTGATCTGGTTTACCTCCTGGCCCTACTGTTTATCCAATTAATTTATTCACTATGTATTTTACATTCCTTTGTCTCCATTTACCAATTCTCCCTCTCAGCACTGTCTGGTCTTTCTGCCTGTGCTCTCAGCTTCCCCCCTGCACAATGCATTTGGTTTTGGGCTGGTGCGTTTTTAGGAAAGGAATTTCCAACGCTTCTCTTAAAACCGTTCAGCCCTGTTTTGGTTATTTTAAAGCACAGTAGTTCTCATTTTCCAGGTGCTAAAGGCTACCAGCATAAGGATTCAAAACAGAGGCACCCCTGGGCTCTGCACCAAACCCACCTTTGTTTACTGCCCCACCACATTCTGTGCACTCAGGAAGGACAACGGTTCTAAAATCCAGATGCATTCTCAACGTTAAAATGAGGCCCATTGGATTTTATTAGTAATTTTCTATTTTGTTAGCAATTTCATGCTGCCTATTAACATTTGTTTTTAATATATTTATCACTCATCACGAAAGAATGATCCTATTAGCGCTTTCCATACAGTATTACAAAAACAAAAACGAAATAAGAACGCCACCGTTATCCCTTATCATGCTGTTCCCACGCACTTACAGACAGCATTTTCTTCCCTCCCACTCACAGTCAGGGCTGCCCAAGAGTTCAAGGCGTGACCGGTTGGAAGGTGTCACACAAAACATGCTCAAGGGAGCAGAACCAGGAGATGAGCTCTTTGCAGGCAGAGCAGAGCAACGTCCTTTCACGTACAGGAATGTCCCGTTGAACCTAATTGAAAGTGATGTGCTTCCTGGTAGGACTTTTTTTCCTCCAGGTACAGAACAGAATTTAACAGAAATCCTTTTGTTATCAGTTTTAATATTTTTAAAATATTGCCAAGAGTCAATACCATCCTTCTTCAGTTTGATTTTTAACCGAATATTCAGACAGATTAATTGCAGTGAAATCACTAACGAAACATCTATTCTAAAATCTATTCTAATTGATTCATACCTTACTAAAGACTGCACGGTATTTTCTTCAAGAGACAGTTGTGCATGCAGATGCATTTACAAACTACACTGAATGCAGCATTTAAGATGGAAGCATAATAATCCTGTTCATTATGAGCAGGGGAATGTAGGTCAGTCTTCTGGATATATATCCATGATCTCTAAACTCATCTTTTCCCTTTGTAGTTCTTTTTCACCCTGAAACTCATTACAGGATACAACATAGCAGCACCAAGAGATGGCAATTAGCAGTGATGTCCCCAGGAGGTGCACCATGCTGCTTGGGATGCGAACTGCCTGCGATACTTATATTGCACTGAGCCCTGTGCTAGTCAAGTATGTGTTACCAACACTTAGGAATAAATCTCTGTGATATACTGCAATATCTTGCAAGAAAAAAAGAAAAAAAAGGCAAAATGTTTGTACTATACATCAGGGCAAGTTCTCACCTTGCTGGTCCATTTGCATTTATAACATTTTGTAGGCTTTGTGATCCTGCTTTCACATTCACATCTGGGATATTAGCCTGGCTTCCATTCAATCCAGGGACTATCAAGAGAAAGAAAGAGGGGTAAATCTTCTGCATAGTGGCTGTAAAATTACCCTTATCCTTTGATATATTAAAACCGAAGTGCTGTAAATTTCTGTTGTCATGGAGATATTTTCCATGCCATACCATGATTGGTCGTCTGAATTCACTTTCCTTTGGGTTTTCCAGCCTAATTAACTGTTATATTTTTTGCCAGTAGAGTGGAAAAACCCACATGAACAGTTTTTGATCTGTGATTGCATCCCTTACAGAGCAAATTTCATTTTCATATACTATTAAAGGCAAAATGTGTAAGCTTGGCTTGTATTTATAGAGCAGAACTACTTAGGGGTGGTGGGAGAATGCAGTAATGCTCAGACAGAAGTCAAGCGTGATCAGGTCAGAACATACAGTTATTTATATCTCCATAAGCAAAGCAGTGTAACCCCAGTTAAGCCTACACGCGATGCGCTCCAAGGGCAGTGCTGTACCACAGGGAGCAGGGGCTGCAGCACAGCAGGCGGAAGCAGCAAACTGGGCTCCCCATGCCCCTCACCTGGCTGTGGTACAGTGATCCCAAACCAACACGTGGAAACAAATTCATCCGGAGCCACAAAACAGAAAAGCACCTCTTGGCAAGGCCCGGAGCAGACTGGCATCAACTTCCAAAACACTGTTTACTTACACGCTTGTTTTCCTAACCCTCATGTCACTGGACTGTCCAGACTTTATTTGGAGCCTAGGGATGACTTAATCCATCAGAATGGGAGAAAGGGCAATCCCCCTCGTTTCAGTCATATCCCCACATGATATTTTAGGCTACTAGGATCCTTCCAAGTACCAGACACTAAAAGTTAAACACCGCGTTGTTGGATGCTGTTTGAAGAGAACAGCTGGTGGTAAAGGCCCATCCGTGTCCAACCCCTAGTGACTGGTTGATAATAAATTCAAAAGAATTTATCTCCTGCAACAACGCCTGCAATGCAGGCAGGCCTTGAGATCAGCTTTTTCAAATTATAGCGTCTTTGATGTACCTCCCTTCCTGCCTTTGAACATTTGGAGTCCATTGGTAAGGAACTGAATGCTTTGGTACTGAACAGACTCTCTCTCCTCGCTCCCCCCTAAGAGGATTAGCATCAGGTCTTAATTTACTAATGGACTAGAGACATCCATTAACATAGCAATTAATTCAGTGCTAAAGTGCCTGTACGACAGAACCACGCTGAGTGCACGGGGAAAAACACTGCAAGTGACGTCTCACCAGTAAGCATCACAGGGCTAGGGAAGAAAAGATAATTGAACAAAGAAATAATGGAGCACTTTATTCCTCTTCTGCACCTCTGAGTCTAATTGCAGCATTTGACCACAGTCCTACACTTTGAATTTCTGGATGGGTGTTCTGCTTTTTCCATCTTTCAGCAGTGGAGCAGAGCCGGCTCACACCAGCGCAAACAGCAGCGGCTCCGTCCCAGCTTGGCAGCATGCAGCTGGCAGCACGGCCGGGCGCTGGCGCTCCGCCCAGCTCACAGATCCCACTGCACGAGCTTCGTGTTGAGGCGAGCAGCTGCAGCATCGCACAGCAGCACAGCGGCTGAGTTCACGCGTGCCCCACCCTATAGCCTCTCACATCCATCCCACCCAAAAGCAGCCTGTTCTGCAGCTCCAGGGCCAGCAGCACGTTTGGTTGCTCCCATCACATCTGTCTTCTTGTGCTTGAGAAGATGTCCTCAACTTGAAAGCCAGCACTGCTCTTGCAAAGCGAAGCTGTGCATTCATCACACCGCTGTGCAGCTGCTCTGTTGGTATATTTTAAAAGACAGGATGTGTGCTCCTCACATTTCAGATACCCTCTGCTGATTGAAATTAGCCATCCTTCTGAAAATAATTGCTGCCAGTGGCAATTATTACAATTAAAATGTTTACTAATGGTTCGCAATGCCCAGACTAAGCTAGGCGCTGTGTGCCAGGTCATGGATGAACTAATTAGAGATTATTTAGAGGCACGTCTTGGTTCATAAATTAAGCACCTTTCCAGCTCTGTTCATTTGTAAGGTATCCATTGCATTCAAATGAGAAAGACAAAGAGCAATGGAGCAGTTCGTGCTTGCAGCTGCTCAAAGGACCGTGACGTGATCAGAAATTTTTTTTAAATGCTAGATTACTGATTTCAGGAACACACCAGCCTACTTAAATAAACACACCAAATTAATGAGGCATAACAATTACGTGAGTTCAGGGTTAGCTAACGTGAGCTTTCCAATGGACTTGGTGCGGCTTAATTTGGTTGAAGAAGCTGGGCTGCGGAGGATACTGCAACCTTGAAATAAACTGCACCAAATTACTACTGCTGGGTTTTTGGGTGCTGTGGGTACTCATACATATGGCTTTTATCATCACATGTGCTTCAACTCAAGAGCAAGCATGAACAAGATTACCAATTAGCAGATTGCTCTTAACTGGTGAAACGTTGCAGAGGATGAGTACGCACTGTGGTTTGATTACCAACAGGACAATGATTTCATTCTGTATTACCAGGATGAACAGGATGATGTGGGTGCTCAAGTCTCAGTGTTACTCAAGATGCTCATCAGTAACTGTTCAAAATAGGGTAAAGGAATTACTGAGCTAGGTATACAGGCAGCGAAGTACCTTCTGGCTCCTTATTGTATACATACAGTAACATCTGTTGTGTTACACCTTGCTTGTCTGTAAATATCTCATCTGCAAGAGGTTTCTTGAGCTGAGATGTTTTTGTTCACTCAGTGCCAGCTGAATGGCGGGGCTGCCTCTGAGCCAACCTCAGTATGTCCTAGAGTGCTCCCAGCATGAACCCTTCGGGAATGTCTTCACCTCCAAGTCCGAGCTTCCCTCCAACAACAGGCAAAGTAGTTGTACATGGCGTATGTCTATAGGTACACAGAATAGATGTGAACACACTATTTGGGAGGGAATGCAGAATCCTTGTTATTGTAACAAGGATTGTTATTGTAAGTCTTGGCATTATGAGCATCATTTGTTAACGACATTCAGACATGGCCTTACTTGAAGAATACAGTCTCACAGGCTGCAGACCAGGCATTTCAGAAAGGCCATGCTATTTTCTTCTCTGAGGCTCTTCCTGCCCTGTGGCACCTTGTCTGGGAAAGCCAAGCAGAGGGACCAGCCTTCCCACTGCAGCACTGCTCACTACTGTAGCCTCCAGAAGCATCTCAGTATTAACACACTGCCCACACCTCCTCTTTATCAGCCTATTTATGGCTGAGTGCCATCCAGCAGCAGGGGACTTCATACCCCTTCTTTAATGCTGCGCTGTAACAAAAGTAGCTCAGCTCCCAAGCACACATTTGACTTCAAAGCTCGTGTGATCTGCTGGTGACATACATACGTTGGATTGGGAATCCATGCGTCAGTCAGAGCTAATAGCAGGGCTCTGCACAGAGCATCATCCCCACCAGGAGCTGGCACAGCATGAATATGCATGCGAGAGGGTGAGCATGTTTTGTACGAGTGTATTTACAGGAGACGGGCTAGGCAGGGACTTAGCATTCTAGGTGGTATCACCTGCGATAGCCTCACAGCTAGCACTACACGGATGTGTTACACAAGAACAGCAGTGGAACAAGGTCTTCTGCTGTTTTCTGCGCCCACATCTGCTTCTGGATCATGCCTTCAGGTATTTTTTAGAAGTTGAAATAAGCATTAAAAGCACCAGGAGCATTTTGAAATCTGGAGTCTTGGCACTTCTCTCTAATTCTGCCACTGTGAAGACAAAGCTTTTTTTGTTGGTTTTTTTTCCCCAAAACATCACTTCTTCAGTTGGAAAGAATGGATCAAAGGAGACCAGAGATGACTGATGCCTATAAATATCATACTTAAATTCACCACAAAAAGAAAGGAGCTGCATTTTGCTTTGAGCTGCATTTACTCCTAATGCTACTACCAGCCCAGCTGAATAGGCATGGAGCAGGACAGGGAAGTCCCTCGAGGCTCTCACCTCTGCAGTTTTAATGGGCAATTCTGGCATAATATGATGAGTATGTAGTGAATAATATTTAAGAGGTCCTATGCAGGCTTATGCCGGCTACACTCAGTACTAGGATGGCTTTTTCTTGTGCCAATCAATTGCCCATGAAGTTGTGAGCTGATGTTTACCTTCCCAACACACTCATCTTGTGTCAATGGGGCAAGAGGTAGAGGGAATTAAAAGCCTAGAGAAGACGCTGCTGCTGTGATGGCCAAAAAGCAGCCTCTTCATACCTTTTAAATTCATTCTTGGTCAAGGGGGAAGTGAATAGTCTGAAGAGAAAAGCAGGACACCTCCCACGACATTTGGGAGGTTGTTACCTTCGCACAGCTTGTCAACTGCCATGATGCAGAGCTCATGATCAGTCTCTTACATGCTCAAAAAGGCACTGCACGTGGTGCCCGTAAACTCATGGCTTGTTACCCATGCGGAGGACAGCCCTCTGCCCCAGCCAGCTGTTTGTCTGGGGGCACTCAGCCATGTGGGAGCTCCATTCCCAAGAAGAACTGCCCCAACACATCCATAACACAGCCTTGTGTCCCATGACCACGTGCTTCCTTTCAGCCTGCAGCAACTCAACACTTCACAACCTGCAGCAGTCAGCAAAGCCGTTTTCCTTTGGCCTTTGCTCCCTGTTTAACGACATTTTGCTTTTAAGCTTTGAGCCTCAAAGGCCAAAACTCACCCCAAAAACATCACTGGTTAAAACCAACAGTGCAATGCATGAAGGGCAGCAGGATGGCTGCTCTTTGGAGCTCCGAATCCACACAGCCTGCCCTCCACGAACTGTGTGCATCCAGCAGACATAAGCCAGGAGCAGGAGACTCAGGAAGTTTAAAACATCTCCCACAAGCTTTTCCCAGTCCTCAAGGCCAAGGAAAACAAACTGGCCTCACAGTACACGGCGGGGAGGAGAACTGAGACCAAAAAAGACCTAATTAGAGCAAAATTCAATAAGCCGTAGGCTTGTTTTGTAATGGAAATGCTACCACGTTTTTGCAGCGGTGACATTACTTTCTGCCTTGAGGATTAATACAAAGCACAGAAGCATTCACAGCTGAAGTTTTCAGCACAACTGCCTGAATACACGCAAAGTTTGGAAGATATCAGCTTTCTGGGTCAGACTGGAGTTTTCTCACAGGGGTTTTGACTCATTTCCCTCATTTTTCTTTAACCATCAGCTCCACACGGCTCACCACACTCCTCTCAGCACCCAGCCACGGGGGCTCCCAAATACCCTACAAAAATAGCCCTTGTATCCCACAGCTCCCTATTGGGACAGCACTCCCTCCCAGGTGCAACACCAAAGCTGCAGGCAGAGAGCAGTCAGGACTCAATCAGATTTAAATCAGACATTTGTTTCACCTCAGACCCATTTGCTGTGTACGACAGTAGCTCATTTCAATGCACCTGAGCTGGGTATAATTAGCTGAGTGTATGAGAGATTATTCCATTTATTACGTGAATGAGATAATAATTTTCCTACGGGTTTGCAAAACATAGCGGAATGAGAAGAAGGTGCTAATCTGTGCTTCCAGTCCTCATCTGCCACCCCAATATTAATATAACATCTTAATATATTATATGCAATATAAATATTGTATTAAAATAGATGCTAATGCAGTATGAATACTAACCCTATTTTAAATGTGAAGCTCACAGCACTCACCCAACCGTACACTTCCTCCCCCCAGGAAGCCCCCTGTCCCCACGACGGGCACAGCATGGCAGGTCACTGAAGTACCTGAAATGCACATGTGAGCTGTTACAGCAGAATTTCACCATTTCTCTGCAGCCCCATTCTGCTCACATTCATAGAGATGTCCCAAAATCCTACTCCCTCACACTGGGCTGTGCTTTCAGGATCACATGCTGGTGATGAAAGCTTTCTTGCCAGCACTGCTCAGCATGCTCTGCTCTGCCTTTTGTCTACAGGGTCCCTTTCCTGCTAGCACTGAACGGTCTATGTAAAGTGCTTTGTGGTATCTTGAGCATGAAAGGCATTACCTCCAGTACATTTCCATGTTATTTGGCTAGGCATGCACACGGGTGGCCGAGGCTGCTCCATGCCATAGCTAGTGCCAGAACTGTGCAGGGCATGAGCACCTCCAAGCTCAGACCACTGTGCAACACTCTGAGCATCCCTGAAAAGTCACTCTGTGTGTGGTCATGAACATAAAGTTTGGCTCACTAACAAACAAATAAACAAGCTCAAAACCTACAAAAATATTAGAGAAGCAGCTGAGCAGACCCGAAGCTATTTCCAGAGCTTGTTTTATATCAGCCATAAGGCTTTGTTTGAAAGGAAGGTTAAAGATGGTTTTTTCCTCTCCGGTTTCTATTACACGCTTTTCACATTTTTTTATGTATGGTTTCTATGAGAACTGCACACCTTCCAGCAACTAACAGAAATACTCAGATAATGAATAGTGCAGCTTCTGATAAAAAATCTCCAAGCAAGAATCAGCCCTAAGTAGTATTATTCTCTTTTCGTGAACACAGAAAAGCTGGGTGATTTGGGAATCACAGCTCCTCCACAATTTACAAGCCATATAACACCGTACCTCAGAGGTGAAAGTTGGACCATTTTTTAAAGTAAGATAAGGGAGCTACATCTTTGTTTCTCCCACTCAGACACGTCTGTGCGCCAGAGCAGGCTGCTGCACTGACATGTCTTATTGCAGCTGTCTGTTTGTCACAGGGGGGTTTTCCTCCTGATGCAGTAGTGCAGAAAAAGACCAGGACTGGGAACTTCAATTCCCTGTTCTTTTTCCTGCCTGCAGTTGGTAGATTCTCATGCTTCCCGCTATTACACAAATCCCAACAGAAGGATTTACACCCCGCAGGTTGTGCAGGTCGCTTCTCCAACCAAAGTGCTGAAGCACTTTTGTGGCTGATAGATGCTCAGGATTCTCCCCAGCTCGTAACAGTACACAGCCTGCACTGCCGGACTGGTGTGGGAGAAGGGAGGAAAGTAAAGCTTTTTACAGTGAATAGTTGTGAGCACACCAGAGAACTGCATCAGCATCCCATTTGTACTGCATATCATCTTCACCTGCTCTGACTGTGAGATCTTTGCAGTGCTTTCAGTGACGCACATGTGTAGACACAAAACATCTCCATCATTAAAAAGGTCTCTTATGCACCAGAATAAAAACCCGAGGTTCAGAACTGCTCAGATATATTCCAAATGGCTTCCCAGAATAAGGATCGGGAAGGCTTATTTGCTTTCTCCCATCCTACTATATTTCTAATCAAAAGAGAGTCTGTCTGCTGTGTTCATTAAACCCAACTTCTGCAGTCTTCGGGCAGTTTTGCCAAAGCATAAGTCAGGGCAGCAGAGCTCCACGTACTAAAGGCCACAGGGGTCTCCACATCCACTGTAGTAAAATCTCATTGCTCCAAAGAATGTGCCTATTCATCCTCTCATTCACCTTTCAGAAGAGCTGGAGCAGTAAAATGCCCTCTACTGATGTTTCAGAGAGAGAAGAAATAGCCTGGAAGAAACAGCCTGTAATTTTCAGATGAAGATATGGAGCCCAGATGCTATTCACATCCCACAGGAGGTGGCTGCTCTAGATGCCTCTGGAAATCCTAACTGCAGAATTCAGTGTGTCACAGTGCCCAGGCAGTCCCCACATTTCCTCTGAGCTGTGATGCCATTTGTTACTCTTTTTTTTTTCAGTGGAAAACATTTTTAAACCCTCCCAGCAATGAGCAGAGCCCACCTTCTGTCTCAGCTCCTCTGCCAGAGTTCACTCTGAGGGTCACCACCATTCTTCTCTCAGTTGACAAATTTTCCACACCCATTAATTCAGGCTTCTGGTAACCAGTGGCTGCCTTAGAAGCACACTGGGATTGAACACCAGGCGCTCGCTTCCCTGCATGGGAGCCTCAGCTGGCAGGCAGCGCATAGCTGGAGGCAGAGGAGGTTCTACAAGCACAGACAAAATGCTGCTGCTATCTGGCACTACAAAGCCCAGCTCAGATGGCATGTCGTCCCTCGGAGGTACAGAGATGAAAAAATGAAGATGTGAAGAACTTGAATATTTCATCACAGACTTTGCTCTGTTTTGTTCTTCATTTACATTAGTAACATACACTTTTAGACTGCAAAACATAGTGCTCTGTAGTTGTCTTCTTGTTAATATTCAGGATGCTAAAGAGCACCTACTTCCACCCTCTGCTTCCCAGAAGGAATATCAGCATCACCTAAAAGTGTGTCTCCACTGTAAATGACCACGTCCACACAGCTCTGCCATCGGCCATGGGCCATGTGCAGAAACATCACCCTGGGAGCCCAAGCCAGGCTCTGCTGTAAGGACAGAGGAGTGCAGCTGATGTGCTAAGGATGTGCTCTTTTCAGAGCATCAGAAAAGCACTGTGAACTTAGGAGAGGAATGGGGCTGAAGTGCCGGAAGGAAAGGACAGCAGAATTGGAGTTAGTCATGGCAAGTGGGAATGGAGCTGCTTCAGAGAATAACTGCTGCCTTTTGCAGAGAGGCTGAGAAAGAATTAGAACTGGGAAAGAAAAGCCAAGCTAATAATGAGGCAGAGAACAACAACAGAATATAATAAAAGAGATTATGTAATAAAAAAACTCAATCTATCTTTTGACATCAGTGCCAGAAGAAGCAGTTGAATGGTGCATTTGCTCCACCTCTATAAACGATCCCAGGAAAATGACTTTGCTCTCAAACAGCCTTCCAAACTGCTGTTGTACAAATGCAGTTTCACACGGCAATTTGCAGCACATGGCTGGACACCTCATCAGCACCGACTCCAATACCACTCTGGTGAGAAGAGCAAATATCAAACACCCTTTTCACAGCAGAAGACCCTGGAGGAGGGCTCAGCAACTGAGACTGGAGAGAATGATTCAAAACTTAATATCAGTTAATTATTTGTGACCAATTCTAGTGCCTCACTGAAACCTCCCTAAGTCCTCCTCCACTGCAGCACTGTGCCAAGAGCAGAGCTGGACACTAAATGTCAGTATCAACTTGCCTCATGCAGTGTGTGGAAGGAGGCAGCGTCCAGAGGTCCCTTTCAGCCTCTGTTATTTTATGATTCTAGGAAAAATCTATTTGCTATTAGCAAAATCCATGAGAGTCACGCTGCCAAATCCCAAAGAACTAAGAAGGCATTTTGGTTCTTAAATCTCGCACACCCTTCAGCAATTCTCTGACCAATCCTCAGAGGTCAATGCTATTCCACCTTTGCAGTTGACCCCAAACTGTCCAAGTGAACAGTTACTAAAGCCTGCTGCTCAGGGAGCAAAACCTGTTTGAATGCTCTTACCAGTCTTTTTTAGTGCAGTGAAGATGTTGCTAATTGCAGAAGTGGTACCACTGAGGTGCTAATGGTAGATTATTCTGGCTGCAAAATGTCACTGTGTTTGATGAAATTATCTGCAGGAGAAAACGTCTCCATTAGTTTTTCTAAAATCTGTTTACAGCACAGCACAAGAAGGCTGAAGCCTCGACCCAGTGGTCTACAATAACTGAAAGTCAGGGACTTCCCACCCAGAGGAGCACTCATACCCATTGCAGGTCACCTATTAGCAGAGCAGCTGCTCACTGGAGGATTGGAGCTGCAGGACGGGAGTTCCCATTCTTCTCAGAGAAGCTGGCTTCATGGCTTACATGTAGCTGCCATTTCAACGCCTATCGCCAACAGGAAGCCAAAGCTCATGCTGTGGGACTGGGAAGGTGGAAGATCAAGCAGCTAAAGAGCTTAATGAGATGATGTTCCCACACACTGGAACAGCATCCCTCAGGCATTAGCTGCTGTTTAACAACCATCTCCAAGCTGGGCGGTGCTTCCCCAGTGAGAGCAATGCAGCCACCAGAACTGGATGGAAGAGCAGAGCCTCAGAGTGCATTAAACAGCATACATCTACAGACAAAATAAAATGCTTTCCCTGTACTCATTTTATCCCCAAGCAGCTGTGGTGTCCTGGTGAGTCACCTTGTGCTCAGACAGTTCCTGGACAGGGCTATAGCACCAAATACTCCAGGAACCAGGGAAGGAAATTACCATTTTCAAAGTAAGCTTTAATTACATCCTACATATTTTCGAGACTTCAGATTGCATTGGGAAAAGAGTTTACAAACCACAACTTAGTCCCATCACCACATCCTGCACTGAGGAAAAGAATACCATAGCAAAGCAGCTCATGTAGCACATGCTCTGGGCATATGCTGCACTAGAGAACATCTCCTTGCTCTCATGAAAGTCTCCTGGTCAGTATGAGTCACTGTTTGCTGGGTTCTAGTTTTAAGGCAGCATGACTTCACATACAAGTAATAGTTGCCATCTCCTGTGACTGAAACATGCACGGCAGTTGTCAATGTGTGCTGTGAAACAGGAATTGCTATTTAAATCCACCCAGAAGTCAACAACTAATGACACCAAGAGGTTCGAGGAAGAGTTGAGAGTAGAGCTGACTGAAAATATTGATTGAATTGATTGAAGCTGGAGACATTAACACTCATGACCATACATTTACAGAAGTAATAATTAGACAACATGAATATTGTCACAGATCAAAAGCCTGCCTTATCACAACAAGAAATACTCAGCAAACCCGAGGACGCATAATAGAGATTATGCAATCTGCCCAAGCTCTCCGTTTGCTCCCCAGTAAACCCTTTAACCTCCGTTTCCATTCTCAAGCATAAGATAAAGAAAATTATATTTTCATTCTGTTTGTTATTTTTACGCTCTCAGATGCAGGGACTGCATCAAACCATCCAATTTGATAAGGAAAGTGTGTGATTTCACTGCAGCACTGGTGAGTCCTCGTGTACAACAGGCACCTTCAATTCCTGCCAACTTCAAGTGGTGCAAACCCATAGCAGTTCTTTAAAGGATACATTCAGATCTTACCCAGTGATGGAAGAACTGCAGTATTATAAAACTAGAACAGGCAGAAAATTGCACCATGTGTTCTCTGCAGCTGAACAAACATGTCTGTAAGAAGGCATCTGATCTCCATGCTGAAAACGACAGGCACTGCGCACCTCTCATGAAAAGCCTTCCTATTCTGGAATAGAGACTACAAGACCAGAAGTTCAGCATTTACAGCTTACCAAAACACTCTATAAGCATACACATAACCGTAACATTAATACCTTTTAAGAACCTGGCACAAGAATTTCATGATAGGATGAGCTACCCATTTCAATAATCCTATATCACTTCTTCCACAGGGCTTTTCGGAACCAAAAACTGCCCACAGTCAGTTAAAGGTTGACTGTACCCTTCAGAAACATTGTCAGCAGAAATGTCACAAACAGACAGATTAATCTCTCTGAATTTAATAAGGATTAGCATAAACCTTTCTTCAGCCCACTACCACACAAGCACAAATACAACCTCTCCAGGTGCTCCAAGGCACATAGCTGGATTTTCTTTCATGCTTGCTCCCTGTCCCAGGAGCCATCCAGTATGGCCAAATTTCCCTGAGGGTCGTGATGGGTTCCAGGGCCAGAAGCAGATGTGCTAAATTACCATGACAGCCTCATCTTGAGGGGTTTCCAGGCAGGCTGGAAGCAGAAGGCAATGAAGCTTTCGCTAGAGTTCCTGCCTACGCTGGATTTTTCAGCCTCTTGCTAGGAAAGCAAATGAGGTAAAATCATTTTTGGGAAAAAAAAGTTAAGAATAATATGCATGACACTTTCTCTCCTCTCCCTCACATGAGCCCTGTAGCTTCCCCTCATTTCAAAACCGCCTTTTGTTCCATTTTCTCACACTTTTCTTCCTGGCTCTCCTGAGTCCTTCCCACACACTGTCCAAATTTGCCACTCCCTCTGTATCCTTTTCATTCTGCTTAGATTTGCTTTTTTTTCCCCACGTGGCATAGATCATTTCAAACAGTCCTTCTTCATCTTTTCACGTTATTCCTCTCCTTTTATTTTCAAAACTCAAACCCCCAACTTTTTCTATAATTTGAACTATTTTGATTTTTCCTTTTTTTTTTTTTTTGGTGGTAGTTTTTTTTTCCTACTCAATCAAAGCTCTGCAGTGCTATTTATCATGGGTGCAGCTGAGCCACGTTGTGCAATACAGCGTCCAGCCCGTGACTCACCCACATACTCAGAACAACCCTCAATGGATTGACCTTGGGGCTCCAGCTCCCAAACTTGCATGTGTGCCCCAAGAAGGCAGCCTGAGGGCAGCTTATGGGCCTTTTTCCCTATTCCTGACTTTCTTTTGCCCAGAAGCTGATGTCAGTAATGAGATTAGGGACTGGCTCAGCTTAATCCATGGTTGCTTCAGTCCATTTGGACTTAACATGAAAACGCTCCTATTTTCCCATTAAGGGAGAAAGTCTTCCCTTTATGTCTTCACTTGAAGGTAGCCGCCTTTTAGAACAACATACGTAATTAATCATGTATTACTTAATTATTAATTTCTTGCCAATCAGGACCTCATCAGCTCAAAAACTGAAAACAAATACCACAAAGCTATAATAAAATGGGACAAATACATCCAGAAAGAGCACAGCTCACGAAAATAAAATTTTGCTAGGGACAAAGCAACTAGTACTGGAAAAAGAAAAGACCATAAATCAACAGAGAAGAAAAGTAATCTCAGGCTTCATTTTCTTATACTATGAAGTTACAAGATAATGAAATTGGCACAACTTTCTGGAGTAAGTGATGGGGCAGGCTGAAAAAGACTTTGCTGTGTTCTCATGGCATAAACACTAAAATCTCAGCAGATGAATCAGAAAAAATTGAAGGTAGGAGGTGGTGTCTCACAGAATATGAAGAAAAATATCTGACTACTACTTATTTTAGTTCAGTGCCACGTAGACAAGGTTCATCACACAGACATCCCTGGGACAACGATACACCCTGCTGAACTCACTGGGGTTACACCATGAGCTGGCTCAGCCCTTGTTTTACCCCATGGAAAGATGAGGCTGACCAAAGCTCTCCAACCCAGCTGTATTCTCACCAGTAATAGAAAGTACAGACATCCAGCATGAGTCATTTATGAGACTGATGTAATGGTCTGGAAACCATGCCTTTCCCAAGTGAGAGCTAAGAATACCCATGGCAGTGAGAACTTCCATGGCATCGTTCTTGAGTTGTTTTTGGAGGGACAATAAAGATTCAAGCTAGATGGAAAAGCCTATTAGAGATGAAAATGGTTACGCATGCAACATATTCAGGATCTGCTCAGCTTTCCATGGCTACAGAAATCAGACCACAAGTTGGCAGGTAAGTGTTAACTTGCTAACTGGGATGAGTGAGACAAGAAGGCGAGGAGAGGGGTGTATGACAGCAGCCTGTGCTCATTCAGAGCTTGTCATGCCCCAGCACCTAGGGAAAGGGAGGAGAAGGGATGCCAGGCCAGACGTGGTTGTGGTGCACTTATGTTTTCCAGAGTTTTGCCTCTGTAGGACGAACCCCTTATGGACAGGTAAACTGAAGACTACACAGAACGAACAAAGTGGGGGGTTAATAAACACGATAGCAAGTGTTATACCATAGAAACAGCTTCAGCACATATTTCTTTTTTGTGGAGAACAAGCCAGAGTTTGAACAGGCCTTAGAGAACAATTGTTTGCATCAAGCACATTGTTTTTGGAGATACACCATCGGTCCTTGGAGGTCCAGGCAACACCCAGGCTTTACTGAACAAAACAAAATCATACTTGATTGAAATGTTAAACAGTTCAGCCCTGGGGGTAAAAAAGTACATATATATATAGGAAATGCCTGTTGCAGCTCTTATATGAATAGCCCTCGGTGAAAGGTGCAAAAAGATGCCCAATGCATGTGGTTGAGCTGAGATGGGCTGAGCCATTCCCCCCATCTCCAATCTGAACAAGAAGTCAACAACCTTGTTCTACACAGGAGCAGTAAGGTTGATGTACCTGCCTGCTAGTTGTACAGCTTTCCAGATATGAAATTCAGCAGTGCAAAGCTCCTCTCCCCTATGCTTTATTTAGTGTAATTTCATACCAACTCAACACCATGGAGCTCTTCCCATATGTCTTCCTTAGGAGCCTAGGAAATAGTTAACTGAAATGCGAGAGGAATGCCCTTGGCAAGGGGCTGACACCTGCCCTTCAATATGCATGCCCTGCTCTGCTGGAGAGGTAGATCAATGTCTAGCACAGCAGCCTTGACAGAGTGCCGTTAATAAAGATGCAGAGAGCAAACAACGAAAACATCTGAAATGGCAAGGCCACATTATGCAGCTTGCTAGTCAGGGATCTGAGTGAGTTTGCAGTGAATTTATGGCAAGCACTTAAAAAATGTATAAAATAAGGGCCCCAACCTTAATCTCTCTCTTTTCCATCTCCAACCACTTGTCCCTGCATCCCATCCCAGCACTGCTCAGCTACAGGTGCAGTATGTTATCTGGCCTCTGTGAGAGAACTTACTTCCATCACACATCCCCATCTTTGCACTACTGACCCTCTAGAATAAGTTGCCATTCACAAATTGCCTTGCTATTAAGATATCCACCAAATACAGAAGCAAACATCATATGACAGAAGACCAAATGGCAGCTCACACACACGTGAACGCTGACAGAATAGATACCTACTGAATGTCCCACACAGCAGGAAGTTCTGACCCTTCAAACCAGTACTGGGATTTGTCCTCAGAAATTAAGCTTGGTTTTCTGAAAATCTGCTTGAACAGCGCTTACCCAAAAGTCTGATTTGGGATGCTAAACATGTGCATACAGAACATAAACCAGGTAGCTCTGGGCTGAGCTCTATGCAGACACAAACTGATGGAGCACTGTAACTGGCCTGGGCAGCAGCAAGAGACTGGGCAACACCAGGGCTGACCGCACTGCTGGCCTTCTGCACAGCCAGGATGTGGTCCTGGCCCCATTTATAACCAGCAACCATCTCTGCATCTCCTTCATCTTTCTTTCCGTTCATTTCTTGGCCCTGCCTCAACCACTCTCAAATGCTGCTGTGAAAGCCACGTAACTCTCACAACCCAGCCCTGCCTCAGCTTTACATCTCTGCTTTAAAAATCACCTCTTCCATGAAGGCTCCTTGTTAATCTCCCCAACAACAGATTTTGTACTAAATCTCTGAATTGAATTAGCTGACTTGCCCAGGCCAGACAAGCCTGCAGGCCTATAAGCTTATCAGCACAAGCAACGCAGCTAATGCTTTGCCTTGTAGGCACTGTGCACTTTAAGGAGTTTATTAATATTGATAAATAATAAGGTTTCGTTCTCTGTATTCAGAATAAACAAACCTCTAAAGATTTTTCAGTTCAGAGAGTTAACCAGACATCTGGATGCTTACTGCAGCTTCTCCAGACTTTCTTGGCAGGTACCCTGGGCTGGAAATCATGAGATTTCCAAAGGATTGTTGGTTTTGCTCCAGTTGGAAATACTGCAAGAGGAGTTTTTCCTCCCAGCCTTCCAGGGTTTCTAGTCCATGTGCAGGCTGGAATCAGCATATAAGGAGAAACATTAAAAAAAAAAAAGCCTTGATTAAGAAAAGCTGCACAAATAACTGTACTTCAAAGGTATCTTTTCAGCTTAGGGTGATGGTTCTAATTAGTTTCTAAAGAAGTAAAGCTGGTGAAGCTCTACTTTGTGGGGATGTTCAGATGACCGTACATAATTAGGAAACTAGGAGGATGCCAAGAAGGCAAGACCTGGGTCCAGATCATACCACACTCATGTTTCTGATCAGCGATGAATGATGGGTGACAGGACGAGGGGAAATGGCCTAAAGTTGCACCAGCGTAAGTTTAGATTGGATATCAGGAAAAACTTCTTTACAGAAAGGGTTGTTAAGCACTGGAATAGGCTCCCCAGGGAGGTGGTTGAGTCACCATCCCTGGATGCGTTTAAAAACCGTTTGGATGTGGTGCTCAGGGACATGATTTAGGGGAGGGTTGTTAGGATAGTATGGTTAGGCTGTGGTTGGACTCAATGATCTTTAAGGTCTTTTCCAACCTGAGCAATTCTATGACTCTATGATTCTATGGTTATCTGAATTATTTAGTGCTGAACAAGAGATTATCTCAGTTTCTGAGCCTGTTTTCCAGCCTCCAGGTTTCTCTCAAGGACACATGCAGGGACTACTTTTGCCACCCATTTTGCAACACCAGAGGAAGGTGAGGAGAAATAACTGCGCTGAGTTCAATGGCCTTTTACCATGCCAGCCCCCAGCAAAAGGATATGGGAACGAAGATCAAAGGAAAGGGAGAAAATTGCAACGATGGAAGGGCAAAGCAGAGATTATAAACATTTGTGTGACAAATAAGGGAACAAATGGAGAAGAATGAAATTGAATGAAAAACAAAAAAAAAAACAAAAAAACAAGCACATGGCCTCCTACTTCCACAATCAAATCTGGGAAGATAGAGCAAAAGATAAAGGATGAAATCCATATGGCAGGAAAAAAAAAAGCGGAGAGAAACTCCAAGAGCAAGGGAAGCACTGTTCAAAGTAGAAAAAAAAAACAGAGCTACTTGGTGAAGAAGACATGCACCTCTGAGACATGGCCTATGCTATGCTACTGGCTTGGCAGCACCACAGAGTACCCAACTTCCATGAGCAGTAAACAGGTTAGCTTTAGCACAGCTGCACAGCAACTCCATAACAGAACCCTGCTGGAAGGTCTTCCATGTACCACTTGGACTTGCAGGAAATCTGCCCTCAACTTATTAAAATCAAGATTCCAGGAAAACAGATTTCACACATTTGGAAGAATTTTGCATTATATTTAGTTTCAACAGCATGGGAAGAACCAACAGGAGGCTTCAACAGATGTGGGCTCTGAAAGCCATTAACACACTTATCAGCAAGTTGCAGGACACACAGCACACAGCACGCATTCAAGGTCATAGGCAGGTGACAAACCTGCAAACATAGGCACATTACGTATTAGATGTGGCATTGAGGGACATGATTTAGTGGGCATGATGGTGATGGGTTGATGGTTGGACTAGATGATCTTAATGTTCTTTTCCAAACTTGATGACTGTAAGATCCTGCCATGGCTTGACACTGCCACTGGGACATTCAATTGCTGTTCACCCACAGCGTATCGGGGAATGTTGCTTACACTGATCAGAATAACCAAAAGTAGTGTAATTTCTTCCTTACAAAGGTATTGGATGGAATAAGGTAAGGATGGATACCTGCCAGTGAAGTGATGAGTTTTCCTGATGGAGCAAGCACAGGGAGCTGAAGGGAGGCAGACCTTTTATTAGAGATACTGGGTCGTGAAGCCTGCTGGAACTTCTGTGTACTCAAAAGAGCTATTAGATGCCATTTACTATAAAACATAAGAACTCTCAAAAGTTCAGCTGATTCACTCCCAGAGAACCATTCACAACATGTTTGAAGGCTTCCAGAGCCATCGGAGCAAGCCAGAATTCATTAACAGAGAAAATAAGATTTTAATTAGTGAACTTACGGAAATTAAGAAACATGGACTACACAGGAAAGGCTGCGCATCGTTTTGCGAGATATTCAGTTAATCAAATAACTGAGCAGCAATATTTGCATTAATAATTGCACTGCAAAGTGCTGATTGCAATGTTTAATAAATCCAGACTGTTCATTCTACAAACTCTATTTCAAGTCTGAGATACATGTACAAAAATGTATTGAGTATGAGCGGGGTTTGGGACTTTGTCCCTATGTATCATGAACAAAAGTTCTTGCTACAGCACTCTGACACTTAGTCAGAGGAACGGCTGCAAACTCACCCATCTTATCACAACAGAGCAACCAAATGTGGAACAGCAAAGCAGACTGTGCCATGGCTGCAGAAGGAGCAATTCCCTTTTTGCTCCCTGTACTACAGGGAACATGAGCAAACACGGAGCAGATTAACGCAGAGCTACAGACCAGGAAAATGACCCTGGCACTGCAGTAGCCAGCACACGATACTTCCTAGCTATAGTTCACCTGCTAACATCTCTCCACAAGGAGAAAATGTTGGTGTCCACCCAACCCTGAGCAGGATATCAGCAAATCTCATGGGAAGCCCTGGGCTGAGCGCTAGCTCAGAAGCTCAACCCATCCCCATGCTAATAGGGCAGGGGACAACAGCCCCAGCAGCCCAAGGCACTCCAGCTGCCTGCTCTGAGCCCTCTCCCACATGTATCTCAGCTCTCTTTTCCTTGGCAATCCCATCCCAACCCTACTCCAGCCCCTGGGCTGAAGTCTGTGTAAGGGAAAAGCAGGAGCCGGCCAGCCAAGGCACAGCTTTGCTGCACTCTGGCAGCCCCCTCCAAGCTCATCCTTACCACGTGCATTGGCTTTTGGTTTCTTGGATCCCAAACCCCCTGGAACTCCAATAAGTTTTAAGCGTTCCAGATCTGAGCATTTTATCAAGCCTTTACAGACTCGTCTCAATCCAGACATAAGGAAACACGTGATCCAGATGCATTCTTACTTTCAGGCCAAGTGGAAACCCCTGTTTTGCCTAAAACGCCTTAATTTTATTTCAGTGGTGCTATTTATCTAGTCTCATTTCTCTCCTCCTGCTTGTCAGTGATTGGGGACTTTTTGACTTTGTGGATCAAAGCAGGATGACAGTCACATGGAGTCATGAGGTCTCTCAGACTGCTTCATATTGGGATCATTTAATTCACCTGTTTGAACAAATGCAAAATATTAATATTCCACATGCCTGCTTCATCGCATCAACTTTCTCCCCGAGTCGCAGACATACTTTACAAGCAATAGACCTGTAAGGTTTTGTTTGGTGACACCAAGATGTAATTTCTGCCCTTTTGTCTTTCTTGCTCTTTTTTTCCCCACAGATCTATTTGCTAAAATAAATTGAAACTGGGTAAAAGAATATAAGGCACAATTTATACTAGATATATCTGCAATTACTAACTCTGAATTAAACATATCCCTTCATGAATAATGAAGCAGAAATAGGCCAGAGGAAAAATGAGATAAGATCTTCAATCCATGTATTTTTAATTGCTTCATTATCTAAAATTTGGTATGAATAGCAGTTGATACAGTTTGCTGTTAATGCACAAAAAGAAATGAGAATTTCCAACCAAATCACAAAAGGCTATCAAAAATTAATTTTGTGTGCTGTGATCATTGAAAATGTAAGTGATTTTGTGGTAGAGTGACATAAAAAATATCATTTATATGCTAATAATGAACAATTCATATTTTTTCATTTTGATGCAAAATAAATTTTATTTTCATTTTAATGAAGTGTAATGAATTATAATCTGTTTCTTTCTATCTTTGGGTGAAAACTGGGGGAAAGATAATGAAAGGTTGACAAAAAGACTGTCCCTGAATGAAAATAGGATGGGGCAGAGCATGACCCTGCTTTCAACCAGTTCAACTCCTTTGCTCACTTCACAGCCCACGGGAGATGAGTGCCCTTCAGATCCAAGGTGTGCGCTGAGCACTAACAATGCGCTCCATCGGTGGGTAAAAAAAAACAAACAGTGGGTGGAGGAATCCACCCTTCATTTCATAAAGGACCAGGCAGGCTCTGGAAGGGGTCTGCCACGTACCTGGCCATGTACGTGATGCAGTTTTCAGCTTGGGGATAACTTCCATAACTGCAGATAAAACCAGCGAGCGTCACAAGGTATACTAGATTTGCAGTCCCTAACTCTGAATTAAACATGTTCTTTCATAAATTATAGAACCAAAAAAGGCCAGAGGTACTAAGGAAACTGATCCAAAGCCTATTAAAGCCAATGAAATGTCTCACATTGATGCATACCATATTAATAAATAATTATGGGACGGGGCTTTTTTGCAATAATTCTTAGAAGCACTGCACGCAGTCAGGATCATTATCAATTCAGTTCCTGCACACAACGCAAGAGATAGTGCTGTCCTAAAGGCATTGCCATGGAAGGATAAGGCAGGAGATAGCGAGTTGGATAAGAACGGCACGGGGAGCCCAAACAAACCATGAGATTACTGTGCTCGGTAATTACGCACAGCAGTCTCGGCGCAGCAGCTGCTCCAACACTTCTGAAAGTGTTGAGCATGCACCAACACCAGTTGAAATCAATAGATACTGCAAACATTAAACACCCAGGAAAACTCTGCTCAGCTTTTTACAATGAGCCAACCATAATGAAAAGCCACTTTTGAAACTGTTCATCCTGTATTTACCACTCCTCATTCCCACTAAGGAATTCCCTCAGGGTAGCTGAGCCTGCCTCAGCTTAAATGTGACTCTCGTACCTCTCTTGCACTTGCTCTTAACTCTCTTCTTGGGGTCTTCTGCCTATCTGAATCATAGAATAGAGCGGTTTGGGTTGGAAGGGACCGTTAAGATCATCTAGTTCCAACTCCCTGCTGTAGAGGCAGGGACACCTCCCTGTAGACCAGGTTGCTCACAGCCCCATCCAGCCTGGCCTTGAATGCTTCCAGGGAAGGGGCATTCACAGCCTCACTGGGCAACCTGTTCCAGTGTGTCACCACCCTCACAGTAAAGAATTTCTTCCTAATCTCTAGTCTAAAGCCACCCTCTGCCAGTTTCTTAAAAAAAAATCTGCAGACTCTAGAGACAAAGGTGATCTCAGCTTCAAATTTGTACTTCCATGCACAAAAATACCTTTAAAAAGCTGATTGTAAATAACTCCATCTGAAGAAGAACCCTTCCACTTATTTGTGCTGGAATAGCAGCAGTAACACGTTGATGTTTATTTATCAAACTTTGCCATGAGAAATAATAAGCACAGACTAAATCTTGGCAGTAGGACAAGCTGGAAGGGACATGAGTGATAATAAGGAAATTCTATGAGATAATAGGGAAAATATTTTCACCCTGGAGGTACTCAGCTATTATAACAGAGACACAGAGAGGGTGTGGGATTGCCATCCTTGGATGTATTCCATGTGCTGGACAAGCACTGGACCTCCGGTCCTCCTCTGAGCCCTGGACTGGACTACAGACCTCTAGAGATCCTTTTAAAGAGAACAACTGCAACATCGTAGTGACAGCAAAGTTTACAGCCACTGCAATGTCACAGGAATGACGGATGGATCTTACTGCTTAGAATTAATTTCCAACTCCAACAGGCCTTGTACAGAAATGCCTTATCAGAGAGTACAGCCCTGAAAGCCCAGTGCCTGCCTTGTTGGTTTAGCTAGCTACAAAACACCACATTTGTGCTTCCAGTAGCTGTCTATTCCCCAGCACTGTTTATGCCTTCAGAGGCTACTATCAAACTTAGCAATTACTCATGTTTTGCTTTGTTTTAGCGCCTGCTTTGATTTTTTTCTTGAGCTAAACGCTAAAATTTCCTGTTGCTGCAGATGGGAATAGTTTAAGACCTCATTTGAAAACTGTTTTGTTTTTCTCCTTCTCATCTCTGAGACGTATACAATAGTTACACCACATCTGACAAGATCTCTAACACAGAGCTTTGTTGTAAATCCTATTGGTTTATTGTAATTATGTCAATTGTTATCATGACTTTATTTGAAAATTAATTAAAAAAAGAAAATGAAAAGAAAAAGGAGATGGACAAAAGACTGTCTAAATGAAGCTTGAAGAAGAATGGACTGTTTTTACTCTTGGAAATGTGTGTTAAAAGGCTACGTAAGCAATATCAGAAAAATAACAGATGTCTGCATTAAAAAAGCAAAACTGAAGAAAACACACAGATCTGAATAAACACAATTTGACTCAACCAATTAGAAACATTTGTTTGGTCCAACAATGCAGCTTTGACAAGCCTTAAAATTTCTGTTTTAGTTGCTTTCCTAACATAGTTACTGAAAATTGCCCAGATTTTTAAGGATTTGTCCTAATCACATAAAATTGTACCATCATTTTCTTCGGCTGTTACTATGCTCAATAGGAAATCTAGCCAACAAGAGACATGTAAGTCTTAATCATGCTGCAACAAGAAAGACTTGCAATTCACTCCTCAATGTGACATAATGAGTCAGAAAGTGACTTACTTGTTCACATTGTTTGGGGAAATTAAAGTACTATAGATTTTCTACAAGCTCTACGTGCATTCTTGCAAAAAACAATTCTGCTGTTGTATTTTGTGGCTCTACATTTTTCCTATTCTTTCATTATTGTATTAAGGTTTGGATATTTTGAGAAACAGAAACAAGGAAAGAAGCAAATATCTGCCCACTTGACACTCTTCTGTCTATTGGTAAGAACTATGGCCAAGTGTTCTGGGCTACATCACACCTCTCCCACTACTGGTCCCCAAGCCCAGAAGCACTAACAAATTAATTGAATGCGCACAATTTTTTCCCCAGGATACAAATCTTGTCCTGCGACAGCATGCAGAAAAGTATTGGATGATAGGCCTGCTAGGCAGGGCGACCAAGTGACAGGATGGGCACTGCTGTGCTGACAGCATTTGTGCTCTGCCAGTATACCTCCATGACTGGAAGGCTTCAAAGGTCGACTGCTTCCTACAGTCATTCAGCCAACTGGTGTTGTCTTGGTTGATGTAGATATCTTAATTCACAGGAAACTAGACTGAGATCTTGACTTGCTCTATGTTTTTTCTCAGCATATGACAAATAACAAACAATGGATTTAACTTTGTGTTCAAAAAGAGGGCCTAAAGGAGGCCTACAAGGAGGGCTTAGAATTGTCCCTCCTCCAGACATGCTTTGTTGTACACTACCATACTGGTGTTTGTCACAGCTGCACCATCCATACTTCCAAAGATGATCGTATTTTCTTTCACAAAAATTTTGGTGCATAAGGAACAATACAAAGGCTTATTAAAAAGAAAAAAAAAATCCAAAATACTGACTCCTTCTCCAACACCATAAAATCAGTTAAGAAAGAACATAAAAGCTGAGAGACGTTGATGTAAAAGACCGGTATTCATTTCACATCATTTGAGTCTGCTCCTTTTTGGAGAGCACTGACTGCAGATTTATGATGCACCAGGTAGCACTAAGGATGTCTAGGCAGTTTGGCAATGGCCTCTGAGATTGTTATAAAAGAGAATGGAAATTGAAGCTGAAAAGGATGCAGTAAAGTAATTGGATTATCAACTGCCCCCATTCTGAATGGCATGCAGGTGCATCCAGAAAATGCTCTTCTCTGTTATTTTTTTGATACCTCGTACCAGGTATTTCCAACACACTTCACTGAATGCCCTACTTAGAGGAGAGGTGCTTTACTGCCTCCACGAAGGAGAGGGGTAGGAACTATTAGCCAAATAGAGGTCTTTTTCAACCTCCTGCTAAAGACTCTATGACTCATCTAGAAAAAAGAAGAAATTACGTCTTTAACAAATTTCAAGCTAGGTAAAGGCTTTTGTCTCCCTAAATTTCCAGTTTTCTTTCAGATTTTACAATGTTTCACTTTGGCATGTGGCCACAAAGTGCCCACTGCTGGGCATGAACCCTAAGAATCTGCTGATTTTCAAGTGACTGCAGCAGGAAAGCAGAACCACTGAGTGTATGTCATGTCTGGTGTGCTCATGTGCATTGGTAGAGTTGGTTTCCAGTGTTCCATCTTTGAAGCAAGCTGACTCCACGGGACTAAGAAACTCATAGGCAAAAAATCCAATCAGACCAGTGTCAAGGAATCCTGCTGCATCACTTTAATGAAGCCCTACACACCAGTGCACCACACTAATTGAAGCCCTGAGAAGGCTTGTTACCAAAAGTACAGCCAGTAGAGCCATACTCTCAGCCAGACATCCACACTACTCGCCAAACAACTTACTGCTTGGAACCAACAAAGTGCTGTGAAACAGTAAGTTAGAATGATCTTGTGATGCCTTAGTAAAAAGTAAATTCTGGGAAAATATAGCTATGTCCTGCTGAAAAGGGGAGAAATATGTATGTTGAAAGATGAGTTGTGTGTGTGAGAGTAACACGAGACAGACTAGTGCCTACACTACAGCAACCTTCCTCTCAGCTCAGTCTACAGAACAGGGAGGCACAGGGGAAGATGCACAAATGCTATGATGTCTCAGGGAAGACACTGTATTTGGGAGACACTTTAGCCAGCAAGTTCCAAAAGCAAAACTGACAGCAGTACTTTTTTAAATCTACAACAAAGATGTTATCTTGGAAGAAATTAATTACAAGAGGAATTTTGCATGCCAAGTATTTCAGATGCATCATTTTACCCATAGAATAGATGTTTTTTCTTCTTTTATTTTTAAGGGGAAATAAGCCTCAGGGAGCCTCATACCATCTTGGTATTGTGTCAAAAGAGATGCGAACATTTCAGACAGTCAGATCTTTGTGAAGCCTGTTCAGAGAGTATTATAACGTATGCTATTTGGCAAAGAGATTTTCAAAGTGTTGCCAAGTCCCAGTCAGTTATAGATTTAAGACCCTGGTTGTTTAAGACCCTGTTTACTAAGAAATACATCATGTCACAGCATGGCAGTGAAGTTGTAAATGGCTCCCAGGTTTTGAAAAAGCTCTGTGCTGCAGTGGAATACAGATCACCAGGACACAAATACAGGCTTCAGGAGAAAACGCAAGGATTTCCTACAAAACCAGCATGTCAGATCCCAAGCAGGCATAAATCAAAATGAACCTTCTTCAGATAAAGATAAAAACGTTCATCTACACGTGCTGAATCATACTGAGTATCTCAATTAACACTGGCCTGATAGCTGCAAGATGGGTCTTCACACAGATCTAGGTGTCTAACTCCTGCACACAGTTAGGTACCCAAATCCTTCCATGGATCTAAGCCTAAGAAATAGCAGCCCACAGATATGCTTGCAGCATTGATAAATACTGTGTGCTTAACTCATATCCAGACTAGTTCCAGATTTGGCACCAGAAGAGCTGTGACAGGCGAAGTACAGGCTAATTAGCCCTGCAAGAAGGGTTGAACTGGACTAACACAGATATCCTGTGCCCTGGAGCTCAGCCACTATCTCCACTGAGCTCCACCTTATACACACAATTTCTCATTGCTTGCTAACACCGAGCTAAGCTACACATCATATTTTTGTAAGTGACACAAATCCACCCACTCAGTGCAATACTGAAGGGACTCCCAAGCCTATGGAGAACTTTGCTGGCAAAACCACAAGGAGTCAGGTGGCAGAGGGGAGCTGTGTTTGGGACTTGACAGCTCAGGTGTACAGCCACCACATGCCATCGCATTGCTAACAAAGCCACAGCGTGCAGCCATCTTGCATCCCTCTGCACACAGCCCTCCAGCCTCCCACTCCCAGGTCAATGCAAGTGAGGAACACCCTTTATGTCTGGCTACCAATGAGCTTTAGACAATGTTATCCTGTTCCAGCCCCCAAAATCCTCACATACTTTTCTCAAACAGGATTTGCTTATGTCTTTTACTATCCAAGGAAACAGAGGCTGCATTCAGCTGTATTGTTTTGTCTGCTGCTCCACGGGGTTCAACTGGCCCTTCAACCCAGTCAGTCTCCCACTCCTTCATCCCGGCCCCCAGAGTGACTGCCCCTCAAAACAATGTGCATAGCCCCAGTGGGATCACAAGAATCACAGGATAGGATCTACCCTTCACTCAGTTCTGCTCAAAGGACTTGGAATAGAAAAAAAAGAACAAAAAACAAGAACACTGCCAATGCTGGAAGGAGGTGATTACTCACCTCTACTTGGCCCTGGAGAGACCTGTCTGGAGCTGTGTCCAGCTCTGGACAAGGAGATACTCAAACAAGTCCAGCAAAGGGTCACTGAGATGATGGTGGCCTTAGAGCATCTGGTATACAAGAGGCTCAGAGAAACATGTTTTCTCAGCCCAGGGAAGAGAAGACTTAGGCTGGGGGAGAGCTTATTAATGTATGTAAAAACCTGATGGGGACAATAAAGAAGACTGAGCCAGGCTCTTCTAGGAGATAGCAGAAGAAGCAATGGCCAAAAACTGAAATACCAGAAGATGCATTCAAACGTAAGAAAAAGCGTTTAGCCTCTGTGAGGATGACACTGCCTTCCAGAGAGGCTGAGAAGTCTCTACCCTTTCAGATATTCTAAACCAGAACATGACTGTGCGCACCTCCCTCTAGCTGACCCTGCTTTGATCAGGGGCTTGGGCTGAACCTCCCAGCCTCAACCTTTCCGTCAGTTTGTGACAACTCTATTTATACACACAAACTGTACTTGCAGATCTGAGGAGAGCAGCAAACCTTACAGGGAAGGAAGAGGACAAGCCAAGCATAACATCAGTCTATGAAACCAGCGCAATTGCGACCAGGACAGCATGTGCATAGGCAGCTCCATGCTCCAGTCTGCAGTCTAAGCCATGCACAGTACCATGAGGCCAGCCAAGAGAAACCTCAAAGGCATCTAAGTAATTGCTGGAATAATAGGTGGAAATACAATATCAAGTGGGATTTAACTAGCACCTGATGGGGTAAGCAAATTGGGACGTAATTGGAGGACAGAAGTCCTAATGAGTTATTCAGCTTTTAAGTTACTTGCTGTAGAGTTTCATTACATTTTTTCATACCAACTGATCATGAAAGTTCCCCCTCTGATGATAGAAAGAGAACAGATAAAACTCAGAACTCTACGCAGCTTGCTGCCTTACTCCTCTGCTGGAAAACGATAATTATCTCAGGCCTGCCTAATACTGTAGGATTTATCCCAGAGGGCTTTAGTAAGTTCATTGTTCTATATAGCTCTGGGGTTTTTTCATCCACAGATCGCAAAGTGCTTTACTGCAGGGAAGGCAAACAGATCTCTTTAAAAGACATAAAGCTCTCCTCAAGCCACATACATTTTACGATGTATTCATCTCTCTTTGTATGAGATTGCCAGAACTGGGACAAGTGCTTGGCAAGTCCTGTAAGGAATACAGAAAATCTTTGCAAGACTTGAGGGGGGAAAAGCAACAAAAAAAACATCTAAAAAAGGAAAACGAGACTTAGTGTCCATGCAGAGAGTAAGCACAGATTATGCTGTAGGAGCTTTCAACTTGCCATCTGAAGCACTACTGGAAGGTCACAGTTGGGCTGCAGCACCACACACCCAGGCCCAATCCCAAGGCCAACCTAAAAGGCTGCACTGAGGTTCTGCACAAGTATCCAGAGAACTGTCTCCTCAGCTTCTTCCCAAGAGATCTGCCCTCACCCAGCACACCTACATCTTCTGAAATCTCTCCACGGTGCAGGACTGAAGAACTCACTGAGCCTACTTTTGCTTAGAAAGAAGCACATGGATCCTGAGTGACAGAAAACGTGGGCTCAAGACAACAAAGAAAGAAAAAAATGTTGAGACAAGTGCTTTAGTTAGCTGTAGCCTAGCCTATTTCTGATGTTTTTGAGCTGCAGGAAGAAGAGGAGATCCTTTGCCACTGGAATTGAAGGAGCCCATGGGAGACCAGCAACCAAGACAGCCAGGCAGTGAAGCTGCAACAGCATTCAGGAGCCTCCTAAAACTGCTTTATGGTGATGCCAAACCTCTACTGCATTCAGATGAGTTTGGATTTCTTCAATCCTGACAGGTTTTGAAAGAATACATTTTGAATTGGTGAACTGGTAGTAAATGATGGTTTCCTTACAAGCCACCGGGAACCTGTATTCAGGCTTCCAACACTGGGAGCACCTCACTGTGAGCCAAAATGTTTTAAGTTTATTGCCCTTCAGCACTCTGATCTTCCACACACAAGTGTTAAGAAAGATTTTCGATCGGTGAAAAGCATATAAACTCATTCACAATCCAAAAATACTATCTTTCATGCTCAGCCATTTCAATATAAGAACATCCATGCTGATTGTATCAGTACCTTGTCTCTGACAGCAATCACATATTGATGAAATAAGGAGCAGGAGTAAGACCTTTGTGGAGTGCTCCCTCCCCTGTGATCCCTCCATCTCCAACAGGCTCTGGGTTAGGGAGTTCTTAGATGACAGTGGGTTGATAAGCCACAGATCAACCCTTTAGAAACTTGCCTAGTTTCTTCCTTAACCCCCTTATAACTTTGGACTCAACACCTTCTGTGATCCATTTCCACATCATTCATGTAAACAGCACAAGAAGTTTCCTTTTTCTTTTTTTCCTGTATTTGTAATATATCACCTATTTTTTTCTAGCTGTTTTTCATTTACTGAAAAACAGTGAAAAAAAAATCATACCTCATTCACTTACTCCACAGCATTGCTGATTTTAGAGCTCTATTTGATCTTCTTGTCAGTGATCTGCTCTTCCAAGATGAAGATTTCTAGTCTTCTCACCTGGAAGCTAAATAATAAGATTCATACCTATCTCCATTCTAGTCCTACTTATATCCTTTCTGAGATGAGGACTTTAATAGCATACCAAGTCAGGGAGATGTACACAGCTTTATATGGTAGTATAATGTTTTGTGGTTTGTTCTCAATTCCTTTCCCAATAATTCTTAAGAGTCAATTTGCTTTTTTGACTGCTGCTAGAATTAGCTGATGCTTTCAGAGAAATACTCACAATGACTCTCAGAGCACCTTTCTCAGTGGAAATAGCTAATCTAGAACCCATCAAAATGTGGAATAGTTTATTTTTTCCCCATGTGTATTACTTTGTGTTTATCAATACCGAACATTTGGTTCTATGCTGCTATTCAGTCACTTTTATCATGTATATTCTGCACTCAATTTCAGTTTTTACTAACTTGAATATTCCATCTCAGTAAATTTTAGCATCTATTAGTTGATCTTCTTTTCCCAACCCTTTATGAATGTGTGGAATGACACAGGTTCTAACTAAAATCCATAGAAAATCCATCACCAGCATCTTTCCAGTGCAAAAATGGTATTTTTTTTTAGCATTTGCTTGTTGTCCTTAAACCCCTTATTATTTGAGAGGTTAGTGTTTAGCATCAGACTTTGTTGACAGCCTAACAAAAAAGGCCATCAGCTGAATTACCCTAACGTACCTATCTCCTCAGAGAATTCTCATTTCATAACTTCATTCTGTACCAAAAAAAAAAAACTACTTTAACTCTTCCTCACTATATTGTATTTATTCACCATTTTTACTACAGCTTCTGTTCATTTGCTTATTGAAGTCCTATCTATCATTCTATTTTTTTCTACAGACATTACTTCAAAAACCCCCCCAGTTCTTAGAAGCCTTAGGGCACACCAGCAGCCTGGTTTGGATTGTACCCATCCTTCCTGTTGTACCCATCCCTACAGTGTAAGACATTCTCCAACTTCTAATAAACTAAAACTAAATTGAAAGAAAAACATACCATCTAGAAAGAATTCAAATGTGTTTGAACACACTGACCATTCATGTAGTCTCAGATGCGGCACTGATGCTCCATCACCTTCCTGCAAGCTGAGCTTTTATGGTTGTAGTTGTTTTTTTTTTTTAGTATTTTTCTAAAGTTTGGGCATAAAGAACCTCAGAGTTGAAATCCCTCCATATCTACTGCTCTTTCACTCAATTCCAACCAAAATGCTATCTCCATTATTAACGTGAGAAGTTTCTGAGACCTTGAAGATGTTATCAATGAGGCTGGATCAGTTTCTTTGCCAACCAGAGGCGATATAAGCCTCTTCAAAGTAATTTTCTGTACGGACTGACAGCACCTTTGCCTTGCCTCAATCATGTATAGTAAAAGACTTCAGTCAAATTGGTAACAGGAACGTGGTGACATGAAGTAAAGCTATAGACTGACTTAATCTTTGAATATAAAGGGTGAGCAAGACAGAAAAAAAGAATGACTCTCTTGTTTCTCAACTGATGAAGTCACACTGAAGCATTCTTTTAGATGCATCTCAACAGATAACATAAGTTATCATTTTTATTTTTATTTTAAAATCATATCCCTGAGCACTTTCTTCCCCTTTTAAATAGAACAGGGGTATCTGCTTTTTCATGGCAGAGTTTGCTGAAAGGTGAAGATCCTAGATTTCTGCTCCCTGCCTCTCAGTATCAGGAAATCATTATTTCCATCCTAGGTCTTGGACCAAACCCATACAATAGCGCCTTCATTTCAACAGATTTCAGGTTGGCCTTAGGTTAGCCTCCCTGTGAACTTCCTCAGGAAGACAGTGCTGTTACCAACTAGTCATTAGCTAGACAGTAATATTAAGGATAGATGCTCTAGTGTCAATGAAACAGAAAAAGAAAAAAAGATTTTTTTTTTTACCAATTGGCTGCTGCAGCCCCAAAGAGCACCAACAGTTCTTGAGACCTTTTGCAATGAGAAAAGGCAGAGCTCTTAGGCTAACCCTTCTTTTTCTTTTCACTGCTCCTTTTCCCTTCTGCATCCAGAAATCCAGAGCAGAGTCTGGTGTAGGCTTGACGTGTATAAGCAGAAAATCAGATCAAATATTTTCACCTTTGTTGGGCTAAAACTTTAAACTTAGTCTGTAAGGATGTCAGTACCTTAACTCTGATTTGCAAGAGGGGCATGTGTGTTCTGTATTATCTGATCAATTAACATATTTATACCTCATCTTGAGTTTTTACCTTGCCCAGAGTTGATTATAAATTTTCTTAGCTACTGTTAGAAAAATGCAAGCTCTTCATTAGGTATCTTGCAAAGAACTTCATTAAAGTGTGTGGTTCACGTGAAGAGTTCCTTAAAGAGTCCTCCCCAGGCATTTTAACTCTCACAGCCTAACGTCCAGGAGCTGAAGAGGCTCAACAGTATGAGGGAACTAGAGTACACGGTCTTCAGTTTAGCAGAGATGTGAGATGAGTACAGTTAAAGGCAAGCTATCCAACAAACTCATGATGAAGAAGCCTCACAGAACCTCTAACAGAATCTAGAATCTAACTTCCTTGAGAGCATTAAAAACCTGCAGAGGTGTTTAATTACAGTCCTCAGTCACCAATAGTGGTATCTACGCTCTTTTTTGAAAATAATTCACCCACCAGAGTGTATCTTAAAAATATAACACCACACCTCAAAGCTGAGGGACTCCAAGTAGCTTGAAAATGGAGATACATGGAGGAAGGAATACCTACAGCCTAAAAAGACTTTTAAATGCCAAGCACTAAAGCCATACTGGTGCTTGTGTGCTGACAGACAGCCATGGTGCAGCCTGACCAGCCAGAGACAGGGCGTCCCTCAGATTAACCACTACCTCAAATTTCTTGTGTCTCTTTAACATCGCGTATTTATCAGATCACTGAATGGCCTTCAAAGACGCTGGCTACACAACATGGCCCCAGTGAAGCTCCGACCCAACAGTGACAGCTTGCCTTGAGCATCACTAGGTAGTCTTCTGGATGAAGGCTGTTCTGAATGTGCTTGCTGACCAGGTGCCAACAGAGAGCTCTCTTGCGATGTAAGGAAGCTTGAACTAGTCAACATATTTTGTGGATTTAATTAAGGCTGCTATCCCTCACTCATTAGCATTTAACTGAAGCTAAAGTTTAGCCATCATTAGAATCAGCGTAATTACCATGTGCCAGAGATCCATTTACCAAGCTATGTATCCTCAGTATTTATTTTTCAAGAGTAACTTGGAAATAGTATGAATTCTCTTTCCAATATCCCTTAGAAAATTAGACTATTAAGATGATCATACAGTGTAATACACACTATTTACTACTTTGGGTTTATCTTACAGCACTGTAGTTTACAGCTACCTACTGACTGGTAACCTAATTTTGAAGATGTGTAAAATGTTGCAATAAACAAATTACTATATATTTCAAACATTAATTGCCTTCCAAGGTCTAGGAATTTCTCAGTGAGCTCACTAACAGGTTTTATTGGCAATATAAAGTTTACTGTGTTGACATACCCTTTAAAACACCAAATACATCAGAGCCAGCAAAACACTAGGGTGAGATTACAGAGAGTAAGTCAAAATTTTTATACAAACTTCTTCCCACCCTATGCCCCCCATGTCTTTTACAGAGCAAGCCAAATTAAGCCACAGGAGAAGTGACAACACTTGTAAAGAAAAGTAATCACTCTTTACCAGAAGCATTCACAGGGAATTGCTAATGAAGCAGTTTATTTATGCCGGAGAATTCTAAGACATGAGAAAAAGGCCTCATTAGATCAGGTGTTTGAAATATCTCACCATGGCAAGACAACGCAATGCAAGACCTTTCAGTTTGTCAGACAAAATGAACCACTTAAAGACACTGTTGTGAAAGTCCTGATTTACATTAAATGAAATTTATTGCTGTCTTATTAAGCTGACAGCTTCTGTAAAACCTCTCCCTGAGAAAGGCTCACTAGCATTACACAGTTTGACCTAACTATCACTAGGAACTTCCAGTATACAAAACAAAAGCATGCAACTCGGAAGAGAAATCATGGCTACCACAGACATCTGAATTAAAATCAGAGCTGTAAAGTGTTCATAGCCAAAAAGAGCACGTGAGATACAAAATAACTAACTACATAGAAGTTCATAATGTTTTCCTTTAGTAAACGCATGCCCTGAAAAATGAGGATTTACAAAAAAAGGTAGGAAAGGTCAGTAACCTACAGTTCTATGTACATTTTACCTGTTTCAGCAAATTTAAATTTATCCATTTTTATATATCTCATTCTAATGAGGGCATTCCACATCCATTTAATTTGGTGGAAGAAATGGTCCAACTGAAAATGCCTGTGCTGGATGGACTTGACTGCCTTTCATCCTTTGCAGCAGCTTCCAAAGCAAGTTATTTTAAGCCATTCCGGAGCACTTCGCCACCCCTTCTGGAAAAGGAGGTGCCATGGCCCTCCAGCATCCAAAAGCAGGAGACCAAAACCAGCCTTTCCCTGGGGAGAACACAGGCACAGGAATTAGGGTAAAGCCTAATTCTAGCTCTCTCAATAAGCTGTCATGGAAATATGCATCAATACACACCCATAACTACCAGTCCGCATTTTGTTTCACAACTATGTGCACAATTGACATTCAAGAGCCATAAACAAAATTAGCGGCCATCATTCAAGCAGAAAGTTATTATCAAGTGGTGATAAACAAACAGAGGCTCAAAGTGGAAGAGAGTTTTTTGGTTGATTTTTTTTCTCCTTCCTAATAATGGATGTGTGAGTAATTTAACTAATCGCTACAGTCAGCCTAGCAGAGCACATTTTTCTGGTACATAAGCAAAGAGAAACCTGGGAAGTATAAGCACTGCACTAACAAATTAATCTTAGAATATAAACGTCACTTGTGGAAAATTCCTAAATCCTTTCATTTTATATTTAAACTATAGGTTCCTTTCAGTTGTTCTGAAGGTTTAATCCGAATCTGAATTCTGAGAACTCAAATTCTGATAACAGAGGAGAAAGGAAGATGGCACCCAGCCCCCCAGCTGGCTGGGTATAGCAGCCTGCTCACACCCCCACATGGGTTTCTGGAACAACAGCCTGGAGCCTGAACAAGAGGTTCTAGGTGCTCCTGCTTGAGGAGGGGTTCAGCCAGACAATCTCCAGACATTCCTTCCAGTCACAACCAGTCTGTGATTCTATGCATCAAACAGTGCTGAGGACAAGGTCTCTGCAAAGCCAGCAAGCATCTCCGCACCCAGCGGAGCAGTCCAAATGCTCCTCTCCTATGCAGAGCAGTGTGTGCCCTCCTTCCTTGCCCACTTTGGAAGGATCAAGACAGCTGAATCTTGAGCCACGCTTGGTATAGCATCCCGTGGCAGGATCAGGCCCCAGTTAATTAATTCTTTCAGGTTCCTAATGAGCTGAGATGGTTTGTATTCACAGACTGCATTTGCTGCTGTTTCATAATATATGCAGCAATTATGCAGCTGATGGAGCCTTATGTAGCTGCTACTTCTTTCCTATACATAAATTAACAGCAGGATTTGTGTAATGACAGGATAATGAAGGCCTAGGTCATTCGTATTCCTCTGTAGAAGGCCTTGAGAGGCTGGGTCAGAGTCAGAAATGTTACTTGGCTAACACAGATAGAGACTGTTGTTAAGGGATTCATAATCTTACTCCACTCAAGACCCACATTTAATCTCTCAGAGACTTCAAGTGTATTTGAGGGAAGCATTTTCCTCAAAAGAGCCTGTGCTGGATATACCTCCCAGATGGGTATGTCATGAGGTGAAAACCACCTGTAGCAGCCCCACATCCGGGTCCTGGCACGCAGGAGCACACAGGGAGCTGGGACAAGGCCTTCAGGAACCCCAGCTCCCTCTTCTGCATCCTGTGATTCTCCCTGCTCAGAGCTCTGCTTCTCTGTGCCCCAGGACCATTTCCATAAGAGGCTGTGCTTCAACTGCTTGTTTTCAAAACACTGGGCAGCAGTGTTTTTATTAAGTCACATTAAAACTTCTTGGTGTCTTTACTACTTCATCTCTTGGTTTTGGCACCAAATATCCATGTGCTGAGAGAACGTCTCATTCCTTCTCTGCATCCTTGGTGCACTTTCAGAGTGAGCCTCAGGGCACAGCCAAGGCACTGGTCAGCCCCACACAGAGGTAAAGATAAAGCAAATGTGCAAGGAGCAACACTGCGGCAGTGCAGGCAGATTCCAGGGAAAACTCTAGCCAGGAGAAAAGCTGCTGCTGAACAAAACTTGCACTCTGCTCCTGTTCCCCTCCCCCTGCTCTTCTGCTACACACGTGTTTCTGGGATGCAATTCTGAGAGCAGACCTGGACTTTTCTCTTCATCATTACATCTAGACCTGGCTCTTGGGTCCCTCATGTTCCTGTATTTGCATAGTGAAAGATGATGCTAATTATCAGCAGTCATGCAAAGCTGCAGACCCCAATGACCATGAGACAGCTGGCTGGGAGCGCAGGGAACAGCAGTGCTCATAGCTGCATTAGATGGGGCTCTCAGCTATTTTTTTTCCTCTCTCTAATTGATAAATGAAGAATTAGAAGCAGCATTGGATATTGCCTAGCTTGTTATTCGTGAATGGAACTACTCCTTACTGTGCTCCTTCTCAGCTCCCAGAAAAGCAGTAAAAGGCCCTTCTGTGCCTTATTATCTATACAGCCTTCCGTCTGCCTTCAAATCCTCTCCAACTAAATGGACCACAGCCATCTCACTGCAGGGAGGGGAATAACAAGGGATAAAGCCCCTCAAAGAGTTAAGGAAAAGCCATGCATGGATAATGACAATGTAAAAAAAAGATACTCCAAACATCAGAGTGGAGAATTGTCATTGGTTTCATCAGTTTACACATGAAGTTGAGAGGCTCAAGCCTTTTTTATCCATTATATTTTCCACTGAGAGCACTTAAAATAAATATTTAGTTTGACAGAGATCTTTTCTTGATGTGTCTGATTTAGAAAGCCTTGGAATTCTGTACCATAGGCCTTAGAAACTGTTTCAACAGTTCTTTTTCCATGGTGCTATTTGAGAGAATAGCAGAGACACCTGAAATGACTTGTGCAGCCAGAGTTCCGCAGGGGACAGTCTTAATCTCAGGATTCACTCTTCTTTGATTTGTCCTATCTCTGAGATTTACAGTGTGTAACAGAACCAGCTCCTCTAATGCCACTGTCTTAACTCACCTCTTTCATTTTTAACTGATAAACTTTCAGTTGTTTGTACTTCCTACAAAGCCTCTTTCCTTCCTGTTTAGTGACACAGCACTCTGTTTATATCTTCATCACCCCAGCCATCATCCAGCACTCATAACTGTAGGCTCCCTAACATCTGCAGACCAGTCTCAGACTTTCTATGGTAAGCTTCGCTGATTACATCCTCCAGCTTCTCTCATTCCCTCTTTCACAGTATCAAGGTTAAGCCTCACATTCTTGGATCCTTGAGGAGCTCCCCAGCTCGGCTAGGAAAGTCTATTCACAGTGAGCAGAGCAGATCCAGCTCTGAAACTGTACGAACGTGGAACTTGGCTCTGTGGCTTATGCGACAAAGGAGAACAGTATGTGCTAATGGTGTTCTCCAGATACTGCAAGTACTAGCAACAAGGATACTGCATTAACAGCACAGTTAGAATGGAACTAATTGTAATAACAATTAACATCAGCGTTCCGGCCAGTCATAATTCTTTTTTTCTTTTTACAGTTCACTTAGCTTTATGCACGTCTCAGAACCATGATCTCTGCAAACGCACACGCAGAATACCCTTTTAGCAAGAGCTGCTGACAGCATTTGAACATGGCACTGTATTTTCTGGCTCTACAACTCCAGTGACTCACGGGAGAGGATCTGAACTTCCCTGTCATTATTAGCTTAATGAGAATACCTTGGTGAGTTAGTGTCTCTCCAGACTAGCTTAGAGAAGTACGTTTGGCAGTGGTCACATCTCTGGAAAACAGCTTGCTGCCATTGAGGTGTGGTAGAGAAGAAGCGCTCTAATGACTCCACATTGCTGAACAAACTGCTTTCAGTGATATGGAGAACTACTGGGGAAGGAAATAAGGGAACAGGGGTTGAAAATCGCAGGAAAGAACATATGAAGTGTAACACCCAGAGCTGCCAAATACACATGTCCATTTGTACAAAGTAATCTGCATCTATTTTTCTTCTCTGCTGAAGCTGTTTAATGTTTAGCATAAGTAGTGAATAAGGGACAGTTGCTGCCTCACTAAACCAGCGTTTCTCATGCCTTGGTAATAGATTCAGGACAGAAATAGAGATGACTTCCCTTCCCGTCCATTCTCATTATAAACCCTTCCCTCTCTTCTGCAATCAACATGCACGCTTACAAAAAGTAATACATCTCATTATATTTTGCAAAACAGTTCCCTGGACTGTTAGAGATGCCAGTATGGATTACATCTATGGAGAGAGATCCTCTAACAGCTTCTGAAGCTTTAAAAGCTTTGTATTTTCTGTCATATTTATTATTTCTTGAGCAAAGTTACCAGAATGAGATGTTTTGCTCCAAGTGTTGTTTCCTTGCTAAGACAGAAATCACCTTCCCAGCCTTTGAAGCCCAGGCACACGAGCTCTAACTGCAGTGACCTACACACAGCCCAGAGTTCTGATCCTGCTGTGTGACCATCAGACAGCTCCAGAGAGATCACTAAGACTCCATCAAGCCATTTAGGCTTTGCCATGCTGATCAGATTAAGTGCTCAGAGCCCAGTAATATCCTCACTTAAATCACCCTTAATATGCTACGTCATCTACTATGAAGAGAGCAGAAGAGATAATGGTTTATAGTCTCCACTTTACATACAAATTCAACTGTACATCTGTCCAATAGCCTCTTAAAGTATTTCCAAAGGGCTCTGATAAAATACGTTGATCTAATTGTTAATCATCAGAACCTCACAGCTGAAATGAGAAAAACATTGAGACATACCTTAAAATAGTCATTACAGCAGAAAGCATCTATTTCTGACACGCTTTTGAAGCCAGGAAATCCCTCAGACTTTCCTTTGCCAAGTACCACGTTTGGTGTCAGTTCCACAATCATGCTGAACACTCACCAGCACGATGCCAACAGAATTACAACCAAAGCCCCCACTTGCTCTCAACTTGAAAGTACGTGAAGGTTTATAAATAAGGGAAGGTCTGACCCAACCAGCTCCTTTCACAAGAGACAGCTGACAGCACTATTCCTGTTGATGAACTGTCTTAGGGTACATTTATTAGGAACCTGCCTTTTGGTGTGATTAGCAATATCAGCACACTCCCTGCAAACCAAACCAGGAGCATAAAGGGGTTAGAAATTATTTAAGCCTTTAAGCCCACAGATCTCCCTCTGAAGGTGTCCTGCTCTTCTTTTCTAATTCATTAGAGAATAAATCTGTGATAAGCAAAGTAAATTAGATTCAGTGACATTCTGCTAATTGAGTCATCTTCCTCTGCCTGGCTTGGCTAGGTTTTTAATTACCAGCTAATCTCATCAATATGGTGGATGACTGGCAGCGCGCAGATCACTGCTGTACAACTGCAGCAAAAGAGAGAGAGAAGTTCATGGCTCATTGCTTGACCCAGGTCTCTTCTGTCATATACAGGAATAAATTGGGCAGATCTGCCGGTCATCTAGTGACCTCAAATATGGAGAACAGGGAGGAGGATGGAAGGCAAACAAACAAGCAAAGCCAGCAGAACTGCTGGAGAGAGTGGCCTCATGGAGAAGGAGGGAAAAAGGTTCTGCAAACATGCCCTGCATCCCAACGAAGCCTGACTGCAGCAAGGGCTGGGGGCTGGAAATAGGACGAGCAGTGTGAGCAGTAACTGGTTGTCATTTCCAAACTCAAAGCAATGCACTTTAGCTGGGCAGAGGCACAAACTGCTTTCCTCAGCCCAGTTAGACACAGATACAGATTTTCAGACGTGGTTTTTCGCTGCATTTTCCCAGCAAGACTGACCGTGCTGTCAGATTTACACCAGTGGATCCCAGCCTATGGGATCCGGCCCATTTGCCAATATCTCAAAGTAAGATCAAGGTGTAAATTTGTCTGCATCTGTTTCTTTTATGTGTATTTTTAGACATAGCTCTATGACATAATAGCCTAGGGTAGCTCACTGCCACCAGTAAGAGATTTAACATGGGCATTTTTAAAGTAAAGATACACAAACCTTAAATCAAACAGTTGTTTCATAAAGCAAAGAACAAAAACATTTCTTCTGCTTTATAAATCTCTCAAGCCTCACACCTGCACTGTTGACATCTGCAGAGTTTTATGTCAACTTAAAAAGGGGCAAGCCCAGATTTTTCATTTTTCCAAGGTATCTTTTAAGCAGACAAAGCCTGAAGCTTAAACTTCCATCTATTTCTTTCTTATCCAGAGTAACAGGTTTATTAGAGTAATGGCCAAAAATAGCCCTTCTTGAGCAGAAATTCAGTTGTCTTTCTCTCAGTAATGTAACTGTTATTGGCTTAGCCAGTCTCTGGAAGTAGCCAAATAAATGGCTGCCCAGTATAAATATGTTCTGATTTATGAATCATCCATGTCATCTAGGAGCCTGTTCACTTACAGCACTTTGTTTCAGTGGACAGCACTGACAGTAAGTGCTAAACAAGTCAAAACTGAATGCAGAAGGTGCGAGCACCATTGCAGTGAAACCATTAAATGCTGGAATCAATGTTTCTATTTTAATCTCAGGAAGAAAGAAAAGATTTTAAGTATACACTTAGATATCTTTTCAAATGCATTCCTTAGAGAGTCTTTTTAGGCAATGCATGCTTCTACAGGAGCAGAGAAAGCAGCATTGCTGTATGAGATAAAACGATTGCCCATATTTCTCACCACAAAAGGCAGCAGAGCCTCGCAGCAGCTCTTGCTGCTGTGGTACTTGTGGTCCTGCCCACAAGTACCACACCCTCCTGGAGTTCACATTGCAGGGTGCTTTGAAGTCCACTGTGCAAAGCAAAGAACATTCCACTCCAAAAGGCCCCTCACGTGGCTGGGCTCCCAGGGTCCAGGGACTCGCAGGCTACATCTACTCTGCCCAAGATGGATTGATGATTGCCATTCTGAGATAGGAAACCCAGCAGATGATGACATCTCACAAGCTAACAGTGCAGGGCAACAGAAAACAAACAAATCAGTGACTCAAGTTAATTCTGCTAACCCTCTCCCCAGAATAAAACACACGAACACTTGTTGGGCAGCTCCCACAGTCAGCAACCAGAGCAGCAGGAGGGCTGGGCTTGGTGCTCATGGGATGAGGCTACTGACTTCTGCAGAAAATGACTGCTCCAGGAAAAGTCAAGATGAGAAATCACATTTGGCCTTTTCTAGGCACATGGACAACTCATCAGAAGAGCTTTTGGATACTTCTTCAGCCTATTTTGCATCCTACAGAGAGGAGGAGGAAGAGCTACAGCCACCTCTCCTGGCACGTATGCTGTTTTCTTCTCCTGTTCTGCTGTGAAAGCAAATTGACCTCAGCTGTTCGCTGCAATGAATCTTCTCCCATTTTCTCTTTCCCTCATTCTTTTCTGTTTAATGTTATTTTTATTTTTTTTTTTACATTAGACTTAAATACATTATGCTCATTTTTCTAGGAGCTCTGACACATTGTTAAATGACTGTGAATCTATTTTAGTTGCACCTTAATTTATTACCTCCACTGCCTGCCGCCAGTGTTGGTGCCTCTATTGTGGGATCATAGGAGGTCTGGGTTGATTATCCTCCTAACTATTTCATATGCAGAGCCATTATTTCACTCTGCTCGACACTATTATTATTAAAGCAAAAAGCTCTCATTTTTTCATTTTCAGCTCACATTGGGGGACTACATACCTTATTAGTTTCCTCTAAGTTTTTATATTCTTTTTGTGGTGCAGTGCAGTCAGAATACAGATGTATTCTGCCTTTAAAAGTTGCTTTGCAGGATGTAGTGATGGAGACAACCTGAAGTGAAAGCATTTTGTATTTTTCTTTCTTTTTAAATTGGGTGAAGCAATGAACCTTAGCTCCTGACAGCTGTTATCCCCCATCACTCTCACCATGCTGCCCCGTGTCTTTAGAGACAGGTAACTGTCAGCCTGCACACCAATACACTTCTGACCATCAGGGATATTGCCATCAGTTTCAAGCTGCCACTCAGTCTCCAGAGTGCTTTGAACCCTACAGTGGACTTCAGCTTCTGTAGCTCAGCAAAGCCCAAGTGACCAAAGCACCAGTACTGCCTGTCGGCTCCCAGCCAACATCCATGCCAGGAACAGCATGCCTCCAGCCTACCAACCAGGGCTGCTCTCATGGAGCCCTAAAGCTGCTCCCATCCCACTCCCCAAGCATTTAGCCCTCAACAGAAGAAGGGCCACAATATCCCCAATGAAAAATATTCCTGCTCCCTTTTAAAGAGCTCCATTTGTACATTGATTTTCTTTGCCTTGATCACTAGAGCTGCTCTTCAGCCTTTGACTCATATCACTGTTTGCAGCACTACTCAGTTTGTAAGTGGACTGAAGTGACCACAAGAGGCTGATTAGCACTTGGTGACCCCGGGCAGCTTTGTGTCACCTGTGAGGGGGTACCCTCAGCCACACCAGGCTTGGGGCACACAATGGCACACACACCGTGCTGCCTGCAATGACAGCCCCTCCTGCACACCACCCCCCTCCTGCACACCAGAGCAGCTATTGATTTCTCTCAGTTCTTCTCAGGGGAACTCACAAGAAGGAAATTATTTTAAGTTCAAGTACAGGAGCCTGCCTTGCTAAAGGGCTTATCTTCACATATAAGTTTCACCAATTCCACTTGAGCTGTATAATTAAAGTAGTGCAACCCCCTATAGTGTGGAAAATCCCATAAAAATGGTTTATATGGAGATAGCTGTATGAATTTAAAGCACTCTCATACTAATATAAATACCTCCCCTCCTCCCCATGAGAGCCTCTACAAATATAGTTACTGTCCAAAAGCATACATCAAGGAATTTTACAGCTCTTCAGTGATGTATGCCACCGTATAGCATTGAATAGGGTCTAACTTAAGCTTCCAAACACAGGGAATAGATGAATCTCTAAAATCTCGTGAGGAAAAAAAAAAACACACCTATATTTCACATCATATATTTATATTTCATGCTAAGCGTTAATTTAAGCGCCAGTTATTTCTCCTTGGATTTCTTGCTCCAGTTCAAACAGGTTTCAGCGTATTCACTACCATTCCGTCTGTTTATTTAGCATCAGAGCTGTCTGAACTATTCACTACTAATTTAGCCCACTTATTTGTTTTTATTTATTTATGGGATCCTCACCAAACAGATCCCAGCTCTCCTCCCACCGTGTTCCGACTAGCAGCATTCCCTGGAGAGTTTGGGAGGATGATTATTCAGGCCCACGGGCTATTCAGATATATAATTCCCCATTTATTCTCTGTGATGTGTGCCTGAATGCCCGCGTGTTCGTGATGCCTCCCAGGAGTTCCTGAAAACCCCTTTCTGGAACAAAACATTATTTCCTATTGAGCTGCTTTAAAAACAAATAAACAAACAACAAAACCCAATAAATAAATACAACCACAATCCTCTCTCTCACGCCCCGTATCTAAGAGCTCCAACAATCAGCGCGATACAATGCCATGTATTTTTGGTGAAAAGCAATGAGCAGCTCACTGCCACACAAGCCTGGCTAATTGACATGTTGCTAATGTAGATTCCAATTTGCATAGTCAAGCTCATTCTGTCTTTGCTTCTTTCAGAGATGGAAATAGCAGAATATTTACTGAGATTTTGAATATTTTAATGAGTGGGCAACATCTCAGATTGCCTCCCAATGCTTACTAGCAATAATATAAAAGAAACTTTCCCATGATTATTGAAGGAGAGAAAAAAGGGGGACCATAGAACATCATGTGCTGCAGCGTATTTCCTTTCTGGAGCTGACTGTTCACTCCATCAGAGTTCACTGATTCCATCTGCTCTGGTCTGTATTATATATTGCCATGCTTATTTCCATCCACTTTAAAACGCACTCCTGAATGGCTGCTGGCAAGATTTGAGAGGGCAGCCAGGTGCAAAGCACAGCTCATTCCTCTAACAAACAGCCAGCCCTGCCTGCAGGGCTCCTTCTGCAGGAGGCCCTGCCACTTCTTACAGCATTGCTTTCTTCTGTGCCACACGCCCAGCTCCTGATGCCCCGACACAGCAATAACAGCCAGAACTGCAGACCCTAAAAGCTCCCTGTAACCACTGCTTATGAAGTATACACCCCAGAGAACCGTGAGGAAGCTCTCACGCTGTTATCTCTGGGAGAAGGAGATTCCCACAGTGATCCTGGTGCTCTACCTCAGACACAGCAGTGCTGAACACAGGGCAAAGGAGACAACAGCTGTGCCCATGGCAGCCCTTGCTGTTTGTCTCCTCTCAAACCAACAACTCAGATCTCTCAGCAGTGGTGGGTAATTTTTCCCTTTTAATTTACCTCTTTCAGCACTACCTACTCATTCCAATTTTCTTCCCTGCTATAACCAAGAAGAAACAAAGTGAACATCAGCGCGTGACACCAACAGCAGAAATCCAGCTCATCTTTCAATTCCTGCCTTAGCAGAAGGGAAGCGTTCTCAAGACGTGGCTCTGGGCAGCGGGGCATTCTCAGCTCCAGGCACACTCTGTGCAGAGTTTCTCATTCCCTGGAGACATCCTCAGATTCCTCCTCATTCATTCAGTCCCTGACCTTTCAGTGAACCAGCTCCCGGATTTAAACACACCAAGAACTTGAATAGGCTGAACACAATAACAAGCACTTTCCCCAGCTGTTACTACAGCAAAATTGTTTCCATTTATTTACCTCATCTCATTCCTTCAGCTGACCACCAAAAACACAAGAGTTTTACCTGCTTGCCTTCCACCATTTGACCTCCATTTTCAGAGCTCAGAATGCTGTCTCAAACAACACATGATCTGTTTTCTATTTTAAAGCAAGTACAATTCATTACCCACCCACACCACACTGGTGCTCAAAAAGGCAGTGGTTTCTGCAGACCCCCAGGCATCAGCTCCTCTCTGTGGCATCCTAGAGCTTCTCTCCCACCTGCACCATCAGCATACCAGGCCACCCACTTATTAGAGACATGGAACCAACAACCTGTGCTCCACATGAATCTGATGGTCACAGCTTAATTCAAGATCTTCCAACAGATATTCTCAGACTTAGGCTGTTTTATTCTACATCCAGATTATCATGCTTACAGACTGCATTACTCAACAAGTTGCTGACATTTTCCATCTGCAGTAAAAGCCTGATGGGTCTGCAGCAGATACCTCCACTTGCACTCCTTCCAAATTGCATGGTTTTCTTACAGGCTGCAGCACTAAGCAGAGTTGTGAGTCATGTCCAGAAGATTCCCATTATCTTGAAGACTTTCAAGAAAGAGTTGAGCTCGCGAGTTGATCATCCTGAAATCAAAGCCATGGCTCTGAGGTCAGCCCTCCCCCTTCTCCTAACCAGCGTGCGGCTAGGATACAGTGACTCACAGTGAAGTCAAGAGGGTTCAGTACACCACTTTTCTTTCTGTAGGAAATGATTCAAGATCCTGTTTTTGTATACTTTGAAAAAACATTTATTTTAACACTGGTTTTTATAGTGATGTTTCTGATCCTCTTCCCCCCTCCAGGATTTCAGATCGCAGATGTTCAGGGTTAGGCACCACGCAAAGCAAACCTGGTCATCAAAGTACAGTGTGAGAACATGCTTTGACAGGGAGCAGCAATGTTCCAAAAGGTTCTTGCAGCATTCATGAGCCATTCAACACTTCAATCTCCATTTCTACCCATGGTATCCAGGGATGGACTTACTCCTGATGAAGAAGAGGTGCAAAAATACCTGATTTCAGATTGCATTTACCAGATGTAACTTCGGTATGAAGTTTCTCCAGCTTCATCTAAAAGGTGAGCTTCTAAGATTCATGCAAATGTTTGTGTCCCAATGTACAGCAGTAAAACTGCAAGGCAAACCTGCTCTGTCTCTGACCTCAGGACTCCTCAGCAATAAGATTTTATTTTTCAGTTCCATCTGTAACTTGGAAAGGACAAAAGTTTCTCACACTGTATGCAGTGGCCAGGTCACAGATGGGCCTCTGTTTGCAGCAGGGGATGCCGGAGGGACTTTGCAAAAGGCCCAAAGTCTTGAATAATGCAGAAAGTGAAAAACACTTTAAACAAAAATAGTTTCTGACTAAGCCTTCTCATGAAGCCTGGAGCGCAAACCTGCCAGTCCTGATCTGCATCAGGAGCCTGTTCCCAGCAGCTGGTTCCAGCATACCAGTTGCTTCCCATGAATTCAACTGGGAAACCACCAAACCAAAACAACAGCCTTTGGTGACTCTTGCCCTACCTTGATATCCCCAACTCAAATATACAAAGTAGCTTTTATTCGTTGATTAAAGGCAGGAAGTAGGCCTAAATTACTCAAATTAACTCTGTTTCATGTAAAGAAACTAATTCTGGCTGAACAGAGGTTTTGTCATACTTCTCATCACAAGGCCCAACAATGGTACAATTCAAGTGCACACAAACGAGTGTCATGATCCCTACATTTCCTTGGGAAGCTGCAATCCCCATTCCCTGAGCTTCACAACTAGAGCCCTCACAAAGGAGAGCAATACATCTTCACCTTGCAATAGCAATAGTACTGGGTAGTTGCAACTAATTAACAGGAGAGCAGGTTGAAATTTTGGTATCACTAAATCAAAACCTGGTTTGATTTGTGCTGACCTGGATATATTCCCAAGTATTGTCTCCACTCAACCAGTGAAAGACCTACAGGATTTAATTCACTTTTGGATGTCATATCCCTTATTTCTTCTCATTAAATAATTTATTTCCAAATCATTTGCCATCCCATCTGGGATGAGAACTACTTTGAGAAACAACTGTAAGGAGCTCCTTACAGATTACCATGTACACTGTGTCATGCTGGGCAGCTGTCACCCCGTGCAGGGATACTATATCTCAGAGAACTTCCTTCACATATACAAAGATGGAATCTCTGGCATCAAGAATGACTTCCTTACATCTACTTTCCCTTCAGGCTTCTTAAGCTCATCAGTGCATTCTGGAATGATAACCCCAAATACAGTACTGGTCTTACTTAAGAGTAAAACTTCAGTGAATGTGGTGATTCTGGCCAAACTACTGAGTCACTGAAAGACATGAGGGTTTGCCATTAAGAGAAATGTTAACATACCTGTGAGATCTGGCTTCAATTCCCAACCCTGCCTGGCTTCCGAACAGGCTGAGACCTACGTCTGCCAAAGCCCTTGCTCCAGCTGCTTTCTTTGTTGCAGAAGTGGTAGATACTGACATGGTCAGTACAGTGGCCTGTAGCAAGAAACTTCTCAGAAAGAAATGTACATCAATTCATATGATCCTAAATGGAAGTCTTAAATAGCACAAGCCAGAGCTAGGCTTTAGCCAACTTTAAACTGCTACTGCTGCTCCTATCTTCCAGTCTGGATGAAGTCTAGCCTCTATCATTATGGCAGTCACAAGGAAATGCTATTTTGAGGTTTACAAAATGCACAGACCAATGGAACTGGTGCAAAAGGAGGTCTAGGGGCCCACAGAGACCTGATAAGGGCAGTTCTGATTAGCACCATAACCAAAGCGCTGACCATGCCCCCTCCTTTGTATCCATTGCCCACACAACCACCATCATCAGGCATCATCAATGGGATCATTCTTGTCTGCACAGCACCTATACTACTGTAATATCTCTCACTTCTTGCAGTGAAGAAAGCGTGCCCCATTTTGGTTTGCAGCTTTTTATTCTCAGTATCTGAGGCCCATTCTTACTGAGATGCTGACGCTGATAAGGATCAATACACTTGTCATATCTCATTGGCTGCTGTACCACCTTAAAATATGTTCTTATCACACCCAGCTCTCCTCTGGGGAGCTGGTGCATCATTTCTACCTTATTGAAAGTCCAATTTTAGAAAGCAGGGTTCCAAGACTGTGCTCAGCAAATCCTACTGACAGCCACTCACAGAGCAGACCCCATGAGGCCACCAGAAGCCATTTGTCCTTGTGCTGGAAAAGGCTCCAGCGTGAGGTAGAAAGCTGATGGGAAAGAATAAAATCCATCCCTGGGAAATTCTAAGGCTTCAAAATTTGGCTGCGGCTTAAAACATGAGAAACATGAGTGAAACAAAAGGTCAAGAAGATGACAACTTGTTGACAATGTCAAATGTATTTGGAGGGATTTTCATACTTTCCTTTTGACTCTTACATGACAGATATGATGAATTCTAAAACACTGGCAATGTTGCATGTTCTGTAGGCAGGACCTGGCCACCCACTCTGCAGGCTTTCCCAAAACCTCCAGCCAAGTGAGAGAAACATCTAACCAGCCACAGGGGATGGATATTTCCCATCCCTTCAGATACGTGTCTGATCATACAATGGGGAAAAGGGTTGCTTCTACCTCTTAGCTCCTCAAGACTACACCAGAAGAGAAATTACTATGCTCTTTATTCAGCTCTCCTTCTCTACAGCAGGTGACTTGATCCAAACAAGAACTAATCTGAGGAAGTCATTGGTCTCACGTTTCATTTGCTGAATTAGATGAGCAGAGCAATGCCTCCAACTTCACTTAGGAAAAGAGGGCAATCTCTTGGAGAAATACACTGAAACTGAAAGTTGTAATCCAAATTCAAAAGTTTCAAAGTTTTGCATCCAATCACAGTGCTTAACTAAGCCACACTTACATCCTATTGAAAACCAAAAAGGTTCAACTCGTCATTTGCTTTATGTGCCCTTCAGGTTGTCATGCCTATATCACATGTGTCTGCATCCTAAATATGAATAGGGAGCTAGAATTAGTGGGTTTGGGCTAATGACTCTTATTTGTTTGGAGCTGGTTTGAGAAGCGCTCTTTTGACCTCTGCCCAGAGAGCTGGAGTGTTTATCATGAAACTTGGTTGTGGTTTTACAACGCTGTAAACAAACGTTATGTTCCCAGTTGTCACTGCTCAGCAGCATCATTAATAGAGACAGCACAGAGCCAGGACATCAGCACTGTGGTGCCACACACCTCCACAGCACTACACAGCGCTGACCTCCAGGCTGAGAATTCCACCTGCTGTGGTCAGATGTGTGCAGCAGGGCGGGTTAAGCTACCTGCTGTCCACTGTCCATGTAACCACACAAATCATTTCATCACCTCCATGACTGGTCAAGCTTTGGCTTTCCACAGACTCAAAAAGTGGGGAACGAAAACGAGGACAGTGAAATTTCATTAAAATCTCCTGCTTGTTCACATCAGGTAACCTAATATAGAAACTTCAAAAACATTTACAAAGATACATTCTTCAAAGTCTTCAGGTGGTATCTGGTGTCCAGTACGAGTTTTAGCTCCCCCAGATAACGATGCACAGCCGTGAGGCTCTTGAAGCCTGAGACACAGCACTGTAATGCACCATGTAGGTTAATGGTTTGTAGAGGAGTGAGGCAGTGTTTGATAAACACCAGCTCTGACAGACAATCCTATCACAACTGGGGCTTAGAGGCTTGTTTTGAAATGAGACTCAGAGCCGTAGCGCAAAGAAAACACAATCTCTGAGTAATAGCACTTTGCAGGATGATACAAGGAAGAATTGCTTTATTAACAAATAAAAAACCAGCAGCCTCAGCCAGATGTTATTTAGGAGGCTTGACCTGACAATTGATATATTGATACCTAGTTATTGCCAAAGCAGGAGAACTGAATGAGATGCATCTCTCTTGCATGGAAATAAATCAAACGATTCCCGCAGTGACACACGAATGCTGCTTTGCATACTAGTAGCAAAGGCAGAAGGCTCAGGGAAGATACAACAGCAGATCGTAGTGCCCTGTGCAAACAGCAGAACAAAGCATGTGGGAACTGATGATGGAGAGCATGCAGAAAGTAAGATAGCTAAGTGGACTCTCTTAGCATTAAGGAGTAAAACAAAGTCACTGAGAGAGGAAGGACGAGCAAATGGTGTGATAAAAGTAAAAGAAAACCTGCGTCTTACGTTGATGATACACTTCTGTGTGGGATGATCCAGATGAGTATTGCTAATGAGCCAGCACTACTGCAGAGTTAATTAATTTGGGATCTAACAGTAAAAGTAAAATAACCAGATAGTAAATCAGACAGATTAGAGCAGTCAGATGGTGAAAATAACAAATCTATGCAGGAGAACTTCAGTACTCCATAATAATAACTCTATAATAGACAGATGTCATAAAAAGATCATACTAAATGTGTTTTCAGTTGGGAGGCAGAAATATATCCTTTTAGGAGACTACCAAGGGTTGCCTTAGTGAATGAATGATAGCTGAAAAGACCTTCAGGGCGCGAGCTTAGGTCCTACCTCCTATTTCTCATTATTCCAGCACCGCAGTTTCATTCTGTTCACCTCCCTACAAGGGCTGTGGGGTTGGTGCCAGGGTACAGTGACAGTTAACAAAGGAAGGCCAGAGCTACAAACTGACTAGAAGCACCTTCTGCTGATGCAGTTGCTCCGATCACCACCCCCAAAAAACACACCAATCCTCTGCAGACCCAGCAGCTCCATTTTAGGGAAGTGCATTAAGCAAACCAAAAACTTGTAATGACGCTCCAGACTCAGCTAACATAAATCACTGCAGCTCCAGCAGCAGCAGCAAGGCTCTGGCTCTCTGCTGAGGTAACAAGCTGCATACTGCTTATCGGCCATTAGACATATGGCAACAGTAGACATGAGAAGGACTCATCCAGATTGCAGAGTGCATCATGAACATCTTGCATAATGAGAAAAAAAAACCTGCACTAACAAGGATACAAAGGCAATGGGAACCAACACGCAGTGCTCACACAGAGCCAGAATCCATAGCAGTATCAAACAACAGAGGGCCATTTGAAGCAAGCACTTTCTCCCAGTAATCCTAGGGCTCATAAAAGATAAGGAAGGATGGCGTAGGAAACAGCTATCTCAAGGAGATAAGGAGTACCAGAAATACATCTTTTTCTGCCAAAACAGATAAACTGAATGCTCAGCTCAAAGCCAAAGCCAGTTTAGCCCATGTGCTGCGCTACCCAGTGTTTTAGCCACGTCCATGTTTTTATGGAATATTACCACAGATGGATTTCTGTGCACATCTGACAAAAGCTGCAGCCACTAGAAAACATCATTACAAGAGCATCATATGCATTTGCTGACAACCTGCCTGCCAGAATGTCTTCACATTACTGATGTCCCATTTTCAACTGACGCAGAAAACAGTTCCACAGAACCTGGAGCTGAGACTGCAACAGCCCCCCCCGGGAGAGGAACCAGTGGGGAATGGCAGCTGGTTCTCCTGCAGCTATGATTTACACTTCATTTTTATATTAAAGAATAGCTGTCTTTCAAACCTCTCTTCTCGGAGCATTTACAAATATTCTCTACCCTTCTCTTCCAAATAAGTGGAGAAGGAGTTGGAAGGATATTCTTCCCCTTGCATCATCACTTCAGCCACAGAAAGTCCTTCAGCTGAATATCTGCCTGGAGCAAAAAGTATTCCATCTTCCAAACTGGTATCTTAGAAATATTCAAAGCATGGTATCTCACATCTTTCTGACTGAAGACATCTAAAGCATTATTTCTGTATAACCCCAGCTCTACAGAAGAGCTGTTACCTCCAGGACAGAAGGCAGCAAACAACCAGATCAAAGGCCATAGCACACTGCACTCTGTACAAGAGCATGTGCATGCTGGCTGGGAACACCTGTGGGAAAACCCCTCATCTTAAGGCATAAAAACTTAATCCTCCCTTATAGAGCAGTGCAGAGGGTATGCTGTAATGGTTCCATAGAATACTAAGATCAGGAAGAGTCTCTGCTTGGTGAAAAAGCTGTTGATGTCAGCATGTTTAGGCTTCTTCTGAACATACCACACACTTACTTGATTCCTAAATGATGTTACCTCAGTCCTTCAGTTAAGGAAGAGGTGTTCAGAATTAAGAGCAAAATATCTGCTGGCAACTTGGGTACTGGAGCTGACAGACATCCCTGCACTTGGAAGCCACTTCAATTTGGAGAACATGGACATTTTTTCCCCAACACAACCTCTGTAGTCTCCTGTTTCTGTTGCCAAAGAGATAAAGAATTAATTTTGGTCACTGAAGTTTTATTACTTCTCCCAAAGCACCAATTAAGAATTTCTCTTCTTATTCTACCAGAAATTCTAGGAAGACTAAAGATACTTCCCTTCTACCAGCTTCCTTTGTGGCGGTTTATTTTTTCCACCTAAGCAAAAGGCCTTTATTTAATACTTTTACATCTACATCCTAAGAAATTTCCATTTAGCTAAGAGCTCTGCTCTCCTGCCCTAGAAATGCCAGCAGGCAGGGTGCAGCACAGAGACCTCGCATGATGGAAAGCGGTCCAGACTCGCATCACCTCTCTTCTTGAGGGGCCTTCAACATTCCTGGTCTCAGGACAACTGAAGAGTTGCAGATCAGCAAGCTACAGCCCAGCAGAGAAGAAACAGGCCCCAGAGTCTTTTCCCATGTCTTTTCTCAGCCTTATTTTCAAATGAGGCTTTTTTTTTTTTTTTTTTTGAGTCTTTTTTCATATACAAGATCAGAACAAAACAGTTTCTCCCAGTAAGATTATAAAAATATCAAGCTCATTACATCTTCTGGTTTGAAATAACAATATTTGGTCTAAGAATATTTTATCTTCTACCCCGGAGGCAGGAAGGCTGTAAATAACACTAACAGAGCCCAGCAATTTTGAGACCTGATTAAAAATAACTTCAGATCCAGGATTGTGAAGTGCAGGAACCTTCTATGATGCACAACAAGAAAGAGTTTCTTTTGACAGTGAACGCAGCTATGACAGAAGTTGCTGCTGCTTCATCACACGGCTCTGATGGAGCAGGGAGATAAAGAAAAGGCACAGCACAGCAGCGCTCTGAAATCTAAAGAAAAGGATCTTCAAAGAGACGTGAGTTCACCTGATGCTTAAGAAGTAGAGCTTCAGAAATGAAGAACCTAGAAAAACATGTAACCAATTCCTCTCCTGGCTCATCCACTAAAGACACGGATGTCACTTCCACTCTAAACATCTCAGTCAAAACCCATACTTACATTGTGAGAACAGAAATGTACAGTATTGTATTCGCCACAAAAAAAAAGGTAAGATAGCTCTGGTTAAGCATTAGACACTGGCATTGTCATGGGATTATGAGCCATTGTGAACCTAGAGCTTAATTTAAGCAATAAAAGAAGTAGCGAAAGGATGGGTTGCAGCAGAAGCACATAGAACATTGCTCCACGTCTTGTTAATTTAATGTATTTTCCAAAGATTCACTACGTACTGGAAATACAGAGTTGGGCAATGAGCACAGACAGTTCAGGTGAGGATCGGTTAAGGAGCCTGCTTAGCAATTTCACTTCTTCTGTGAAGGCTCCAGTAAAAGGTCCATACCAGGCAACGTTAAAAAACCAGAATTTTTGCTGGTCTTAAAGACCAAGCTGTGACATTCATCAGTTACCCAGCAAACAGCTGGAGGAGCGGTAAGACCAGGATCCCTCCCAGTTAACAATCCTACTGCCATCGCCACACCCCCAGCTCCAGCAGGTGATGTGCTCAGGGATGCATCTGGCCTGGGTCCAGCAGTTAGCACAGAGCTCCTTCTGGATGCATCACCTGGCTTGGCCGCTCTTCTCTCCAGCAAAAAACATCAGGTGCACAGTAATGCAGAACATAAATCACGGCTATTCAGCCTTGCCTTCTGATTTATGCGGGGTGTTGAACAAAAGACCCTCTAATCTGGCACAACCATACTTCTCATATTAAGCAGCACTTGTGGGGCACACAGTGCCCCCTTCCCATAAGAGCACCTTCTGTTATCTCTGCCGCTTGGGGTTGAGGTCCCACGATCTCAGCAGTGCACATGTACATGCAGTCACGCAGCCATGAGCAAATATATCTTAAAATATAGCTTACCATGCAGAAAATGACCACAGAGCTGTACAAAAAGTACATGCCACATATATGAGGGCTGCTCCAAAAGTAATGCCTTTTATTTTATTATGCTGGTCCACAGCATCAGACGCAGGTGTTGGTGCAACAGCAGTAGAGGCTGAAACTTCCCATCATCATCCCATTACACGTTGTTGCCATGCGACAGACAGCAGCAGAGGGGCACTCTGACACAATGGCATCTGACATCAAAGTGTGTATGAAGCAGGTGTGGAATTAAATTCCTCCACACAGAACAAATGGCGCCCGCTGACATTCACCAACACATGAACATTCATGGAGACCAAATAGATGATGTAGCACGGTGAGGCGGGGGGATGCATTTCAGCAGTGAAGGTGACAGTGGTCGCCTCCACAGGTACAGATTTTTAAGAGCCTGCATACCGTGCTCATGCTCATCATGCAAAGCAACATACCTAATGGTAGTGACTATGCTGAAAAACAGCATTTCATAGCTGAGTTTGCTCTATCAAATAGTGTCATTGTGCTCTTTGTATCTGTTGTAGTTTCCACGGAAATAAGTAGGATGCATTACTTCCAGAGCAACCTACATAGATATGGAAGATGAGGGAGGTCCATCTAGACCCATTATCAAGCTGCTGTGGCAGCTTAAGCTCTGTTTGTCCACACATAAAAAGCCAGAATAAACTCCATACATACAGAAGGAACCCCTTCTGTGCGTCTGGGGTTTATTCCCCTCAGATGACCTGAGAATGGAAGATGCACATGGACTTGCAGCAAGGAATTGATGACTTTCTGTCCCTCAGTAACACACAGCACACACGCAGGTGCATGAAGAACCACAAGCCTGCCTTCTGCCAACAGCCAGTTACAAGTCACTCTCCCTGATTGCTCATCCAGCTAACCTTAGAGTCATAACTTCATGAATTCACTCTGTAGCAATGTAAATTAAATGCCATCAAGTACACTTAAACTTTCTCACATACCAGATGTATTAAATGATATTGTGTTTAGCAAGATACATGGACAGGAGCAGCACTGAGTTAATCCCAGGCAACAGTGAGGACATTTCCCTTCAGGAGTTTTATATTTTGTTGATTTGGACCATAAAAGGAACATTTCTTTTTAAATGCAGTAATGGACAGGTGAAATCAAAACTAAGATCTGTATCTACTTTGAATAATATTTTTCACATTATTTCCACCTGAATTTGCTTAACTCCATCATTTTTATGTCTGCCCATTATTTAAAGTCATCACATTGAGTTATAGCAGTCAGGGGAATAGGAAAGTGCTCATCTGCATGTAGCTCTGTAGAATATGACAAAAAGCTGAAGAATGCACTCAGGCTATTTGATGAATAAAAACAGAAATTTACCACTGTTCCATCTTAAGAATGCTATTAATAATTAAGTCTCTATTAAAAGAACAGAAAGACTCCAATCAGAGAACTGGAATAGAATAATTCAAAGGAAAAAAAAAATATTTTGATTTGGCCTTATTAAGTGGTAACGAGTCACCTCTTCTCACATCTCTTTCAGAAATTCTTCAGTACTGTTCAGAGTTCCAAAGGTGTTGCTCTTTTGTACAGACAACGAAAGCAGATTATCAAGAGTCAGTTACATATAGTTACTCTGTACTTGACTGCAGCTTTGTTAAAGAAAGCAAACCCATCTCTATCTATGCTGCATTTGTTTTTATTTATTCATGAATCTTGCTTTCGTTTCCTGACAACTAAACTGATGCAAACTTCTTAAAACTTCATGATATTCCATTAAAAAATAATAATCAGCTGGTGAATTATGGATCAGGTATTTCTTACTATGAAGTTTTCAAGAAGCAGCATACCACCAGCAGATACAAGCAGAGGGCCAGAGGCACCAACGCGATCTCATTTACTAACACGTGCCCAAAGCAGATTTTAATTTGGAGTTCCCTTGCTGCTTAGGCTGAAAATTATAAACCATTTCTGTGAAATCTGCAGAACATTTTTCTTTTGCTTCAGTGGAAAATGTGACTAATGCCACCAGCACGGCAGCGCTCTGCATTGGAAGACTGTCACCGTATTTCCTTCAGAGTGTGTTTAGGGAGAACCAGCCCAGCATGGAAGTCCTTCGTGTAAGAAAGCAACAGCAGAGAATAATGGAAAGGTTACCGGTTTTTGTTTTGTTTTCTACATCTCACATTTTCTGTTTAAATTGATTTACCTATTCTGAAAAGCTCTGGGAGGAGAGATTTTGCCCACTGTCTTTGACACAAAAGTTATCCACAGGGCTGGTATAAACTTGAGCTTTTTTTGTTTTTAATAAATATACATTGGAGAAAGTCATCGGGATCCTTCTCAAAAACAACTATTTGCAGTGCCTGAGCATTAAGAACATTATGCATTCATATGCCAAACACATACAGACAACACTAAATACAAAGTTTCTTTGCATAATACAAAAGCAGTTCTGATGTCTTTAATGAATATTTTACCACTGATTGAGGTAAACAAAACCATCTTCTGAAGGACAACAGAGACATTTTTAACTAAGGGGTAAAAATCTGAGTACAAAACTGCACCCAAACTAAAAAGCATTTTATTTTCATTTCTTTTTTAAGGCCAAAGGCAGTCAATGTTATTGTTGTGCCTGCAGTTGCCTGCTGGGAGGGCTGTGATGCCGGGGGCTCCCTGAGGCACTGCTGGCCTCTTGCTGCTTCCAGAGCATCACGTTGTGTTTGGGTCCATAACTACAGTTCCAGTGCAACTGAAGTTATTTACATAGGCCACAGATTGCTTTGCCTAGATAGTTTTCACTGTACTGGAGGAGCACAGCTGAGCCCTGGACAGAGACTTTAGGTTTGAACCACACCGACAACACGAGCACAGCGGTGAATTCAGCAGCTGGTGAACGAGGGCACGAGTGTTTAGGCAGGAATCTTTCAGCAACAGCAGAATGTTTAGTTTTCATCCATCTTCAACATCCCCTGCTCTTCCAAGCTGTTCTCATGAGTAGCGATGCTTAATTCTGCTGGAGGGGGGTTATTTCCAATGCTGAAGGCTTTCCCCTGGGGCTCTTCTGGCACATGCTAACCAGTGCCCAGTCCTTCCGGTAACTGACCCCGCACACCCTACCTCACCACCCTGGCTTTAGCTGACACCGATTAGAAGTCCTTCCTCTTTCATACCACTCCACCAAGCATGTCTGAGAACACGTAGCCAGGTATTGGTCAATCCAATTCTTTATGATTTGTCAGGTTAATTATGGAGTGCTTTACAGCAGTGTGTGCAAAGCAACTTGGAAAGCTTTAATTAACATGCAGGATGACAGCTTGAAAGCTACCTCCAGGTGACTTGTATGAATCAACTCCATCCCATAGCTTTGCTTGGGAAAATAATTTTGCCTTAATGGCACGTTACTCCTAGTGACTCCAGGACTTGGTTTATCCTTTTATTTAGTCAGGGGAGACTCACTGGCTCTAATGCATAGCATTTTCTATACGTACTCATTTCCTTCCCATGTGCTCTCAGCACACACACCCGGTGCAGTGCATAATCCCTGCTCCCTGCTCTTTGGGGAAGGGCAGTAAATGCATTTACCACCCAAAAAGCGGTGACAGAATTTGTTATCATACAGCCCTTTGCAAAAGAGTTGTACACTGTGCTAGAAACAAGTCTGCTATTAGTAATGAGTACACATGCAGCTACCTTGTAAATCACAACACTGGGGAGGAATGAATGGTTGCAACGCAAACACTGGGCTTCTAGAAGAAGCTCTAAATTACCACCAGAAGGAATTCAGTGAAACAATAAAACGAAGCACTGCAAGACCTAGAAAGGGGGCCAGCATAAGGGCTATTACTGTGCCTCTTTATAGCTATTTAATACCCTCTCATCTCCCCAGGCACTGTCAGACCATTATTCCCTCCCTGGTGAGGGTCTCAGTATCAGCAGCCCAGCTGTAAAGCCACAGATCACAGCCCCCAGGAAGGTGAGGAACCATCCATGCCCTAATCCCTTTCTTAAGTACTCCAAGCCTCCGGAAATTCAGCTTTTCCATCACTTGGGTCTATTGCATTATTCAGTGGAACCAACACACAGCAGTTTTAGATTGCTGAGCTTTTCACTCCTCAAAAACAAGAGCCCCTCATGGAGGAGGCTACTCCAACCTGCAAAGCTAAACCCTGCCACATTAAGAGCCATCAACATCACAATTTCTCCATGGCTAAGAATTGGTCAGGATCAAACTTTAGAAAGGCACCAGTGTCCCACTGGATTTCAGAGATGCATTAAAATCACAATGTTAGGCCAAGGTCATCAGGACAAGGATCCTCCCCCACAGCCACAAGGTGCTCAGGCTGGGCCTGGCCAGTGCTTCCTAAGCCAGGGAGATGCTGACACTGGAAAAGGATATTTTAATTTAGAATTAAATAGACAAAACTTATGTTCTGAGTGTCAAAGAAACATCAGACCCTGGAAACTGTTCATTTCACAGTTTTGAAGTTCAGCTTCAGTATTTTGGAGTATGTCTAAATTCATCACAGAATATTTATATTATTTTCACATTTCCTTCTAGGAAAACTGCACAGATGCAGCACACAGCACAGCCTACGATAGCAAGACATAGTATAAAATCGTATTAGATGAAATACAGCTCTTCAGAGTCAAGCTGATTACAGTACAGATAAACACTCACACACCAAAAATATGCCTCAGCTCAGGAGAATCTGCCTATGAATTATTCTTAAAACTGAGCAATTATTTCATTGGTGTGATGTCATGCACATTAAGGAAGACAAAACCAGAAAATCATAAGTGAAACACACTCGATTCCCATTCTTGCTGGCAGAAGAGGCTACATATTCTTCTGCATGCATACCCAGGCTAGAAATCGCCATCCTAACTCTGTTCTTGGACATGACACCTGCCCGTTGGGTTGGGAGGAAAACAATGTATTTCTTATGTTCTCTGTAAGGAATGCAGAATTCATTTTCAACTTCAAATTGCAAACAAAAGTGTATTTTATTATCAAGTTAAATGATAACAGAGTTCGGCCCCCTTCATGCTGAGCTCAATGCCTCAGGAAGCTTGCTACTGAAGACCATGAGAGAAGCAGGGTCTGAATTCCTTCCAGATTAAATCCCTATTATGTCTTTCACATATCATTTTCAGCAGAAAGGAAGGAAAAAAACCAGGACTTTCCACTGCTCCAAGACTCGTACCCTCCTCCTGTAGCAGTGTAATTTGTTGATGAGCAAAGCAGATTTGGGTTCATCTCACAAGATGGGGTGACCTCTGAAGATCTCCTGCTATGTTGTACGAGCTGATAAACAGGCAAGGAGCCTGGAGAAGGAAGAAGTTCAAGGCTCGAGGCAGGATACTGCATGATCTTTCTAAAGCCACATACCTTTTCATATTAGGTACAAAGGGCTTTTTGCATTATGCTTCTCCTGGTCAATTTTTTTTAGTCACCAGTAGTTCATTTTCTATTCTATGGCTCATTTCGAGCAAAATTAATGAACCACTTGCACAACACTTCTCTGCTTTCATAATACCATACAAAGTCATTAATGAACTGTCCAGTCAGCTTTTCTAATTCTCTGTCTGAACATCCTTGTAAGCAAAAGAGTGGCTGGACATCCTCTGGCATCTTCATGCATCCTAATAAGCAATATATTGTCAGGTGTTATTGGCTCCATGTGCATGACACCACAACAGCCCCTCGCGCCACAGGTGAACACGCTCTGTGGCTGAAAGCTGGCAGTGTGTTGGCTGCAGAAGAGTCATTGCTGCAGGAAGAGTGGGGGCAAGAGAACAGAGGGGCCCTGGAAAAAATCCCAGGGTACACATCTGATAAGCAATACAGGCAATCTTTCCTAATTGTAACTGCTTCTGAAAAAAAATCTAACTCTGATTTTCTTGATTGCTGTAGACTGCTACTAAGGGAAATAAGTTTCAAAGACAAAACCACAAGACCGCCATATTAGCACACAAGAAAGTCTGCATGATGCAGATACTTAACTCTGGTCGGCTTTCAGTAGCAAACACTACCTGCTCGTGCTAAATCGGGATACCTAACATAATTCTAATGTTTACAGTAAACACTTGAAGCAGGTGAGTGTCAGAAAAAGGGAGACGTTCCTTTAGGCAAGTTTCCTAAAGCCAAGCCGTGTGCCATATTTTTCTCTCACTCGCACAGATCTTCAGCTTAAAGTTCAGAAATTGAAGTTCCTGGCCTCAGATGCATGGCTTGTCCAGCTCCTTGTACCTCTCTGGGCAAACACCAAGTATGTACACACACAACTGAAGAAAGGAAATCCCAATCAGTAGGACAAGGGCCTCACCCAGCCCAACCAGCACACATTCTTTTGCATGTCTGAAGTCACTTTATAGCTGTTACATGCTGCTACAAGGTTTCCTCATGGTGATGTGCTCTCCTTCTGTTTGTAACCCACTCTACTCTTCAGATGCCAATGGTGGCTATTTCCCCCCCAGAACGAAGCGTTCAGCTTACATGGTAGCAAGAGAACAGTTTTCAATTTCAGTTAACCTTTACAGCAGTAACACTAATTTGCAGTCTGTTCATAGTGATTGCTAAAGCCTTTCCGTTTCCTGCTCTGAATTTCGTTCTCTGTCAATTAGTGACATGAAGTCAGTCTAATAATGATGTATGGTTAACACGGGGTTTGCTAAGAGGAATGCATGGAGGACAGTTAATTGCGACGGCGCCATCCGTGAGCTGTTCAATGCTTTGTTGAAGCTAAAGGGTATAGAAACGTGCCACAAAAACACATTTCAGCATGAGTGCTGGTAGCATTTGGGGAAAGAACTCCCAGCAACTCTTCTGAAGAGATCCAGCAGCTTTTAACTGTGCTAAGGCTAAAGGACACAGAACTGTCCAAGTTGTTTTCATATATTTTTTGCTGAAAAATGGTGTGCAAGTAAAACACTCAACCAGTACCCTTCAAGACCACTTCTATGCTTGTTCATATTAACATACTCAAAATACACACAAGATAAGCACAACGTGATGCCTGCCAAGTCCCCTGGCTTTTCCCATATTACAACCATAAGCTCCTGCCAGGCAGTGACAAGCAATGCTAATAAGTGATCCCATCAAATGCAGATCATTGGCCAAATGTGTTACATAGGCACCAGGAGACAGCGCAGTGAGCTCCCTCTTCCAACACAAGGGACACCCGGCTGCTTTGGAGCAGGTTCAGCACAGCTCACTTCAGCCGCCAGCAGAGCATGCCCACCTGGAGCAGCAGCGGTGCTTCACATCAGTGTGAATGAAAAGACCGGCATGATGGGCCACTACCAACCCACACTGTGAGCAGCAAGGAGAGCCACGGGAAGCACCTGCACTTCCGTGGCCAACAGAATGACTTCACCTTACACCAGGGGATCACTGAGCTTCTACTTTCCAGTCCCTCTAAGAGCAGAGCAGGCTGCATCCCCAGGCACCTCCTCATGACCAGAGCTGTGTCCCGAGAGGTGAGTGATGATGGGGGATTACCCATACTGAGCCCCATGCTCCCCACTGTGCTGCCCAGACTGCCTGAGTCCACACCAGCCCAGACAGGATGGCACAGTGACAGCACTGTCACTGCTCTGGGCTTTTACTATGACAGTATTTGCCAACCGCCACGTTCAGGAGTTTGCTGGCATGTCACTCCTGAGCATTTCTGGCAATGGCACATCACGTCTTCCAGAAAAACAAAAAAATAAAAACCTTGTCAGTCTCTCTCCTTTTTCCCTTTGTAGTTTGAATTGTAAGAAGAGGCAGAAGGCAGTAATGATCTGATGAGCCTCAGAACTGCACAGTTAGGCTAGCAGAAATACTTTAGGAAAATGGTGTACACATGCTGGGAGATGTGAAAGATTCAGGAAATAATGAGAGAAACTAGAAATGAATTCATTTTGGAAGAAAAAGGGATGCAGTTGCACAGTTATGATGCTGTATCGGTAAGATTTATTAAAAGCTCAAATGAGTCTCAGTGTCAGCCAGCACACTGCCATAACAAATGAACATGGTGACAAAGGGTCGCCTTTGTTGCTGACAAAAATAAATTAGTCACCTGTCACTACTTGCTTAGAATTCACCAACACATCAATTTTTGAGGAAAGAGCAGAAAATAGCCAGGATATTTTTTCATTAGAGCTTTGTGCAGAGGGAGCAAAGCGTTCCATCTTCATTTATGCAGCGACTTAATCCCCTGCTGCACAGGAAATGCCTTCTTGGGGCAGCAAGGTGCCAGCTGGCTCTGGGGACACGCAGCAGCCTCAGCTGATGAAGGCAGCCACAAGTGTCTGAGGACACATGCCAGAGGTGACCCTGCACTGGAGTTGCAAGGAACCGTGCCTGAGCAAACCCCAACCCAAAAACAATTGGTAGGAAGGAGCTGAGAAATCATGACAAGTAACAAGCCTGAGAAAGCAACGATGCTGCCACAGACAATTCACAAACCAAAAAAGGAGGCAGTGCGCAGTCAGTCAAGTGGTTTGCTACAAATTACTTGCCAAGGGCCACTGTTGCTGCTAAAGCAATCAGCAAAGATGCACCACCTGCAGCAATACAGGAACATAGTTAAGACTAACAAGCTGCTACAACACAGCACTTTAATTAGGCCAAACTAGGAAATGATAATAAACCAGCAGGTCAAAAGAAAAAGGAGAGAGATCTGTAACTGAACAGAATCAAGTTACTTCTTTTTACCGTGACAAGATAAAACCCTCTAAAATGAGACTTCTGAAGTGCAGTGATCCCAAACTTACACCAAATAGGAGCGCATGAGAGCGAAACACCCCGCTCAGCCCGCGGCACATCAGCCCCAGTCCCACCAAACACAGCAGTCCGTGGTGTTCACGCTCAGCAACAAATGGCTGAGCAGAGCTGCTGCAAGCTGAGGGGCAAAGACAGGTGTGCAGCTGCTGGAAATATTCTCTCAGGGCTCATGGCACAGAGGCTTCTTTCAGACTCAATCTGTAAGGCTAAGAAAATATCTATCATACTTAGCTATGGAAACAGGGATTTTATGAAAGTGTGATCACGAGGAATGGGATTGGAAGTTGATGTGTTATTGCTTAATTTAGAGAGAAGAAGGCGCTTTTTTTTTTTTGTCCACACAATCTGCCAGCCTAGAAACCCAAGGAAAAAAGGCAGAAGCTGCAGATGGCTTTTATAACGGCTGTACTCAAGCTGCAGAGGAGCAAGAAGGATAGAGGCCATACAAAACAAGCAGCAGTACCGCTGTGGCCAAGTAATAACCTAACCAACAGTGGCACTCAGTAAAAACAGCAAGCTTGAGAACTTCCCTAGCCTGTTGCAGTAGGGTTTGGCTGCAGCAGGACAGCACACAGCTGGGCAAAGGGAACTGTCACAACTCTCATGCATATCTGGGCAGGACCCAAAGTTTTTCCTGGAGGAAGGAGGATTGCCCCAAATGCAGATAGGCTGCTGGGAGCACAGTGCTGGTAGGAACCAGCAGAACACTATGGCTGTACAAACTGCAGCCTCCAAGAAAAACTGCTTTAAAATTGCATTCACATATGCAGCAGTTCTCAAGTTAACTCTTATCCTTTCTTTCTCCCTCTTTTTTCCCCCCTAAAGGATGAGAGAAAGAGCAGAAGGTAATTTACTTATAGTCAGTAGAGAGAAAACAAGCTGGGATGAGAGACGCAAGGCTCAGCAGGACGAGCATGAGCTTCTGCTGGCAAAGCAGTCCTGAGCTGATCGGCTGAGCTCAGGGGTAGCTTGAAAGGGCTGCTCTGCTTATCTTGCTCCAGCAGAGCGTAGGTGTACTGGACACAGAACAGAACAGCTCTCGATGCAGAGGCTACTTCAATGTTTTCCTCTTAAATAACTACATCAAACAACCACATTTACACAAACAGTTTGGAACTGGGTTTCCAAGTGGGACATGGATTGACAGGAGACTGTTAGAAGGCAAAAGAAAAAAAGGTTGATTCTATTTGTTAAATAAATACACACATTTGTTCGCATTTATTTTTCAACAGTACCACCATCTTCGCAGCATTACCTCAAAGCCAGTGCAGATCTTGCAAAGTGCTCTCCTGCAAGGTGTCTGTAGAGGTCTGCCTGGTGACATACCTGCAGGCAGGGAGGGGGCCATGAGCTCTGCCCTCTGTGGGGACACTCACTAAGCAGAGCCCATCCAGCAGGGCTGGGGCAGGAGGGAATTGCCACTTTGTTCCCACTGCTCAGCCAGCGAGAGCCAGACATGCCTGGGGAACTGGGATTGAGGACCAAGAACTCACCCAATGGATCCTGGGCTTAAAGTCAGCGTTGCTCTTTCATGCAAATTAGATATCAATAAAACCCAATCAGTACTGAGGGCTGAACCTGCGGCTCTTACTCCCCAAAGCCTTGTTTGCATCCCATCCACAGAAAAAGAAAGCCATTTCAGCTGGATAATTATATTTCTGCCTGATGTTACACCTATTGCATCTATCTGATCATCATGAGAGTGTGGGGTTAGAGCTGTTCAAAAGCAGTCCACAAAGCAGAACTGAATACACAGATGCTCTCCATTAGGTACAGAGCACCCTACATGCCAGCAAGTCCCAGGCAGTTCCTGCACTGAAGAATCAGCCCTGCCGTAAAACCACAGAGGGCTGCTTTGGCACACATCAAAGGATACAGTTCAATTCTTTATGCCTATTCAAAACTAACATAAAACACCAGTGCATCAAAACAGCAGGACTCTGCAATTGTTTCAGGTTCATACAACCATTGTTATAAATATGCACAAACAGCTTGAGTAGATGTGCTGAGTAGAACTGGCTGTTGGCTCCAAAGAATAATCAGTGAGGGATCTGTCAGTAAAACACTGTAAGGAAACCATTTTCTTGCTAAATACTCTAAATACTTGGCAAGATCCCAGGGACTTTGCCAGAACTTCAGAGGGAAGGAGGAGGGAAAAGTAGAAGGAATGAGGAAAAAAATCATTATGGCAAAATCCACATTTTGTCTTATTAATCATACTTTCCTCTTAAAAACATTTAGTTAGGCATGGGAGTACACCCTGTGATAGCAAATCAGAAATCAAAACACAGTTCTGACTGATCCTACACAACAGTGCTCCTTCCCACCCATTCCAAGGAACTTTCCTCCAAGGGAAACTTGACTTAAAAACTTTTAGTCAGCTCTTGAGCAACTGGGTTCTTGTAAGACAGAGCAAAAGGGAGGAGATCTCAGCTGTGATGACTTTCTGAACTTACGCCAGTTCAGCTGTATACAAGTGCCCTTCAGGCTGAACCAGACCTGGCATATCCAAGATACATTCAGTCAAAATAACACAGAAGACTCGTGGATATCGTGTCTAGATGCATTCAATAATCATCTTCTGCAGTTCACTGAAAAGATTTACTTTAGAATAGCTTCAGAGCACTTAGAATCTACAGTTTTTCTCTTTTGCAGAGAATCAGATGTTTCTTGGCTATTCCAAGACACAACATTACCCTAGGAAATAACATACTATCATGGAGCACTCATAATCAGGCTGTTATTTAAGACCACACAGGCAAGTCCAGCAGGGTCCCTCACCCTTCCCATCCTGGGTCTGCACAGCCTGTTCACAGCAGGACATTTCCTTGACCAAGTTCTTGTACCAAGGTGTTGGAGACGACAGGCACCGTTGCACAGGGCTGCCGTGTGATTCAGATGCATGAGATGCTGGGGGGAGGAGAGGGCAGTCAGGGCAATCCACTGACAGTGCTGGTCTGAGCCATTTGAGAAAAAACATAGAATAGAAAATAAAGCTTGCTGACATGCTCAGCCTGCCTTAGGCGAGGGCAGCTGCCTGCAGGGACAATGCTCTCCTGCCCTCACACGTGCCAACATCAAACAAGCAAGTTCAAACAGCAATGTATCAACTAAGCTGCCACCCCGATAGCCTTCACTATTAATTCATGACCCCTTAGAGTTCACTGTGATCAGAAACAAAGACTTTTCGTGTGCTAGCATCCATAAGTGGGGAAACAGGCAAGGAAAAATCAAACCATTGATGCAAGAGATGCCTCAAACTGAGTCTATCTGTTATGACAGTGTGAGTTGCAAGGAAGCCCTGAGGTCATCTATGGCATACACATGCAGACTCCAGAATAACACTTAAGGGAGAGCTATGTCCTTCATTTTAAGAGCTGTCATTATATCTGTGTGAGGAAGAGTTTACCCTGACCTGGATATTTGGCCTTCACATGGTGCTCCTGGGGAAAGCTGACCTGCCCATGTGTTCATCAGGAATCTGACACACATACACCCATAGCACACAGTTAGACAAGTATTACTGCACTGCTGCAGCTGCAAGTGGTAACACAGAGTTTATTCTGCACATCCAGGAAGGAAATGAAAAAATGACTAATCACCAGCAGAAGATTAATGACACCCTGTCTCTTACTTAAATCCCAGATCACTGCAGAGGCTGCACACTGAGATGCTGCTCTGTAGTGCAATAGCACCTCTGAGAGAAGAGCCACAAATATTTTTCTTTGCTCTAATTCTACTCCGTTGCATCTCAGCTGCTTTGCTTTCGGAATGACCCAACAGAGGACCCCCAGCAAGCCCTGTATGGCTGTAGGACAGTGCTTCCCTAGCACCCCAGGATCAGCAGCAGTGGATTGCTCAGACTGACTGCGGTCAGCACAGCGGAATGACTCTGGGCTGTTCCCAGGGGGTGGCTGCACAAAGACCTCCCGTTTCAGGCAGAAGCCCAGACTTCCACTGAAAACATCTCAGGGCTCTACAGATCCCAGGAGATGCAACCAGCTGCTTTAAAGAGGCCCTGATATGTTCTACAGGTTTTATGAAATACTCTAGACAGCATTTTCCTCCCCCCAGCCCACCCCAGGAGATGGAGAATAGCCCCTCCTTCGATGGCACCAGTTGAACAGCTGTTTTGTGTAGGCACAATCTCATCAAGAGCCGAGGTCAATGGTTCAGCAGCTCAGCTGGGGTAAAGTCACCAGCTTATTTTTCTTCAGTGATGTTTGAATTACTCCAGCAAATGCCCATTACACTTCAAGAAACAGTTAGTAACTTATTTACAATTCCGGTCAAAAGGGATTTTTTTCTTCAACAATCACCACATGGCCTCAGCTCAGAGATCACTGGCAGAGCCATTAAGTGTTCACCCTCACAAAAATTCAACCTTGAGTGCAAACAATCTGGAAAACTATCTCTAGGCCAAATCCTCCCCAGTACAGCCTTCTGATCAATCTTTCTTTTAGGAGATCAGTGAATAAGAAGGGATATGGAAATAGAAAGAGTAGTACTTGAAGACACAGCAAGAACACGTGAGCCACTGATCAGACCAACCCAACACAGCCCCAGCTGGCAGAGCTGATACTGCTGCACACACTTCCACTCACACCAGCTCAAAAGGTGCAATGCAGCACACACAGCTTCCTGAAATGCTCATGAGGAACACAGACAGCTTGAGTTGGCCAAATCAAGAGACAAAGACCAAGCCTCTTCTGGATTCATGTAGAGCTACAGAGGTTGCGTTAGGTGAAGTCATGTTTCTCTCAGAAGTTAGAGTAAATTCAAATATCAAGGCATGCACCTTTTAGGATGACAGAAAGAAAGGATCAGAAAGATACAGAAAGGAAATAAAAATAAATGTAATATGGAATTGAGAGGATAAGCAAATATACAAAGGGCAGAAAAACACACTTATCTAGTGAAAAAGCAAACATGGAGACACAGCCCTCAAACGCCTATTTGTGTACATCCACAGTGGAGCAGAAACCACCTATGTGCTATTGCTCCAGTGCTTGGAAACCGCTTCATACAGACACTGCACTGCATGACAACAAAGATGCTTGTGCATCAGCAAATCTATTCACCGCCCATTAAGTCTTCATTTTAAAATACAAACAACTTGCAAAGTAGCAAAAAAGACAGAGCAAATGCTTTGTGTGTAGCATGAGTAGCAAACAATCAGAGAAAGCTCATAGATTAAATAAATGCTAGTGAACCATGCAACAAAACTACCAGTGGATTGGCTCATGAAGAACTTTGGGAGGGCTTGGTGTTGGATAACTTGTTTGCAAGGAACTTGCCCACCTGTATTGCTGAAGCACCTGACAGGCTCAGTGCTGTGTTTACCAGGAAGCATCACAGCAAGAACCTTTTGTACCAGTTTGGATTGGCAGCTTTACCTATTCCTTCCATGTAACATGAATTTTCTTTCAACTGGAAGGGATCTTAAGAGGAGGCTGAATATCCTAGCAAGTAGAAAAATAAGAATAATAGGGGGATGCAACAGGCAAGATGAAACTAGTTTTCAGAACAAACAGAAGTGTTTCTAAGTGCAGGACAATTCATTCTTCTGTATGGCAAGGAGAAAAAGTGGCATGAATAGGCCTAAGCAGCATGTTCAGCCAGAACCAGGATCCCAGGACTCGAAGCACACCCATTTTTGTCTCATACATATAAACAAGGAGAGCACCAGAGGGCAGCTTGCTCTGCAGAGTTCACAGTGGGGGCACATTACTATTTACAACACAGCACATTAAATGACAGTGACACATACCACTCAGAGGTGATCGTTATTACCAGCTGCTTAAGGGATGATTTGAGAAATGATCTGTAAATTTAATTTTTAATTAAGCCAGAAGCCCTAAGGGCCTTCTGAGTTCAAGCACTGGGGGGGAGAGAAGGGGGAAATCAATTCTTGGTGATGGAGAGGTCTAGCAGAATCTAATAGGCCTGGGTAATACATCAAGAAGCTTTTAAGATCAGTCACACAGCTCAGAGGAAAGCCTAAAACCCAATTTCAGATTAAAAAATATGCTGTAAAGTGGAATGGATAGTCACCATTGTTCAAGCCTTTGGAAAGCTACTGTCTTGAGCTCTGACACATAGATTACTCAGAAAATAGATAAATGATCAGCTCCAGTGTGCAAGACTTCACAGGGAAGCCCTTCTTCTCAGCTCCAACTAACTTGGAAAAGTAGCTGTATTCATACGACCTTGCAACTACACTAAAGCTTCAGTATAGTCAGGAAGATCTACACTAGCTAATAAGAATTAGTCATCAAAATTTCATGGAAGGTGACTGTGCTGAGAGAGGAAAGCCATTCCCTTGATGCACAGAACAGGCCCATCACAGTGACTGTGGCTGGACAAGCCATGACACTAAGTCCATCCCACCAGCACAGCACATTTTCAATAAATCTGAAGTAGAAGATTTCTTCCATCCCATCTCTTGATTTCAAGCTCATGGGATCAGATGGGTTGAACCCAAGGGTGCCAACATGACAGGTTGATGTCATAGCCACTCCTGTCATCTCTGAGTAGTTTTCATGATCAAGGGAGATCCCCAAAGACTGCAGAAAAACTAACGTTGCACCTATCTTCAGAAAAGGCCAGAAAGAGTTTTTTTATTTTTTTTTTTTTTTTTTTTTGTGTTAATTTTAGAGTCCTCCGGGACTGGGCTTGAAGTAGACGGCAGCAACTGAAGCCGCTTATTGTGGACTGGCCAAACTTGAATTGGGCTGACTGGCCCAACTGCCTGCTATGGAAGTATGACTGGAGCTGTGGATGAGGGGAGAGCAGATGTCATTTACCTTGACTTCCACAACCTCTCCCTTTCAACACAGCTTCCCACAGTCTTGTATAAAACTTAAGGTACTGTCCAGAATGCAACTAGATGGGTAAGCAGCAGGTTGGCAGGGCTGAGGTAGGAGCTAATGATCACAGGGAAGCCACTACCAAGCAGGGCTCTGCACGGGTCTGTTCTGAAACCAGTCCTCTTCCATAGCTTATCAGGGACACGCAAGAGCTAACAACAGCCACCTTACCAGGCTTGTAACTGACATTCAGGTGACGGGAAGAGTTGATATACTCAGGGCAGGGCTGGCTCTCAAAGGGACTCTGCCACAGGCTGTGGGAAACACCCAACTCCTTCATTGAGGAGGCATCTAATGCCATTTGTACATTTTCAAGAAGAAAGTTGGGCAGAGAAAATAAGCAAGAAATGAGATGAATGGTCTTGTTTTCACAAACCTTCTCTTCTAAGAAACAAGTCATTCATCAAAGTGCTGTAATCCCACCAACTGTCATAACACTTGGTCTAATTACATCTGGAGAACAATAAGCTGTATGTTAAGGAAGAAACCATCTGCAACACGGTTGGTAGAGAAATTCTGCTACATGTAATCTTAACCTACACGTCCAAATGCAAGCACAAATACCATCAGGCAAGGGCTCAGTGGCATTTAAAACAGCTGCATCACATTTTGCATTTAGAAAACTCACTTTTTTTCCTATATTTTCATAAAATGCCATTGCTAGTGCACTAATCTACATCAGAAAAGGTCCAAAGTGTGCTTTCAGGTTACATGTTGATTGAGAGGGGGACAGAATCCATCTTTCAGAAAAAGATAAACCATATTTGAGTGTTTCTAAAAGTGCTAAAAAGCCAACTGGGCTGAGGGCACACAATGCACTTTGCGGAGAGCCATAACAAAATTACTTACAACTGCTTAACTTCAAACCTTGGAGGAAATTGCCTTCAAACCTCACATTTGAAAACCCACTGGAGATAAACCACTCCCTTCCTGCAGGGGTTTCAGTGGGATATTGGGGAGGACACACTGCCAAGCAGGACTGAGCAGCAGCACGCTCACAACACATCATCTGGTGTGGGGAGGACACAGTACTGCTGTTCAGGCGCTGACACTGCCCAATTTAACACCAGATACTTGAGTTTGCAGTGATACCAGGACTGCACATTTCATTAATGCACTAAAAGCAAAGAAACAGGGGGGAGGAGGAGACAATCTCACCAGCAGCAAAGCAGAGTATTTAATAAAACAGTTCATCTGAATTCCTGATACAGGGATCCTGCCACACACTTGAGTTTCCCAGGACTGCTTGCAAAGCCTACTTGCAAAGGGCTACTTGCATCCTGGATACAGGTTCCAGAATAAGAACTTGGTAGATCAAAACAAAATATACACTAACACAGATCAACACACACACAGAACAGGAGCATGGTTACAGTTGGACTAGATGATCTTGGGGGTCTTGATGATTCTATGATTCACTGGAACTAAGACAGACTGATGCTGGTGGGCATCTCAAAGGCAAGTGGGGATTAAGCTGCTCCAGTGGGTTAGGGCATTACTTCATATCACACTGAAAGAAATACTGTAGTGTGCAACTGCAGATTTTCCATCACTACCCTAATTGTATATAATCTTGCTGTTGGCAGATGTACAAGGAAGAAATCAAGTAAGAGGAAAATGCATAAAGACAAGTCTATTACTCCTCTATGAGAAGGTGTTTCCCAGTGCACCCCTTCCTCTGACTTGTAGCAAGTGTCTTTGATCCCCACTGAAGAATATGGGCCTAGGACTCTAGAAATAACTGTTGCTATGGATCCACAAAATGCTACAGATAAGTTGAAAAGAATAAAAATTATTTGCTGTAAATTTTGCAGTTTTGAAACTTAATCTTTCTGATCTCTACTGAAGAGAATTGGAAGGATAATTTTACAGTTTATAACCTTCATATAGAAAAAATATTCTCTGATGAAGAAATAAGAAAGCTGAAAACCAGACATCAGAAGACAGTACAGTTTCAGACTCAGTCAAACTCATTTCAACTCAAAGGAACTCTGGCTCCAACATGCCATCTCCAGCGCTGCTACCTGCCTGGGCAGGCACTCAGCAGTAGCTCAGACCTCCTCGAACTCCCACTCCAGGATCCTAACAGAACCCGAGCTTCCTCTGCAGAGAGGGAAAGCAGGTCCCAGGGCATTAGAGAATTAAAAATAAAAGACAAAAATGAGTAGCACCAGTTGTTGGTGCTTCAGCAGAGAGGTAGGGCAGCCCCAGAAGCAGTGGGAGCAAGACACCGCTGGGCGCGCAGAGCCCCCCTTCCCAAGCACTGCCACCAATCTGCCCACAACTGCAGCTTGGTGAGCCAAGATCTCAACAAGGCAAAAATTTAAAACAACTGGCCAGCGTGTTTGGGTTTTTTTTCCTTGAGGATAAAAAAAGGATATGTTTGCTTATTTTGCAATAACAGAGATTTCTGTGACCTAAACAAGGAACCAACAAAATAAACAAACCCAGAATTATTGCCTCTTATAAAGAGAGCAAACTTGAGAAATCTTTTCACCAGTTCACTTGGGCGTGATGCTGGCTGGACTTTTGTCAGGGAGCAAAGGAAGAAGCAAGAGAGGCCCTTGGGAGGGTGGGGGCCCTCTAACATCTTCAGGGTTAGAAACCTGTCGCCATTTTGGGGAGAAAATTCTGAACGTAAGAAGAGATTTTGTTACAATACTTCTTAAAAGCGATCATTGGTCATTATTTTTCAGTTAAGATAAAGGAGAAAAGCTGATAGAAAAATCTGATGAGAAACCTTGCTTCATCTTTTTTTTTCCTCCATAACTTTATTAGAAGGAAGCTGAGAATACCTCCTCCATAAACCCCTAATTTTTACAGCTATTCCAACTTCTCCTGTGAAAGAATGAGGGGAGGAAGTGAGAAATAACAAGTCCTAGATTTGAGGCAAAAATAAGACTTCTACCAAAATGCATTACATAAAAATCCTACATATATGTCATTAATTTTTAAAATAAAACCCATTACTCAACAACCTTTTATTTATAGATGTTTGACTACCAGTCTGGAACTCACTGATGCTTTGCAAGTATAAATTCAGCAGTCTGTAATTCCTTAAATTACACATTTAAATCTTCATACAGATGCCCATTATTCACCCTTTGCTGTTGTACCACCACAGAGTCTGCCAGTATCCACCCAGGCAAAAAAGTATCACCGGCCCCAGGCACTTGAACCCCCAGTACGAGCGCCCACTCACACAACCCCCTTGCTCACAAGCCTTTAACATGTCTTAAGAAAAAAAATCTGTAAGATTCATGAACTGGCCAAAATAAGTTGGTGGCAACTTTTGTTATTATTAAGATATGAGTTAAGCTACGCCATAGATGCTGTCCTTGCTGTACCCACACATAGCCCTCCTGCTTAGGGCCGGCCCAAGCCCCGGCTTCTTTCACTCTTGGCTCATTTATTTCATGGTGACCACATCTACCTGACAGGATGCACGCTCACAGGTCAGCTAAGAGAACAATGTCTAGAAGACAGCAGCTGTGTGGGTTTGGGTTTTTTGCTATTGTATCACATTGGGTGTCAGCTGGAAGCGGGACACTGACTATGAAAACCAGATGATGCATTGGCAGGAACGAAGGAGTCTGAGTAACATAGATAGAATTAACCTCCTGAGGTGTCCCCTTGGAAAAAAAGCCATAACCACCACTTCTGCCTAAAGCCTACACTTTCCCAAATACAGCTTTAAGATCAGAGAAATAAGAATATTATTCAGGCACCACAAGCTCCTTGAGCTGGCCCTGCAGCACAGGGGATAGCTGCAGTCAGAGGCTCTTTGCACCACAGCCCAGCTTTTGCTCTGTAGTGTAAATGTGAAGTTGGTAGGAGCCATTCACCAGTAGGATGCCATCAGCACAAATGCCATAAATCCCATCTTCTCCAGCTTAACACAAGTCCTCAACTCAAACACAGGAACAATTTAGTCCCAAAGAGGAAGCCCCCAACTCAGAGTTATTTTCTTTCCAACAAGTGTATAAATATTTTCCTTTAACAAGGATGTGGAGAGCATAAAATAATTAATTACACTGATATTCAACGAGGCCAATATGAGAGAATTCCCTGGTTACACAGTGTTAGCATTGCAGAGCTCATAATTAAACTGCAATTCCTTTACAACTTGAGACAAGTTCCAGACAGTGGGATGAAAATACATTTCAAACAGATCTTCGGCATTCGGGACCATCTGTTTTCTTTTCGCGTGAAGTATTTTTATTTGCTGCGAGTAATAAGCTTAAACAGATTTTTAAGAGGTTTGTTATTAATAAAAGAATTTCAGAAATTCACAGAGGAGTGAGAGAACCACATTCTGCAGCCTGGTTCTGCAGGGGACTGGGCAAGTGCTCTGAAGGCACTGCTTTCTTTCATGGCCCTCAATCCAGTTTTACGTTTCTGAATACAGAGGATTTCACCTTCAGCATGAAATCACCCTCTGTATAACACTTGTTAGGAGAGGAAGAATTTTTACATCTGAATTTTAAGTAGGAATATACTGGCGCACGTGCAAAATGCAATTAGGCTGGAGCTTAGCCAGGACATCAGGGTTAATGGCCCAACTGCAGCTAAGTGCCACAAACTCTTAATAAGTACAGTGACAGAGGGCACCACGGGTCCCCTCTAAAGCAGTGCTCCTACTGCCCTAGTACATACTGTCCTGCCACAGTGCCACAGGGAGCGCTCCTCTCACTGCCATGGGGCTTTATATCGAGACAGAGACCGTATATGTGATACTGTAATGGCAGACCAGGACCTGAATGTGAAATACCTCCTGTACCCCTAGTCAATAATATATTCTTTGCACTACATTAAGAGGCTGCATCACCAGCGAAAAATCAGCAAGTTTTATGCAAATATAGCAACCTTCAGTCATTTGTTGTGTCTATTATTAAAGCTGTGTTTCGGCTGTGACAGATATGTGAAATAGAGCAACAGCAACTGGCAGGAAAAAAAAGCATCATCTGCATTATAAAATAATAAGTAAATAAAAGAGACCCTTCTCCTTGGTTCTCCTTTTGCTCACAACCAATCACGGCCCGCCACGCAAATCAGGCTGTAACATTTTCTCTCTCCCATACACACGCTGCCATAGTCCCAGTTTCTCACCGCAGAAGCCTAGAGGAGAGCCACCAGAAGCAACAGACCCAACACAGCACAGCCTGGGCCAGGGCCTCATGTGCAATAGAGCACCTCCAGCTCCCCAGATGTCCCTGGAGCAGACACCAGCGGCACCAAGCCTCAAGCCCCTGCCATGTTATCTAACAGGACCTGCTCAGGCCGGAGACACCTGGAAACATGCTCACACAAGCAAACAACTACCCTCCAAACAAACTTATATAGAAAATGGGCTCCAGTCTTCCAGAAAGCTGAACTCTTTATGAGAAAGACCAGGAGGAAAACAAGAGGAACGATGTTTTTCAAGTGGCCTTACAGCAGGCTGCCCAGCCAGACTGCTCCTCGCAACCCACCGAGCCCTGCCCAGCTCCCAGCAGCCCACCTCAGCCTCCTTGTTCCGCTCAGAAGAAACCATCACTACCACAAAGCACTCACCAGTTCTCCTGTAGTCCCATCACCACAGCTCCAAGGACAAAGCCCAAATGCCCTGTACCTCCTGAAGCAGCTCTCCACACACCTCAAGCCAGCACAGCCAGCTGAGCAGCTCCCCAACTGATGGGGCCCACAGGTGCCACCTCAGAGCTGCTCGTTAAGGCCCACCAATCACTGAAGGGCCAGGAGCCACCAGCAGCTGTATCTTATTTGCCCCAAATGAACCGTGGGGGAGGGGGCAGACACACAGTTTGTTATACAAGAGATTTCTTGCTGGCTCTGAGGTAGAAGTACTTGTTTGTGCTCTCCTTTTGCTTTCCACAAGCCCCCAACACAAAGGTGCTGTGAGGCACCCAGAAATTATAGGTGCTGTTTTTAATGCCGGTACCCAGACCTTTACCACTGCTGTTAGGACTTAAAATTTGCATCTTGGTGCAATAGCAGTGGAGTGCTGAAGTGTTTAGTGTGTCTGGCTGGGCCACGTCAGACTTCTATTTACTGCAGCCAGTCCCTAAATCTGTATTGCATCTGCTGTCTGCATAAATAATGAATAAAGCAATAAATTTGGCAGAGTTACCCAACACTTTCACTCAGCTTCTCTTGAACCTGTTAAATTCTGCTGTGATTCATCTGCGTGGCTGGGCTGCAGAGACACATGGAGAAAGGGAGGGAAGGCAGGAGGAGAATGAGGCTCTTTTGAACTCAGGATCTTATCCTGTTACTGTTCAGAGGTCTCAGATTTTGAGACAAATCTCAGGCAGCTATATTAGGTTTCTTTTAAATGAAAACCTGTGTTGTCCTGGAAGAAAATTTGACAGCGCCGACAGAGGTCACTTGTTATTGAAGCTTATTCACTTCCCCACTGCCATGGTGATGCAGGGAGATGCTGTGGCTACCCATAGGGCAGGCTGGCTGCTTGCCAAAGGGTTTGGATGGCCACAGATTTGACAGAAGTACTAAGCACAGACTGACGGTGGCATTGGTGCAGACAGTGATTCAGGAGTCACAGATTTTCAGGTCATCCTTTAAAAAGTGATGCGTGATATAACTGATGAGTTTTCCAGCTGTTTCCTGTGACTATGGTGAATTTCTAATTTAAAGTATTATCATATATATTACAGGGCAATACCTTCCAGACTGAATAAGGATGAAATCCATTGTGCTGGTATCAGATAATCACATCCAATATTCAAGGCAAGAGCTATGCTATGGAATCCAATTTGACACAGTGAGCAAGAGGAGGGAGAAGCAGTTTATTGCTTCTGTTTTCCAGAGCAGGACCTCCTCAACACTTGGCAGCTAAACTGGGCAGAGCTGAGAACACATCCACTGACTCCCAGGCCGCTACCTTACCAAGACCACGCTCAACTATGGGAAGTGTATTTAGCACCCAAGCAAGTCCAGAGACTGCCCCTCTCCTACGATCCCCTTCAGAAGTATTATCTGGGTAGGTATTTCAGAAGAACAAGAATAGTGCAGTTTCATTATGGGAATATTCCAACAGTTAGTTAGATGTTGCATGTGCCTACACCTCTGCAACACACTGTAGGGCTATAAATGTGGAGGATCTGGCAATGCAATCAAATACAGGCTCTCAACACATTTCTTTACGTAGTGTAGTATTTTTTCTTACTGCCAGTTTTGCTTAACTCATCAGTCTAGTACCATAATCTTTACACCTACAGTGCTACCGCTTACTCCGTACTCCCTACCCTACCTTCACTACCTCTGCTTTGACATTAAATTTCAACGTGTCACCTGAGACCAAGTACAAAACAACAAATGATAGCACTTTGTAGACCAAATATGCAAACAGACTTTAGAGAAAAAGTACAAAATAAGTTTTATAAATATAAAGCCAGTTTTACATTGGGAAAAAATAACGCTTCTTCCAGCTTCAATTAATTTCCTTCATTGCATAAATTGCTAAAGCTTTGCTTCCACTACACGGCTTTTTCCCCACAGAACGACTGCTTTCTGTGCCATGCATTTTATCATTTTCTTCAGTCTTTATGCCTTTTCTGGATCTCATCACGCTCATAGCATTTTACATGAATTTCTGCTTGTCCCAGCTGACTTACTTGTTAATAGATGCTCCATCTTTGGCATATTTATTTCTGTTTCCCCAGTGTCAAAAGAAAATTATACAACGTAGCAGTAAAATCACAGTTACACTAATGAACAGCTCCATATCATGGATTTTTCCTATTTTAACAACAGAAAAATCAACAGAAGCAATGTGCAGTTCAGTTACCTTTCCAATCATGTTTTTCTTTTTCGAAATAATTCTTATTCTTTTACTAAATGCTCTGCCAGTTTGTACCTTACACATCACTTTGTCAGCTTGATTGTGGCTTTGTTTTTTGCTTTGTTTTACCCTGCATTTTCAGCTGGCAGTATCTCATAGAGAGGTTTATTCCTAGAATGCGTGAGACACTAGGACCTGTCTTTTACTCTAGAGCACTGCTATTTATTTTTTGCCATCTTATGCAGGAGCACTTGATATGCAACACTGCACATGCCGCCAAGGAGACTCTGACCTGGGACAAATCTCCAATCTGTATTTTGGTTTTGGAACCACAAACACAACATACTGGGAGTGCGATCCTCCCCTGTCCTCCAAACAAGCATCTCTATTCTCAATGGCAGATGCAGTCTGATTCACCTGACTGCACTTGTTAATAATATGGAGGCGAGGTGTACTTTATCAGTGGATGTGAGTCATTGTTCCCTTCTAGTAAAACCCTAAAAGAGATTTAACTCTTACCCAAGGAAATTCGCATTACCCATATTCAGGGAGAATAAAATATCATTTTTTTCATTGTTCTTAAGAAGCTTTTATAAACTACCAAAGTCAACCTAAGGCATGACAGAAAAGATTTACACAAAAAATCTTAATGAAATTCATCTGGATCTATTTACAAGACAGAATCTATTCAACAGGTATTTTTAAGAACCTGCTTAGCAAAGCAGTGTAAAAAAAGCCAGATTCCAAAATTAAAAAAAAACCAGCATGGTGCCATTCCCCACACGTCGTTCTACTTAATGGTGCTTATACTTAGCTGTGAAATTCTTTAAATCAAACCCGAGTAAAATCACACTGATGCCACTGCCTGCGCTGGGGCACTACCCTGCTGAGTGCCACAGACTGCAGTTGAGAAGTGCTGCAGCTGGAGGCCAGGTTCTGCTCTTCACACTGCCACCCCACCCAAGCGCTGTGGTCCTGCAGGACCTCTGCTTCAGCCCAGGCACTCCCAGGAGTTTGCACATAAGCTGCTTGAATCCTGCCCAAGTTTCACATGTCTGCAATGCTCCCCTGGCCTTGACACAGATAAAATCCAATCAAGTAGAAAAGAGCCCATTTTATCTGCCCAAGGCAGGAAGAACTGATGAGGGGCACAGGCAATGTCTTTTCTGAGTGAACTTTCAAGCCCAAACCCCACTGATGCTTCCTCTAAGTCCACCCAGGGCTAGCCTCAAACGCAGGCAAGTAGCATGGGCAGGCCTTCTGCCTGCTCAGCTGGCACTGTAAATGCAGCCAGGTGGGTAGGGAGGGCAGAAGATGGCCTTGTCTCCCTTGCTAACCTGCTGCACATCCACTCTTGTGCATCCAGAAGCTGTCAGCCCTTTGTCAGGCCACACCATGACAGCTCTATGCTGCTCTGCTTTCTCTCTATCTTCTGGTTGCTTTGTGATCTGTCATCCACACATTAACCAAACAGCTTGCAACAGTTTGCAAGCAATCACCAGGAAAACCCATCAGTCCTTCCAGGCAATGTTTTGCATTGTCACAGGCTGTCCTGCACCCTAAGAGGTGTTGAAGCGCTTCCTCCAATTGGCGTGAATGGTGGGTGGATGCTGTGCCCATTAGCGCAACTGCAGCTACATCAGAGGCATGCTTCATGGAAGCCATTAATATATTTTAAACTAAGTACATTTTTTTCTACTGTCATTTTCTTTAATGTTTTTAAGCTTTAGAACTACCTTCTTTCCTTCCTTCCTTCCAAGAATATTAGCCTTTCCCTGCCAGATCTCCAGCTGGAATAAATTTGGCCTCCAAACCCCGATTCAATTAAATAATGTGAACTTGTGCTTTCAGTTAAATAGGCTATTCACATGCTTAATGCTCACAGATAAATGTTTGGCTTGCGTAGGACGTCAGATGCAATTCAGAGAAGGACATGCCCAAGTCCAGCCTGTTCACCTGGGAAACAATGCGTGCCCCAAACAAGCTTTTCTGAACTTGGAAATACCCAACTTCCCAAGTGCTTGTTTAATTACAATCTGATATCACGGAACATAAACAGCACAGAATAACATAATAACTTCAAATGTGGAACAGTAATATTTGAGTAACTGAAGCGTGAATATAGTTCACCTAGGCAAGAGATAAATTACATTACTAAAGCATGGTAGTGTTGTCTAATTAGTTTGAGTAGACATGACAGAAGATGGCATTATTCAGAAAAGCTCAATTTCCTGAAGTAAGGAATAGTTTCTGTAGATCCCAATTGCTGTTTTGGAATGGTGTTTTTAACGGATTCATGAATTTATAGAACATTGCTTTAAAGAGGACTTCACAGAACAGGCAAACATGAGCTCGTTAGCAGAGGCTGATGCTGCTGCCCCTGTCATTTGGTGTCTATAACCTGTTTCTCTCTCATGCTTGGATCCAGATCTGCTCTTCTCCAAACAGATCCTACAGATCTTTGTGCTCAGATTCTGAAGCTGGCTCTGTTTGGGTCAGGTCCCTGCACCATGCTACCTGTTGTGTCCCCGGCCTTCAAAAACAGCACAGTAATTCCTGCTTCACTGATGCACTTACATTCCAAAACATACATCCAGGTATCCAAACATTTCTATGCATATTCCTGGGAAACACTTGCCTTCAGAAACCAGTGAAATAGAATTATATTATTTCTGAACTCAGCAACTATTTTTCTTTTGACATACAAAACACAGATTGTGGCTAAAATTTACAGATGATCAGTGTGCAGTTCCAGAATGCTTGCATTCCCAGACAGGAGACAGCTGGCCCTGCCAGAACACAGACATTTTGCTGCCACCCAACCCTAGTTTTGTAAGTCAGTTCCACTAAGGTGGATAAAAAGGTCTTTCCTGCCCATCGATCACAAAAATCCAATTTGGAGACCTGTTTTCTCAACATGACAGTTACAGGAGATAGGTCTGATTAAATATTTCTGTTCCAATCAAGAAGCGTCTCACTGGTAATCCTGTGACTGCAAACCAAATCCTTCCCACAGCTCAGCCAGACACTGCTCTGGGGTTATGCTGAGCTCTGCTTCTTCCATATCTGCAAACCTCTGCACCTGGATACCAGTGCATGAGGAACCTGTAGCACAGTGAGCAGAGGCAGGGCTCACTCACCTGTGTACTGGTATCCTTGAGATCCTGCAAGGATTGCTCACAATCTAAGAGCATTCAAGGCTTTCACATCTTTCCTATATTACCTGCAGAACAACACTTCACCCACTCTCACACATCTCTCCTTAATGTTTCCCAGTTAAAACACTGATCGAACTGATGGTATGCTTCACTAATGCCCAGCTGGCCAGATGTCAAGGCTCCAGGTGCTGCCTAGTTACCAAGCAGCATCAGAGACAGTACTAACGAGTATGGTGATACTGAATTTGATTTACATTTCAAGGCAACCTGTTCCCTCCAGGTTCTGTTACAGGTCTCTTCATGGCACGGGAACAATAAGTGATCGAACACATTTCTGGAAGCTCTGCCAACGGCTATTTGCTGTGTTTGTGACTGCTTAAGATTATGCCCTTGACATTGCTCTTTGTTGAATAATTGTGGATTAACTCCTACAAAACCAGTTACCTCAGCATTTCATTTTGAATTAGAATTGGCATTAGCTGAATAATCATCAAGTAAAGAGTAGCAAAACACACAGGCTTTGTTTTTCCCTCCAGAAGGCTGTAGCTAAGGCTGTTTTGGGCCAGTACAACACAAAACAGCGTTCCCACCAACACCAACGGCCATCACTGCACTTAGGCTAGAGATACCCAGAAGCACAGAGGACTTCCCAGGGTGAGCACCAGTTTCAGAGCACCTCTTTATTTCTGCCAGTCTGCTTCTGCCACACACTCAGCCTGCTGCTGTGCTGCCCTGACCAAACGTTCTGACAAGTCCGACAGTCTTCAGCTCCAGTCGCTACTCTCGTCTTTCAGCTCCTTCTACAACATCAAGCCCTTTCCCCCGCTCACCATGAACGCCTGAAACACTCTATGGCACACTTATTAGGTGGATTTGAAAAAAAAAATGCTCCTGAGAAAACCCACCTTGAAAAAGTGCTGTTTGGAAAATGTCAGAGCTCCCAGGGCACACGGGGACAGCAGGAGGGAAGCACGTTTGATGTTTGCACGTAGTGTTAAATAAGCTTTCGGTTCCAGGCCAAGCGATACATTTTTGTAATTGAGGATACAACGTACGTGATCTTTTCAATTCTAAAAGTTGATCACTTTCCTTCCAAAATACCTCATTTTAACTGTTTCTTATAAAACCACATTTTTAGGCACTGGCAAAAATAAAAGCTCCCGAAACTCCATTTTCCAAAAAACCCTCGCTAGATTCCTTTCAAAATGGCAATCCCAATGACTTGTGCTGAAAGAACAACCAATACAGGCACTTTCTGCCTCTCCCCAGCTACCCTTTATAGCAGTCAGTCCACCAATCCAATCGTTCCATCTGTTTCCAAACAAAATTGCATTTCACTACTAGGATGTTCCCTGTCCAAATGCTAAACAGCTTATAGCTAAGTATTAATCCACAAAAACCTGAAAACAATATCTTATTAATTTACAAAAATCATTATTCCAGCACACGTTCTGGAGCCAGTTCATTACAGTTAAGCCCAAATTTACACCATGATCAGTGGAAAACTTTCCAAATTTTTTTACCTATAATGAGACAAACTGGTTGCTAAACCTCATTCTACCAAATAAAAGCTCTATGACAGAAATCTGGTTAAGGGAAAAGAGGTGACCTTAAAGTATATGTAATCCTGATGCAATAGTTATCTCTTCACTAGTAGATAATGAGACAGGTATTCTTTGGTTTTGTTAAATGTGCTGTAGCCAGGACGCTTTAAGAAAAGACCAAGCTCTGTTCCAAAATGTTCTTCTCGAAGGCTGTCCTTCAATTCAATCCACTCGTCTCCAAGTATCTATCTGATCTGAGGTCCTAAAAGCAAAGGAAGCCTAAAATTCACAGAAACGGAACTCAACTGACACCCAATAAATAATACATATATAGGTATATAGATACATAGATATATGTGCATGCGTGTATATACGCAAACATACATTTATTTTCTAATAACAGAAAAGCTTTCTATATTTATATGGAAGCCCTTTCAATTACTAACAATATATGATCATTCTTCACGTGGCTACACCAGGCTCTAAGATTTTCCCTCCTGTTCTTCCTAGTTTCCAGAATCAAAGTGCTTCATGAATCATGAAGGTTAAATACAAAAAACAGGCATTACCACTCACAGAAGACATGTGGTTAATTGCTGTCTGCCTTTATTGCTAATTGCTGAACAACAGCACGCTGGCACACCTACCACGGGCTTCTGAAGATAAACAAACACAGCATATGCCCTAATTGTTCGTGTTCTCTTTACATCACTTTTGTCTTCAAAAACAGAACAGCTAAAATTCACAGATCTTCTCCCTAAATCTCCTTTCCTTTACTCTTATTTTCAGCAGGTCAGTTCCTCTGGCTGATAACTCCTGTGTTAATCCAAGACAGAGAAGTATCACACCACACAGAAAGACTTCAAAGCAGTTCCTGTAAAATAAGTCACCTGCTCTCTATCCTCTAAGCTCTTCCCCCCTTTCTCGTACACAAGCCGGGTTAATTCCACTCCTGCTTTTGTTGAAAATGCTGAGCTGATGTTCCTTCATCGCCAGAGAAAAAGATGTTATCAACCATGTCCTGTACCAAACATAACCAGAATGAAAAAGAAAAGAGACTTAACACTCACCATAAGGTGGTTTAGGGAGATGGAGAAGTTTCATCACTTGACCAACCGTATCTTCCAGGTTTAAGTTGCTTAAGGAAAGGGGAAAGTTTTGGCTGAGGGATGCAGCCTCCCTACTCCACTGTTCTGGCATTCCCAGCCCTCTGGGGCTCTCTGGGCCCTTGCCAGCCCTTCCCCTGGGTTATCTTAGAGATTTCTCATTGCTGCCAAGAAGGAGAAAAGAAGGATGCAATTCCTTTTGCACCCTGCAGTGCATTTTGTCTGTGAGACTGAGCCTGGCTGGTCGTGAAAGCAAATCTCCCCTTTTGAAACAAACGTTGATCATGCAAGGAATTGTCCTTAACAAAAAGCACTCCAGCCTCCCTGCAAACTGTAAATGCATCGGTAGCTTTGAGCCCGAGCCTCTGAATATGCAAATACAATTTGATTTACTAGATGAAATGCATTGTCAAAGGGTCTCCAAGAAAGGGGAGTGCATAGATTACAGACAACGCATTTCTCAGATCAAATCAACGGATGCAGACAGGAAAATAGTGTAAGTATTTGCTGGAATGGTATACCATCTGCATGCCGTTTCTCTCGAGTTTCCATATCACGTTCATGTTAACTTCTTCATTACTATCCCTTGCAGCCATTCTATTTTTTTTCTCCCTTCCCCATGACATTAACCAAGTTCTGCTGGAGAACAAGTGTTTCTTCTCATTGAATTTCATTTTCTCTCTATAGAAGCAGACTGGCAAGAACCATATTTTCTGGTCTATTCTCGGCCATGCCATGTTCCTGACACACAAGCTGAAAAACTTGGAAGGCAAAAACCTTGCCAAAAAATTCAGGATGGCATGCAAAGAAGATAAAATAAGTAACAGAAGTAATTAAGGAGCTGTAGCTGCTACTTTACAAGAGAAGACTGAAAAAATTGAAATTGTGTAACCAGGCTGAATGACAACTAAATTAGCACATCTACAGGCTATTGAATCATTAAAGCCCAAATCTCCTAAGACTTGAGAATCAGCAGGATCTGGGCACTTGAATGGCTCCAACGAGTCAGGTCAACTGGCCAGAAACTGTTTTTTCCTCATTCATTTGAGAAGGATTTTTAATTTCATCATCTCATCACTGGAACCAGCAGTTACTGGAACTTTAAATAACTCACTTCTTGTTTCAGGAAAAACAGCAGAATCACAGCTGAAAGAATTAAAAGATATTCGGGGTCATCTATCGAAGTGTTAACAACTAATGTAAAACTGAAATTAAAAAGTCAAAGAATAAGGTGAGATTCTCTTATCTGCAGATCAGCATCAATGGAGAAAACAGTAACAGTGGAAAATGAAAACATCAGTTTCTGACACATTTAAAAGTAAGGCAGCCAAAATTCCAGTGAGGAGAGCATTACCTTTGGAAGTGAATAGATTTTTATATGTAGTTCATATATTGCACTTATAAACTGCTGCATCACTCAGGAGAGAGTAGCCAGCAAATTAGAAAATAACCATTTCTTTAGCAAATGGAAAGAAGGAAGCAGCACACATATCAGGTGTCAAGGCTTTGTCTCGAGGCTCTTGGCCCCCGAAACCCATGTCCAACAGTGCTCACAGTGCAGCCCAGGCTTGCAGATATCAGGCCCAAACAGATCTGAAGGCTTCACTTTGTGACTCAAAAGTCAGCAAAACTCCCAGCAACTGCAGAGAATGCTGAATGGGGCAGCATGCAAACAGACTTTTGATTAATAGGGTACAAAAAGCTAGCATGGTCTTTCAGACGGTAGTCTAGATCCATGAGATTCAGAGTTAACACTTCAGGAAGGGATTTTTCCATGCAACATGCGCAAAGCAAGTCTTATAAACCAGAAAGACAACTAGCTAGTATGAACGTAGATACTTAGCCATCCTCCAAATCAGAGGTATCTAACAAAAACATGCTCTCGTATCAGTTTTTTCACATTTCTTGGCTAGGACCCATTTACTATGAATATAAATTGTGCATTTGTGCCTATTGCTTTATCTTTTCCACGCCTCTCGGATCAAGCTGCTATCCATCTTGCCAATAGTTATTTATTACTCTGTGATTATAGGCAAAGTAAGTAGTAAACTATTAAATCACAAACCAACACTTATTATCACCAAAGCCAAACTCCTATTGCTAGAAAAGAATTGCTGAATTTTATATGTGGTTAAGAGTTTACTTTTCTTTTGCAGTTGAGATAATAGATGGTCATGGCAAACCTTTTTCCCAGGAAACTGGCAGTTGGAGTAAGTACTCTATAGCTCATTGTTAGACTGTAAGCAGAGGAATTGTTCTTGATACATATCCTGGGCATAGAGCTATGTCCAAAGTACGTGAAAACAATAGCAAATTTATTTTAGGCTTTACCTTATGATGTGCTCTAAAAAAAGTGTTGGCATTTGTCAGCTCACTTCTTTATCCTTTCGACCAGCTAGAGATGGATTATGCACGTAGGTACAAGGCAGGTGATGCAGACAACCCTCCTCCAATCATTTAGAACTCTCTCCCCAAAACAAGGCACGACTGCTCCGATTAAGGAGCAAATACAGCACAGATACGGGCACATTTCTCCACCTGCAGGAGAAAGAGGGAGGAAAAAAAGGATGCCAAACCTTAGCACCATCTTACCAAGCAAATGCATCTTGAGAGGAGAGCCAAGTATCACCCCGCACCATCACTTGTGCATTTATGTTTTTGAAGTTCTGGTTATATTACCTATATTGGCTCTGAAACATACACAAAGTCATACAGCGACGGAAACAAGTCCTTACAAGGAAACAGCAAGACAAAAAAACATTGCAGACATTTAGATCAGGTATAAATCAAATGCACACATTCTGTATGAGAACCTACGTTTAACCGATAATCAAATAACCTCTCCAAGAGCCATTGCTAACCAGAAGCTGAAAAAACTTACTCTGAAAGAATTCAAAACCAAGGCCAAGTTAAAAAAAAAAAAAAAAGCAGTTAGGTTTGACATGGCTAAATGAAAGACTTTTTTTTGATAAGCAACTGCAAGCCTTCTGCCAACAGCGGACTCGCTGCCAAAAGGCCATGTTTATAAAGGTTGCTAGCAAATCACTGGCTCAGTTCTCCCTCCCAAACCTATGAAGTTGAAAAAAAATACCTTCGATGCTCAGTGAGGTACATTCACCACTCCAAAAAAGCAACCAATGTTGCAAAAAATATTTTTTTAAGCAAAGTAGGAAAACACTAGTGCAGCAGATAAAGCCTCTCTCTGATATCTGCACATAATACCTAGTCCGTGAGTATTTCACAGCCTCTCCTCCAACTGTCCTAAGACAGCTAGTTACTGTTTTCCTTTTGGAACACTACCATACTCAGAGGTGAAGATTTAGCTAGCAGTAAAGCCTAATCCAAGTCACCATGGTTCTGGCACGAGCTCCATCTCTGCTACCAGGGAACTCTCCCCCCATTTCCCTACACCTGACCTCCCCATGGCACGTTTCCTCCCACTCACCGCCTTGGCAAAACCACACGCAGTACTGAGCCCCTGCACAGCGCTTGTACAGAACTCTCCTCAGAGTGACTTTTGCTTTCCAGCTGAAAGAAGTTCTTCCAATAAATGTCTGTTTTCCAGGCTCCAACTTTTGCATCCTAACAGCAGAAGCCTGTGTACATTTAGAGAGGTACTAAGAATGCTTAGGAATAAAATCATGCACTGGTACAATGGGGAACTCATAATTATAATATGAAATTACAACATGACTCTTTAAGCTCTTAGAATTATCCTTCCTTCTTTTCACCAGCATGTTTTACCTCTTTAGGGATTCTCTTGCCTCTGAAAATCCATCTTGGCAAGACTGAGGTGTTATTTTGGCTGAGACTGCTCATACAGCCTGAGACAAAACGTGGTAGAGCATGATTCCCAACCATTTTTGATCAGATTTTGCTGCTGTGGCAGCCTGAGATTTAAAGTCACTTCTTATGCTCACAAAATGGTTGAATCGTCAGCTGATATGAGCAGGCATAGCTCTGCTTTGACTTCAGCACAAGATGTCTAATGAAAATACATCTTGATTGCTTTGGAACCCTAAGTCTGGTGTCCCTGCCTGACCCCTCATACAGTCAGGCAGAGAGAAGGGTAAATAACAGACTTTCTTCAAATACGTTATTCATTTCTATTCCTAAAATAGACCCTATAGACTATCAATAAAATGGCTTTTTCTGATGCGGTTAATTATACAATGGAACACGGAGATCCAGCAAATCTCCAGAGTATCAGCAGAAAGCAATTATGAGAGACCTTAGCCCAGGAAAGCATGTAAAACGTATTGGTTAAAACATGCTGATTTCTTTCAAAAGAGCCCAAGGGTTCTTAGTTCCCAGAAAACACTTCTATTTTGGGTTTGCTCATACCCATGTAAAATCAGGGTGCTTTGGGCTTCATCTGTTCAAGATCTAATGGAAAGCTTAACTGTCCTTTTATTTTTTAGAGCCAACCTCTTGTTTTTCTTCTCCCCATTATAGGCACTTTCAAACAAAGTCCTGGAAGAAACACGTACTGAGGGTTCTCAAAATCCTGCAGCTGGGAGAAAAGCGCAAGGGAATTATTACTGTTTCTATTTATTTGTCTTGAAATATTACCCAGAATGTCATACAACACGATAGCAAGCAAGACCTCCACAGAGAATAATTCACTGTCTAAATAAAAAAGCTCAGCCAAATGCCTCCCTGGGTGCTTGTATCATGCCAGCCACTTCTTAGATTCTATCAACCCAGCTGCCACAGCCAGCTCGCAATAACCACTGATCTTTCCCTTTTCTTTGTCTCCCGCTGCAGCTTTACATTAAAGCCCATGCACAGGAAGAGGCACAGCAGAGAATGGAAAGAGTCAGACTGATGCTGCCTAGATAAACAGGCTTCCAGCCATGAAGCAGAGGCACTCCTTGGCCAATGTTATGTTTTCAGGACTGTCCTGGCAGTTCCTTTTTGCCTTCCTTGTTAAGCAGTAGAGGATTTTTCTACTTCAATGTTATGTGGAACCCACACAAAGATATCATTTTCCAAAGGGATGCTTAACGTGATTACAGAAACTTTTTTCCAATAATCAAGTTACTTATTTAAATTAAAAATTCTTTCAGTCCTCACTTGGTCTGCATACAGCTACATCCCTTTAGATCCGGCACCACCCTCAAGGAGCAGTGCCTTGTGCAGACCAAGCCCACCCCTCCCAACACCCTCAGTGTTAGTTGCTTGAGGTTACCCAGTGCCTGTAGAATCCAATTTGCAAATCTAAGGGCACCAAGATATTTTAAAATATCTTCTTTTTTCTCGTATTTTTTTTTCTTCTTTCCAGCTGAAGCAATTACTACTTGTCATAAATAAAAGCTGCCAGCTATGACAAACATTCAGTTCACTGTTCTAAAAATGTTTTATAATTGTTTCTCTCTCCAGCAAATAATTTTCTAACTATTCTGTGATGCATCCAGCCAGTGAGAGGGATGTAATGCAAGGAGTACTGATAAGGCTATCTATCTCTCAGTCAGAGGGACTGGAGGCCCCAGAGTGCACTCACTAAATGGGAAGTGTTGCAGCACACCAGCAAATCCCTTAAAATTACATTACAAGTGGGGATGCTCAAGAAATACTATCATGCAGAATGAAAACATGATATCCCACATGCTAAAATCATGCCCGTACCAGATCTGGAATATAGTTCTTAGCTTTTAAACTGTCATTTCACAAAGAATGTGTATTGATCACATGAATGAATAAAACACAGCCTTTGGTAATTAATGTGTAGCACAGAGTTGAGAATGAATAGTGATGCAGAACAGGGCATTACTCTTGCAGATAGCATGGCCTGCAGATGAAGACTGCAAGAAATTAGCAAGTTGACAATCATTCCATGATTCTATGACTAAGAAAATAACTCTTGCTTTAGGTGATGGCTTTCTTGCAGCGTCTGAAACAGAGCTGCTTAAAACTGACTTGTCAAGCATTTATAGATACTGAGAGAGATTTTGGTTTGCAAGAGTTCCACATTTCCATATTTTCTCTTTCATATTTATAGTTTGAATAATTCTAAAATGAAAAGAAACAAAAGTCTTTGTTTAAATGGGTGGGGCCCTGCGACCAGGGGAAGTGATGTTTCATTGACCTTTTGAGCCTCCTCCAAGGCATGAATTTTAGGGGAAAACACAAAATGGGAAAAGAACTGGAAAAAAATGAGCACTAACGAGTGGCTGAAGGAGTTCCCTTTGTTTAATCTGAAAATTAGAAAGCCAGCATGGCAGCCAATGATAGCCTTTCTATATATTAAATGCTATTACAGAAAGATTACAAATTCCAGGTTATTCTCTACCCTTGTGAGTGAGAAAGCACAATGGAAGGAGAAAAATTGTGCTTTGTTAGAAGCAGAAGTTTTTTTTGGACACTAAGAAAAAATTCTCTTAGTAAAGAATTGAGATATGCTGCTTTTGGATGTGCAAAAAGCCCTTCACTGCAGTTGTTAAGAATAGTTAGACTGTGAGATGTCTTGGGAGCTGTGTGGGCTGACTTGATCCTTCCTCAGAGCAGCACCTTCAGATAGAATTTCTCTGGAGGCTCTCTGCAGCCTTTCACTCACAGCTTTTTGTGTGATGCTCTGGTGTGAAATCAAGTGGAAACATTATTGCTTGCCTTCCTGTGGCCAGTTACACCGGTAAGTATCTGACTGGGGAATTGAGAGGAAGAAGTCTTCATGCCAAATGAGAGAGAGGATGTCAAAGGCAGCCTTCAGGCCATAGCTTGGGCAATGAGGGAACGATCACATAAATGCTCACAGCAAATCCAGCTGTAAAAAAACAGCCCAGAGTCTGCACAGGCAATACACCTTTAAGGGAGAGGTTTTATACAGGAATTAATATTGCCACGTAGAAAGGCACAGCTTCTGCTTAGCAAAATGGAATACTTTCAAATGGGGTCACGATTCCCACAGCTAGATTTTGATGGTTACACATATGATTACTTACACAATTAGGAAAATGCTGGCTGAGGAGGTAGACTGAGGGCTTGTAAAGCTAGGTCTCACTGTGCTCTCAATAAAATCCAAACTCCTATGGGAGAAGAGCTAGACCTCTGCAAGAGAGCTATTTTGCAGCAAGCAGGTTGATTTTTCTCTCTTGTGGCAGCAGGAGTTTCAGGCACTTACTTCAATTGCCAAAGCAGCCACCTCCGGCGTCCACTGACTAACATCTCACTGCCTGGAAGTCCTGCTTCCTTCCCATGAAACCCTGCATTCATGCAAGTAGTTCCTGCCATTTGGTTTTACGTCATCCCCAGGAAAGAGGAATGGATGTCATCGCATCTGCTCAACTGACAAGAGATGGTTGGCTGTCATTGCTCCCTCTTATCTCTGAGCTGCTCCTCTCTCACCCAAACCTGTTGGCTCTTGTAGGATATTCTGGGTTTGATAAAACACGTGCAGAAAGGAATCCTGCCCTCATATCAGGTAGCAGAGTCATGCTGCTGCTAAAGTAACTCAGTCTTCTTACAAAGCTTTGGGATAAAATAAATGCTAATTAGTCATTTTTACATGCACATAGGGAGAGCTGGATGAGAGCTAGTATTTTCCAAAAAGACATGTGATTAGGTATTCTCAGGTTTGGGAAACAGTAACAGCCCCATTTTCAGAAAGCCCTGGGTGCTCCCAGTTTGGGTAAGAAAAAAAATCAGGATTTGTATCTGAACATCAGAGGCCATCTCAAAACAGCACACTCAAAACAGATTCACATATAAATTCAAGCAATATAAGCAATAAGCATTAAGCTGAGAAACTTCAGGCAGTAAGCTATCCTTCAGAGGGAGCTGCTGGCAGTCCCCAGAGCCCTCCAGCAACTTGGCTGACAGGGTAGGGAGCATGATGCATGTGCACTGTTCCTAATCAGTGGCAAGGCTTCAGCTCTGAAAAGTTTGTCAAACAGTTTAACACAATGGAGCAGCATAATGCAATTCATTCTGAAGTCGCTCTATTCCCACTTAAAATGACAGTTGGACCATGTTTACAGTGAAATCGCATTTGTTCTTATAGTATTTGCTTTTCAGATACTGAGAAAACGTAAATTCCGTGGCTGATGCTGGGTAGGTAACCATGGCTCCAGGCTTTTATTAAACATGGGGATACATTAGAGCCTCTGATAGAGCTCAACTCCGTACCTGTAAGGGAAGGTTGGGCTGTGAACGTTCCCACTCCTTCATCACTGCATTTCTGATCCATCCACACACAAACCTCTTCACTCAGCTCAGTGCACAACTGAGCTGTGTTGCTCAAAAAAAAAACCCACTTCTACAACAGTGATTGATGCCCAGTGTCCCAGCTGTGGAGATGGCAGAAAGGTACTAATGACATAGTATCAGCCAAGGTGCATTTCAGCAATGATAATATAGACCATGGTGAAAGAGAAGACACACATGAAAACCTATTCCCTTACTCAGAAACCAAAGAAAATAGGTTAGATATGTCCAATGCAGGGAAAAATTTTTTTGTTATAACCCAGCTTGGTTCCTCTGGTAGCCACCTGGTGATTTGACTGCATCACTCCTCTTCATCCTGTAGGTCCTCATACACAGGTCCTTCACACACCATCTACAGCCAAACCTCACTGCATCACTTTCAGAGCTCTGCCTCTCTGTGACTGTCTTCCTTTGCCATGCATCTCTTCACTCAAAGGACACTCCTCCTGTCACAGTCCACCCATTCCCTTTTGTAGGCCTTTTCAAAGCTTATCCTCACTTTTATCCCTGTGCCCACACTGAGAAACTCTCTGGAAAATCATTTTGCCCACAGAGAAATATAAAACACGTCCAAGTTGTTCTTTGCTATTCCTGTTCTGCTAAACCTGGTCTGCTGGCCTGTGGTCTGACTCTGCTCCGAGCTCCTTCAGTCCATTGCCAAGAGACTGAGCCAGTTCAGACCATACCCTGGCTCGTTAGACCTCCACAAGTCTCCCTCCAGCCTCACCTTTCTTCCTCCCCCTGGCACGAGTGCTGCTTCTCAAAAGTGCACATGGCCACAGCATGTCATCCATACCTCTCACCTGAGCAGACTGTTGTTCTAGGGAGGGAATAACAAAATATCAGAACTGCAGAGGCAACATTGGCATGCACAGTGAGAAATAGTACAAAATAAACGACAGGAATGTACAAATACATATTTCATGCAAAATGGATGTGGAAAGGAAAACATCTAAATTTAGTATTTGTGCACTGAGGAGGTACTGCTGTGTTGGAAGCTCGCTTACTTGTAAGAGTTCTCACAGTTAAGACATTCAAATTCTCACAGCCTAATTTCCAGCAGTGCTCATCACCTCTCATCGGTTTAATAGCTTCAGGGGGAGCTCAGTTGTACTCAATAAATGCCTGACTTTCAGACAGACTTTAAATTTGTTGTTTTGCAGATCATAATTTGAATCCACAGCCTTTTGAAGTCACAAAGGGCTGAAATTTGCACCGTCAGAGATTTCCAATTAGCCCCATTTGCACCTGCAATTCATTTACAGGCTTGAAGACACTGACCTGGGTAATTTCCAATGCAACACCGAGCTTGGAAAAAATATATTGTTTCATAAAATCATTGTTAGGGAATATAATTTGCTTGTAATATGAAGAAATCAACCATCTTGAGTGACAGGACAGTGAAATGGAATACTGCTGTGCAGCCAAACCAAGCCAGCAGCTCCTGGTAAAAGCGGTCCTTACAAACAATTCCAGATCTTTCTTAAACAAATACATGAATGAAACAACTCGGCTGATGCTAAAAAAATAGACACAAATGATGCAATTAGTCCAGAGCCCACAGAGGCAGAGTCAACCTCCCTCTGCAACCCAGTATCAATGTTGGCCTGTTCCTCACCTCTTCATCCGCAGGCAGCAAGGCTCAAACTATTCACCCTTACACCAAGACAGTACTGTAAGCAGAGCAACAGGAACACTGAATTAATAGCATACTCATACTTTGTAAATTTGGACTGACTTTGGCAGGGAGTTCAATCAAAGAGAGAAACACCAGGAAATCCTACTGCCCTTACTGTGTTTTCCAGATTCATTACTGATATTACATTTGACAGTTTCTTTTTTCAAAGCAAAAACTTAAAAGTTTAGCATTTGAAAATAAAATGAGCTGTTCACTTCACATTGAATAAAACATCTGGGTTGAAATGAGTTTTTTTCTTTTGCAGGAAAGAAAACTACCTGAATTTCATCCCACATCCATTTTCTTATTTCTTATTATAAGAAGTCGTATCATGTTCATAGCACTCACTGCCTCTCAAGGAACCTCATGTCCATGCTGGGTTGGTGTTCTTTGAATCCATATCTCAGTCTATGTTTACAAACAGATGCACAAAAGCCTGTATGTGTATGAAAGGAAATGACAGCTACACTCTGCTAACTGTGTGGAGTGAAGGGGGAGAAGTATGTCCATACACAGTTTAGATCTACTAATAGTTCTGCAATTTGTTTTGTGAATCAAGTCATTTTGCCAAATTCCTTCAGCATTCAGCAAAGAATGGATCCTATCATATTATCTACTGGTACTGAAATCAGCTGATTATATTTCCATTATGACAAAGAGTGCTCCCAGAATCTATTACAGGAAGGTTTTTATTCTCCAGCATCAAAGCATTCAAAGTATTATTTACACTGTTATGATTTAGCATAACTTGAATACAGGTGCCCACACCTTTCCAAGATGCCAGAATGATTACAATGTTATGAAGATTAATAGGATAAAGGGATGATATCTGTCACCCTGTGACAGTACTTCTGAAGGAATAGTGCATAAAGAGGACAACCGATTCTATTTTCCAAAGTGTAGAAATTCATACAGGAGCTGAGCTAGAGCAGCTCTATAGTGTAGGATGGATTTCAGTACATAGAATGAATAACATGAGGATATCTCATGTAATCATTATACCACATCTTTCATTGCTGGTTAGCGCAAAGGGGAACACCGAAGGGTAGGAGAGATTCACCCACTTTCCTAACATTGCTTTGCAAGAATTTTAGCATTAGAAGGGCCTAAAATGGTCACAGCTTTTTCCAACTTGTGCAAGACGGAATTTTACCCAGGAAGTCCTTCACCAGGCACGTAACTTCTGAGCTGATCTGATTTTTAGGAAAGGCATCCAGTTTTGATTTAAAGATTTCATGTGGCAATAAATCCAGCACAATCCAAGGTAAATTGTTCAAATGATTAATTCCCCCTGCAGCACAAATGTATAGCTATTTCTAGACATAATACATCTGCTCCTTCTCTGGTGTTCAGAAACCAGGTGAGATGGTTCTACTGGTGCCTGAAGAGCTCAATAAGGCCTGGTTGGCACTTGTTCTGTGAACTGACACTGGCGTGGCCATCCTTTGTACCTTGCAGGGGGAAAAAAAAAGAGGGGAGCAAGCACTGTGGGGACAGAGCAGGAGGCAGAGCTGCCCACCCAAGGCAGAAATGCATGGGACAACGACCCAAAAACCACCTGGCTTGCCTTGGTGTTCATCACAGCAACCCAACTGCCCTCACAGCTTCAGTCGTATGGTTTAACTGTGGACAGATTCAAACACAAAGGATACCAGCAAGGATACTCAGCGGGGATGGGCAACTTCTTAGCCTTGCCCTCCCTCACAGGATATAAAACAAAACCTTCACAGTGCTAACGTGAAGGCTACAGTCAAGAAATCTGCCCCTTTTCTTGTGAGGACCGAGCAGAGTCCAGAGACAAGCCAAGAGCCTTGCTGTAGAGAGCATTATGGATGGATGAAATCTCAAAACTTTTCCATCTTGACAACAGCAGTGATTTACAGCAACACAAAAACTCTGTAGAACAACTTAAAGCAAGGCTCCAAGGAGCCAAGATTAGTTACCAGACAGCAGAAAATAGGAGTAATCAATTTTGTTCAGCCTGGACTGAAGTTCTGCACCTTTCCTGCAGATCGAAAGAAACACAAAGGCGTTGGAACTTTTTTTTTGTTTGAAGAGAAGATGGCCCAAGAAGTCACAGCAAAAGAAAGCACTGCTTGGCACTGCCGGATGTGTAAACCAAACACAAGCAAATAGAGGTTAACACAAATGAGGATGCAGACAAGATTTTTCGGTTCCTCTTGGGGCTCCTTTCTGCCTCACTTTGTGCTATTAAGCAGGACCTCGCTCCTTAAACTGCTCCATGTGATCAGCAAGATTATTCAGAGAAAAACACTTTATACAAGAGGTTAAAATCAGACTGCGGGAAAAGCAAAGGCAGGATCTGAATAAGAGGGTGCTTTAGGCAATTGGACTTCAGCTGTGCTGAACTATACCCTAGGTTTCTCACTGCTCAGTGAGCCCTCTTAGCTGCAGTCTTATTTTATCTTCAGCAGGTGAGCCAGAAACAATGGGAAGCAGCAGAGTAAAGGGAAGGCTGCGTGATGATGAGGGCTTTGAACAAGAAGGGGTTTCTAGTTGTGCTTTTTAAATAAAATGCTTTCACAGAAAGGTTCAACAAAATTTACCCATGTTGAAATACCCTACTAGATTAAGGGCTTAGGCACATTTGCAAAACCAAAATGAATCCTGTGTTTAATCATTGTATTATAATATTCATTAATATTGCAACAGCTTTGAATTACACAATTACACAAATATTTTGCATCCTATGATTTGATTCAGTAATCTCATTTATTTTAGATTTTATTAGCTGTTTGCTTCAAATTCATTCAGTCAGATACTCATTTGGTTTGCAGCAGTGGGAAGAAGCATTTCTTCTTCCTAATGTGAAGAACAGAACCAGCCCTCATATTTCAGTGCTGCTCTGAAGACTAAGTTTTTTCTCCCTGGAGCACTGTTACTTTCACAGAGGGAGGTGAGTTAATCTCCTACCTTTTCTCTTACTATCTTGAGGCAGAGGGAATGCACTGGATAAATAGCTACAGCTTTTTGCTTGTGGAAGTCCTCCTAGCTCATCAAGGACCTTACTGCTCCCTTCTCTCAGTGCTGTGCCTATTGCTGCAGTGCAATTGACAAATCCCATCCTCCCCATTGGGCATCTCCCCCACTTCTAATGATTTCCCCTTCATTCCTGCCATGGAGTCAGAATACTACAGTACAGATTCACAGACAGGGGACTGGTGCAGGTTTTTGCTGCTGAGACTACTCAGATCTGCAAAAGAGCACACAATTAACTGTTTAGACTCCACACCGCTGCTGTTTATACGCAGCATGAAAACAGATACCATAAAGTCAGAGATGTGTTCAGTTCAGCACTGTTAATCAAAACCCTCCAAACCTTGGAGTTATGTAGCCTTTCCTCCCCTGATCCACAAAAGCATAACCAATTCAGTTTCTTATTTTAGGTAACAAGAAAAATTGAGCAAAAAAAAGACCAATAAAAGTCCCCAAGAGGAGATCATTGCAAACATAAATACCATTCGTGCTCCCTGCTGATTTGGGAACGAGTTTTCTTTAGCAACAAATCATGGGCTAAATGTACAAAATGGAGGTGTGTCAGTGAGAGCAATGGTTCATCTCCCTTGACCACTGCCCAGGTGTCAATAATTTAGACATGATTTGAACATCTGCAGCTGAAGACTGCTGGGTCTGTCCTTCTGCAGTCACAACTGATTCTATGAACAGGTAAGGCAAAGCCCAAAGACCCGCCCCTCAGGCAGGTCAAGCTATGCAGACACACAAACACACACATTCTCCATTCCAAGTGCTCAGAGTAGTTTGCTTTTTGGAGGGGGGATTAAAGAAGAACTTAAGTCCCCCAAAGCCATTCCCTGAAAGCGAGCATGTGATAACAGTTTGAGTTGGATCATCAAAAAAGCTGTGCACATTGAAAATGAAAACAAAACAGAAGTGAATGCTGTAGATTCACATGAGTAATTCTTTGTAGGAGTTAAAAAAAAGGATAAGGTAGAATTATAGCAGCCAGCTTTGGTCTTCAAAGTCCCTCAAAGCCTAAGAGAGAAAGAGAAACATTTCCAAGGTATAGAACTTTCTTCCAGCATAAAAGACAGAGGGGAAAAAAAAAGAAATAATAATGGGTGTGATGTACCAGTTCATAGACAAATAAAATCCATATTCACTATGGAAGAATAAGTCTGGAGCCACAATATGACATAACCACACAAAATTAATAACATTTGCAATCCAGTACTCCAGGGGCTGAGAAAATAAAACAGCTCTTTTAATGTTGGCAAAAGAGGGTCAAGTACATGAAATAACTGAGAAATACCAAATATCCATTTGAGAAATAAATCCCTGTTCTGTGCAAGTGTTTATAAAATAAGGATCCCATTAAGAAACAGCTCAGAGACAGAAAAAAAAAAAAATCAGTTAGTCAAACCAGTAACAGAGACAGCATCTCAGAACAAGTATTTCCACTTACCCCTAAGTCTACGAGAGCTGAAGATTTTAAAGCTTCATCTACAAAATGGTCTCAGAAAAAAATAACGTAAATTAACCAATCTGGTAAAAATACATATCTTTAAGTCTACGTTATATTGCTGAAAAGTCCAACTATGTAGTAATGGTCACACTTCATTTCCTCATCTCACTTTGGAAACGGATTGAGAAACTAAAACCAGAATACTTTTCAGAGTCTGTACCGTAACCAAATCCAAACTTTCAAGCCCCTACATAATAATGTAGTTCCTATAATAGTCAGGGTGTATACCTCAGCCTCCCCCACAGCACCTCTCTTGAACTGAAAGTAGATAGCACGGATGTGAACTAGAGTGAAAAGCTCTCTGCCACCAAACACTCTGCCCTGTGCAGTGCAGACAGCATGATGCTCGGGCTGATCCTGCGCCAAGCTCTGCTGGCACCGGCCACCCGCCGAGCTGAACTGCGAGCAATCTGCAGCGTTTGCTGTCGGCACAGCTTCTGCCTGCTGGAAGTACCTGGGTCACTTATCTAGTGCAAAACAACTCCACCGAGCTGCCAAATAGCAGGTCATCCAAACTAAGCTGTCTCGGCCACCTGCAGCAGCTCGGTGGGCTCCCCTCCATCAGCTCATCCCACTGCAGAAAACAGCACCTTCCAGCAGACCGTGGATGAACAGACTAAATTTAATTCAACTCCTAAGGGAAATTACAGCCTCAAAGGCAGCTTAGAACCAAAGAAGCGTCTGTCAGTAAGTTCTCAATTGTTATTAATGGAAGATTATACCACTACAGAACTTCTCTCAGCCCTTTTTCCCCATTCAGGTGGTATTCAAACCGCTTCCAAGCACAGACCGGTGGTGTTACAAAGACACAGCTTTGAGAATAGCAAAGGGGTCAACAGCTTCCTCACCACTGAGGAAGTCTGAGCTGCCTTCGAGATGGCTCTTCTTCTGCAGCGCTGCAGTGCCCATTCATACTTGGGAAGCAGGGTGCAGGTAGGCTGAGTGACTTCTCAAAGTCACACAGGAGAAATTCCAAGTGCTAACATCAGCCTGGACAGTCCCTCCTTCATGTTTGCTGCTCTTTATATAGCAGCATGCAGCCATTCTCAGCTAAGTGAGTCCTATAAAGACCCGGAGCAAGGCATGCATGACAAGAAAATGACCGTGCAATAGAGGAAGGGGGTTGACACTAAGGGATATTTGAACTACAAAACCAAAACCAAATTAAAACTAAAGCTCCCTTATTAAATTTCTAATTGTTATGTGATGCTGTGCCATCATTTTTAAACCACCAGCATATTCCTTTTATGTGAGGCAAGTGGAGGAAAAAATGGGCTGAATCCAAGTCTTTGTTTGGCTTTATTATGTGCAATTTGTTTTTAGCATTCTGAGCATTTAACCTTGAAAAATAGTGTTGTTTTGCCACTGCGTTTTGAGATTGTTACTCTCAAGGCATCTCAGTGGCATCTTTATAAATCTGCTGCAGCTGGTGAATATTTCTTGCAGTCCAGTGTTGAAGACTGAAAAACCCGGATCACTTTTAGCTGTCAGGCAGTTAATGTAATCCAGAGGAAATTAAAGGTGTGCACAACTGGGACTGCTTTTAATAACAGAGGGTTCCTGACTCACACTTCTAAGTGGAAGATGGGGCAGGGGAACGTTAGAAACCACTAAAATAAATCACTAAAGTAGACCTTGAGACTCTGAATGCTGTTTCATTGCAGATTATACGACAACTAATATTTGGAAAGAAAACATAATAAACGTATTTATTGATCACCTATTTCAAATGAGAGCCATAGCAAACTTACTAAGGGCTGCATCATATCACTGATCATCATCATCAGTTTGTAGTTTTTCCTTTCAGCTTCCTTCCTATGTTTCAGGTACAGCCAAATACAGGAAAGAGGTATTTGAGTGTAGGGATGCAATGTCAGTACTGATGGCTGTGTTCAAAACAAGGTGATAGAGGGAGCTAAGCCAGCGAGATACACAGGTAGTAAGACACAGGATCAAGAAGTTCTGTATACGTGCAGAGATCTGAAAAACCTTCCAGGCTCTGCCCAGGCATGGGGATGACATCGCAGAGCCCAGGGATGGGGATGTGAGCACTTGCCCAAGTGCTTTGCTATCAGCAGCAGCAAATGCCCAGCACATACCACCAAAGGCAGGGAGAACTGCCAAGTGTTGAGCATGTCAAAAGTCAGACCAAGGTGTATGGTATGGATTTGGGAATTTAACTGCAGGTCTCATCTACTCAGTAATCTTTTCATTTGGTCTATAACCATTCCTAGCCAGGATTCTTATTTTTCCAAATGAAAGAAGGGCAAAACCTGCGAGGATACAAGACCAAATATTCCAGCCATAACAATCCCTCAAGAAGATACATGGGACAGTATCAGTGCCTGCACTAACTGTGAATTTTCCACACATTCCTCTGCTTGGTTCTGCTCTGAGCCACACTTCAGCAGACCCCTGTACCATCAGCAGAGTTTCTATGTACATCTCTGCAAGCCCAGAACTGCAGCATTCCCATTTGCATCTCCTGACCAGTTCAGCCTTCATCTTATCTTTTTTTCTCTGGAGGAAAAAAGAGCTCTGCCCGTCTTAAGATGGCAGAATTGGACCTTTTTATGATACTGCCAATATAGAATAATTAAAGCAAACTAAATGAACAATTCCAGCAGATGAAAATTAACTCAGCCACACAGGCAGATAAAAGCATCGCCTGTTATTTGAAATGTCTGTGGAGCTGCACCTTTAAACGCCATGGCAACCAAAACTATTACTGAGCTCTTTTTTAGATCTCATTTTAAAAGTAGGAAAATTGATGCTTTATTCACTCAGGGTAAGGCTTTCTATTTATTTTTTTATATTAAAATTTTTTGAATCTGGTATGGCCCTGCTTTTAACAACTAAATCCCTTTTACTACAGCAGCTTTTCTCATCCTTCCTCACAGAGCTTTTCCTCCTCTAGCTCCCTGCAGGTTGAGCATTTAACCAGCACCAAACATTCCTCTCTGAGAAGCACTTATTGATCTGTTTGCTATTCTTTAGTGTATCCTTTCCCAGTTCAAGGCTAAAAGAAATGGCTTAGCATGTTTTCTCCTTGGCACCTGATTCCATCAGCAGTACACAAATGCTACATGTTTTTAATCAAGGAAACAATCATTCATTAATCCTGATTACTAACTTACAGCCAAGATATTCCCATGACTATAGAATAGCCATGCTTCCATATACTGCAAGTGCTGGGAATTGTCTTCCTTGTCATGGTATAGCTTTGGATGTGTGGGTTATGATCAGACATTTCCTTCCACACATCAGTGCAGGCATCAGCAAATACAGAGAAAACTAAGTTTTTCTCCCAGACCAGTCAAGCTTTAACAACAGAAAGGCTGAAAACTGTGTGGGATTTACCGTATGGGATCAACCGGCCTAGTCAAGCTTCTAGTGACCAATCCCACATACCTCAGGAAAAAGAAGCAATTAAAATTGTGCCATGGGAACAGGCATGCAGCCTTTCTATCATCCTCTGTTATCCGTGTCTGCTCCTTGGCTGTGCTGGAAGCCTCTACAAGATTTACAACACACATCAGGAGCTGCTGAAGCTCTGACTGGTGCAGGCCCTGCTGCAGGACACCAGGCAGCTTCAGATCTGTCAGAGAGATGCTGCCACAGCCCTGCAGCAGGGACACAGGAGAGAATCTTTTCATTAAAAAAAAGAAATGCCTCTTCCTAGCCACTAATAAAGTTTATTTTGGAATTTGACAGATAACATAATAATTCTCCTCCAAAATTTGCTAATGTTACCCTTCTGGATGTTCTTGCTCATTCAATTACAAGCCCAATGCCCTTTTTATTCTTGCTGTACCTTGGCCACAGTGATGTTCCTCAGGAAAACTTTAACACAATTTCCATTCTGCTTGCTGTCATTATCTAAGTGTTCACATTTGTTTTTAGAAAGGCCAGAAATCTGCCATAGCACTTAAACATGTAGTACATACCTAGCTAAAAGCTTTCTTAGCTAGCTAAGAAAGGCCCCTTTCTGCACACATCTAGCTATGATACGCAACAGAGACACCATACTCCTGAGTGAAACTGTTCATTAAATCAACGACTTGTTCAATAAATTTAGTTCTTCTTCAGCTCATTAACCTTCCCCTCCAAAAAACAGATTAATTTTTCTAAGTTTCTTCATCATTCACAGCTGCTGCTTAATGTATCCAAGAGTGCAGACTGCTTACAAGGTGGCCAGAGAGAACTTAAACTGTTGGCAGCTGTTTGGTACCCCATCTTTAGTTCTGTTTCTCACTGACTATTGGGTATTGATCCTCTCAGCCAATTACAACATTTCTGATTATTCCTAAAATAATTTTGTTGTTTCTTACCCATATTCTGCTTCATCAGAAGCAGATACATAATTTTTCATGAGAAGTTGAATTCTAATTAACTTTCAGCCAGACAAATGTTCACGAGCAGTAAAATAGAGGAGGAGCAAGGCCTCGGGTGCATCTGGAGACTATGGGATTCACCTTAGCACTGCCACTGACTTAACGGGTGATGTGAGGCATACAGTTTTACCATCCTGCTTTTATTCTCGGTGTTTAGGATGTACAATAGATCTTGATTGTTGCATAAATCAGTTCAGACTGACCATGCGAAACACTAAGTAAATATCAGCTACAATTAATGGTGTTAAACATTATAAATCCATCATTCTGCCCACCAAGAAGTTCCACTCCGAGCAACCTTTCCTCTGAGCTGTTTACTGCAAACGTACCTGCACGAGAAGCTCAGACAGAGCAACAGCGAGTTTAAATCAACAAATAAGTTCTGCAAGCTTTTTTTCCTTTACTTTTGGCTTCATCAGCAAGTAACAGCAAAGCTTATACAGATCCATTTAGTCCTCAAGAGAGCTAAAACACTACTGCATAGTCCATGATTTGCACATTTTCACTCACTTAAACACAGAAGTGATGACATTGTCTACTCCATTCCAATCACTTAAAGCAGCAAAGGCCAGCTCTGAGCTTTCAGCTCTAAATACTCTTCGCCACTCCAGACACAGCAATAAGAATTTGCAGGGATGCAATTTGTACTTGCTGCATTGCTTATACTGCTGCCTATTAGCAAAAAATACGTATACACACACACTTGGGAGGGCACAGGTGCCCAATGTAAGAAGAGGTTTAAACAGACCATACGCCCTTCACTGCAAATGTTATTTATTTTTCAGCAAACTAAACACAAATTTTATAGAGACACAGCACTGCTGCAGTGCATACTTGTTCACTCCAGATATAGATGTTGAGATGAAAATTAAACCAACAGCTTTTAAACTTTCCTCTTGTCTTCAGTTTTCAGGAAATCTAGTTGCAAGGCATGGCCAGAATAAGTGCCCAGTACATAATGCCATCCTACAAACAGCACGGCAAATTATAATGCCAGGGAAGACTGCTGAGTGAGCACCGGGGATTTCCTTTGATGGAAGGATTTCTGTAGATTTGTTACCAGTTATACAATAGGATATTGGATTGGTAAGGGCTATATTAAATACAAGGACAGGAAAAACTTTACCTTCCTTACTACTGGAAAAGACATGGCCAGTCTGACAGAGGTGTTGCAGTTTATTTCTATCTCAGTCGAAATCAGGACGTGGGCGTATCTCCAAAGCCATCTGTCTGCTGATGGCACTGGTGACACGGAACCAAACATTCCCAGTTGCCAGAATTGTCATACATAGTACCATAACTTTTGGTTCAGGAATATCTTATTGACCAGATGAGCCACTGAACTCACCTACCAGCAGTAATTTACATTAATTGTTAGCTTTTTCTTCTTTTTCTTTTCTTAGTGACCTAAAGTGTTTGCAACCACAAAATACAAGCACAGAAGTATTATTAAGCAAAGATTCTGAAGAACTGAGAAAAAATGAAACACTGACTATAAACCAAAATGCAGTCTTCACAGACACCATCTTATTAAAATCAGAAAAGCAGCCTTTTTAGTACTGTTCCTTCTATTTATATATGGAGAAGTGCCAGGATATCACATTAGCTCTCAGATTCATCCACTTCATTGTTTTTTTGTCAGGAGCAGCACTCCTTTTCCCACTGCCAAACAATATGTACTCCATTTACATCTGTTATATCATGTGTGCTCTTATAAACAGTTGGCCAACTTCAGTCCTGGAGGACGTACATCACTACAACTGCAAATCATCAAACTTGTCTCCTCCAGAAAATAATTTGTCTTTAAAACTGGATATTTTGCTAGAAAGTGACATGCTTTCCTAGAGCTGGCTTTGGCCCCTTCAAGGGGGGAAATAGGAAAAAACAGAACAACTGCTGACTTCTGAATAAGAGTAAGGGATATGCATAAGAAGAAAAATTCAGAGAACTTCACCCCAAATAAACCTAACCAGCTGATTTATCTGACTGTGAAATGTCTGAGGCTGCGCCCATGACAACTATTAGCTGCATACCTCCTGCTCTCCACCTCCTCTTCAGCCTGGCTCCGATGCTGGACACATCTCCCACACACATCACTGACACAGAAATCCAGCAGCTCCATGAGAAGAGAGACATCCCAGCACCCAGGGAGCCAGCTGGAAACCAATGAGAGGAAGACATCCATTACTAAAAATATCATATCTCTGGCAGCTCATGTTAACATATAAATGAATCGTGGTCTTGCCTGTGTTATTTACTGAAAATGTAATAATTTTGACAAACAAAACAACAATTTTCTTCTGAAAATATTTTGGTTCTGTGGAAGTAGAGGCAAGGAGTTTCTTGGGGATTTGACATTTACACAAAATTTGCACCAAGTGAAGTCCCATTGCAATGGCAACACAAGCAGATAAAAGCTACAAAATACACAAGAAACATTTTTCAATAAGCTGTCCAATGTAATTTATTATAGAACCCAGACACCATCTTACATAGGTAAAAACAATTCCGTTTAAGTGACAAGCCAGCTCCATGACAACTTGCTGCCAACTCTGCTACAATATGTGTAAGTTTCTGTAGTACAGAAACTAGAGGCATCACTGATGTAGCCATCCTTTTACAAGATACCACGTAAACCAGCTGAAGTTTCAGTACAGAGAGATTTCTAAAATAAATAACTGACCTCTACAGAACAAAAAACATTTCATCCTTTGTGTAAGCCTGAGCTGTATGGCTGCCCTTCATGAACTCCACAACTGCACTTGGACCAGGAAGAAAAATTCCCATAAACAATCAGGAGTCATGCATCCAAAGCAATGAAACAGACATCACCTGAGGTAAGCAACACAGTAGGAAATACAATCGGTTCTCCACTCCTCCCCAGTCTGTGTTAACATCTACCTCCACAGCAATTCCCTTCTCTCCTTCAATGATTTGCAGAGTAAATGCAGCTTATGGAATTTCCAATATACGAATTGCACCAAGAAGTCTTGGAAATGCTATTAGAAAGGTATTTGGCCTGGTTGAAGGTATTTGGCCCCCTGAAGACAGTATAACTACCAAACATCTGCTATTGCTTACACACTTTACCCAGGATCTTCTTTTTAGGATGCCTGTGATACAGTGACGTGAAAATGTAATCTGATGACATCACAGTGATGTAAAAAAAGATGGCAGAGATGCAAGCAAGACACAAGTCACTGGCATCTCCCAGGCTAGGTGGAGAAGGAAGGGACCAGCTCACCTGGAAAGAGGTGGCTGCAGAGTAGGATGAGATGCTGAGGGATCCTCCTCGCCTCCAGAAAGAGGTCCGATTCTGCCCTCTACCCAGTTCCACTCCCCTTTGCACCAATCTGTCCAGCGCCTAACAGCATCTCGGGTCATTTGCCCGCCTATTGCACCATGTGTCTGTCCTCTTTTTCCTCTTTGTTTTTAAATCATTTCTTTGGCTTTCTGCTGCTCCATGCTCATAAACAGCTCTAAGTAACAGGTTCCTTCGCAATGGGATTTTCTGCCCTGGCAGCTCACTATAAAGTTCTGCTCAGCCTGGTTCCACAGCATCTGTGTCACTTCTCATTACAACTTAAACAATAGGAATAAATCAAGTAAATGAAAATATGCATCCTGAAGGCCTAATGCAAGTGATTTCATCCATTTTAAGAGCCACCAGCTCTGATTTACCTTAGAACCTTGCTCCTGCCCTGAAGGTGTCTCTAAAGCACCCTGTGACTGATGGTCTTATTTTTAGTTTTGTAGCAGAAGCCAAGGAGAAATTAAAGAAATAAAATGGAAAAAGTAATGAGAGCTCATTTCAGCTTATAATGGTATTTTCTCAGGTGACTAAACATTCATTTGACTTTTGGTAGCGTTGAATTTGTTCCCCATTAGGGGAAAATATGATTTGGAGGCTAACTTGACCTCTGGAGTGTAGAACTTTCCTTTATCTTTATTGCTGGCTTCAGTTATTTATCAGGTCAGTGTGTGCGCTTAGATTCCAGGAAAACTGAGCAAAGAAATGAAATTAGCACTGAAGACAAACACAGTTGGAGGAGCCGGCTGTTGACTCAGATGAGCAATTTCTTTCAGACTGTCACTAGCCTCAGTACAAGATGAGATACCTGTCAGAGTCTGGTATCTGTCATCTAAAGGTTCATTTCACTGCATGACCAGAATAAGAAAAAAGGGAAAAAAAAGTCTGCAAAATTTGCAATGAATTTTTATGAGCCCCTACTCCCTTTTCTATGACCTTACAATGTACAACTTCCATAGGGGAAATCTTAAAAGTACAACAGAACTTGGGATATATATTTTCAGGAGACAAGCTTACTGAGGAAAATACATTTACTAATTAATACGTTTCATGTAGAACAACAGTCTTCCTCACTCTCTAAAGAGGAACAGCAAGCTCTGTCTGTCCATCTGCAGGAGAGAAAAAGATGGATCATATTCAGATTCTTCAGGAAATTTTCCTGTTACAGGTCAGGATACAGCTTTATCTCCCTGGCACATCCAAGTATGCAGATCAGGAGCTGGCTGCATCAAACATGACACAGCCACACTGCTCCTCTCCTGGCATTTCTCATATTATCTTTGTCAGGGCCATGCTGTAGCATACCACTAAGTTTGCACCACATCCGCAGGGGATAAAAGATTTTGCTAACTAGAGCATTGCTAACTTATTTAGCAAAAAGTCATCCAGGACAAGGACCTTGCTCAAGCCTGTTTTGCTGAGCGTTTGCATTATGAATAGAGAGACTAAAGCGGGTCGGAAAGCTATTAGCAATCCTTCCTCTGTCCCTTGAGAAACACTAAGCCAGATTCAACAGGGCTCAGAAGCTCCATGATGCAAGGAAAAATGGCTTCCAGCTGCAAAATAAAAAAAAGGAAAGAAAAGAAAAAGAAAAAAGCGTAGCACGATTCCTGCTCTGTCAGGAGGAAGTGCTCCATTTAGCAAATTCAATTCTTAGAAATGCAAAGTGCAAACTGGAATGCTCCCTGTTGAATAAACGGTGGAACTGGCGAAGTTCAGCCGCCCTATATGAAAGATGACATTTTACTGCGAAATATTTCTTAGAAAATGGAGGTGGCTTTGGTGGTTATTTTCTTGCAGATCACCAGGGGAATTTCGGCACCAGTGAAAGGTGCCAAAAGCAGCTGCAGATAGTCAAATGCTATTTATTCCTTAGCTTAAACAGCAAACAGCGATGCAAGCCTCTTGAATATGTCCTTGAAAGGGCCATTCCCAGAGCTGAGCAGAGAGCTGCAATTCCCAACTCCATCAGCATCTGTGTCTGGGAGGGGCATCACCAACAAAGGTGTGAAATGCAGCCACTGTAGGGCACGGACACACACACATGGGAACAGAGGGACACTAGAAAACATTTCACCTGCGGGGGGCAACAAAGACAGAGTGCATTTCAGGCACTATCCAAACCTGCATGAGAAGGCCTCCTGAGGCAGGGACCACCAGCAGGCCCAGGGTCCCGAGCTGCTGCTGCCCTTGCTGGGCTGCAGGCTGAAAAACTGCTGCATGTTTGCTGCCCGCCCCCTTTGAGTGCGAAAGGAGGAAAAACAATCACCTTCATTAACTGAACATAAATTATGTGAGGAATTATTTCTGAATTGCTGTGCTGTTTTCAGTACGCATTACTTACCTGCTTGTCCTGCTGATAGAGCTGAGTAGCTCATTTACATGTAGCACTTCCTTTCTTTCTTTTTTTTTTTTTTGAGAAGATACATTCCTATGAAATTAACTCCACTCTACCACGAAATTTCTGGATATCACACCCTGTTTTGTTCTAACTCCACTAGTAGTAAAGAAACCATGACAATTTTTAACACAGTGTGTCCCCATTCATCAAGTCTGCTCAGTTGCATTGTTGGTTAACAAGTAACAGCCTTCTCCAGCACAGTGCTGCTCACAGGCTTTCTGTAATTAACACTGAAAGGATAAGGAGATCAGCTCAACTGCTGCAACAAGGACCAGTGTATGACAGAGCTCTGCTCTTCCCATTTCAATAGAAGAGAAATTCACTTGCTTGAGAACATCTTGTCTGGGATGATGGGGATGACCATACCAGCTACTTCAGCATCCTGTCCCCACAAAATACAGCAGAGCACGGGGCACAGAGGGAGACAGAAAGTGTGAGATCCCACACTCCAAGGGCAGACTCAAAAAGATCAGAAGGGGAACAGAACTACAGCAAATCCGGCAACAGGGACATGCATTTTTTTAAATCCTTTTTGCAGAACCGAGGCTCCCTTGCAAAAGGAACTCCCCTCTATGAAGAACTACATTCCAATCTTTTTTTAATTAATCTGTGAATGCTGCTATTCCACTTTGGGTAGGATTTCTGCTGTTTGATAGCTGCTTCCTCCAGTTGTTTAACAATTTAAATTACAGCCACAGTGTCACATCTTCATTCCATCGGTCAAAGGATTTTACCTCCCACAGCGAATCAGAAAATGCACATTAGGAAAAAGCTGGCAGACAGATTATTGTGATTATTTTAGCAGCAGGTATTTAAAGCTCATTGTCGCTAAAGCTCCTCACCAGTGCCCAGATTCCTTGCCACAGTCATAAGGTCTGCACTGCCGGGCTGGTGCTCTGACAGACATCTCCACCGGAGACAGCTCCTGCTTGGGCTGCGAGTGTGGCTCAGCATGTGCTAAAGCAGTGCCACGGTGACATAGGCTGTTCATGGGAAGGGAAAGTGACCTGCCATCTGCTCGTCCTATATTTTATGGTCTTTAAATTGTGCTGCAATAATTTCCTGGCTGTCATCCTGGAAGGAGAGGCAGGCAGCCTGAGTTCAGGCAGCCAGCAAGGTGAGTAAAGCTTTCAGGCATTAAGGAGGAGAATCGTCCAAGTATTAGGTGCTGGAAAGATGCTTTCACAGTATACACGGCTACACTGGGAGGAAATAAATCTTCTGGCCTCCAGCCTTCCCCAGTATTATTCACTTTGGGCCACATAATAACAGAAGGTGTCTCTGAAGGAGGGCACTTGGGACAGAGTCTGGTCCAGATTCCACTCAGGACAGCTGCACTAAAGGAACGGAGTGAAACTCCTTGCAAAGGGCTGGAAAAAAAATAAAAAAATCAACCTCTCATCACTCAGTTACTCAGAGTTTCAAAGTATCTTAGCTCCAAGAGTGCAAGATGTACAAGAAAACACAAGGTAGTTCAGGGCCAGCGTTGATCCCAGTACTGTCACAGTGCATCACCCATGTCTCAGGCTCTGAATAATGGAGCTGCACCCCCAGGCACAGCTCCAGGGAAAGCACAACATGGGCAGCTGCCCGCACGGGGAGGTGTGGGAGGCTGAGCCAGAGATGTGGCTACTGACTACAAACAGCAGGTCAGAAAGGCAGCAGGTAGGGCAGGACACCAAGGCCTGACAAGGAATAAGAGGAAGCCTGTTTGCCTCTGCATGAAGCTGTAGTTGATGCACAGATGAGGAGACGTGTGCTCCCAGCAGCTGTCCTCCAGGCAGGAGTTGGCATTCCCAAGGTGGGGGGGGGAAACACTTCTGCTGAAAAAAATAGTGGGGTCAAAGGCTGAAGTCAGACAGACCAGACCATAATTTCCTATTGAACAAATAAATAGCAATTACAAAAGCTCAAAAGGCAAAGGTCACGTTTTTAAAAAGAGAAAAGAATATAAAAGTAACCAACTTCCAAGGGAAAACAGTGTTATAAACAGCACAGATAATGTAAGCACTGGAGCAAAGCCTAAGGAAAGAGGATGCTGGCAAGAGAGTCAACTCATTCGGGGTTCCTTTAATTTCCTCTCTTCTCTGAAGGTAAATTGTCAGCTATTAAGGATGGAAAATATATTTTGTTTGCTTATCAAGTGAGAGGGAAAGAAGGCTTCACGAGGCATATATCCAGCTGCACGCAAGCACTACAGAATGGTGGGCCTCATAGTTTGGCCTCTTGGTTATGCAAGGCCTTTGACTCTATGTTGTGGCATGTCCCAAACCCACTGTGACAAGAACAGCATTTGCTTTTTCCCCTCAATGTAGACATTTTCTGCCTGCCAGAAACTTGGGTTGCAAGTCCGCCACTTCATCACAGCTTCCCATGCAGTCAGCATTAAGTTCTTCTCTTTTACAATTAAAATGCCAACTCTAAACCAGAAAATCTTCTGACAAGGACTCCAAGCAGCACCACATGATGGTGTGAAGGCTTTTAAATATGTTGTAGGACCCACACAACCCAATTCACTAGACTTGATGGCAGAATGACTAACACTGAAACCAAGCATGACAATTTACTGCTCCCGGGGGACTCAGAGATATAAATAAGACAATAGTTTAAACAAAGACATTTAAAACCGTTTATCAATAACTTGCATGCCTCCAGGTTCCTTTCCACCCAACACTAAGTACTGATTCAAATTGAAGCTTACCTCCTATGCAATGAGAAAATACCCTCTCCAAACTTTGAAGGCTGTCTGGAGGACTTTTTTTTTTTCCCCAGAAAACTGATGTTTTCTCATTGAGCAGATCTGACAGTTAACATGATTCCATACTGTGTTGAATCCAATCTCCTGAAAAACTCGATTAAGAGGAAAACCAACAAGCATTATTTCATTAGAGGAAAAGGAGAAGAGCACAGAGAAAGTGACATTTAGACTCAAGTAATTGTAGAACAGCTTGGATATTTTGTGAGGACAGATCAAAACTTGTGTTCTAACAGTAGCATGGGCAACAGGCATTGTTTCTTCCCTATCGTACTTACATTTTACATCAATCTGCAACTGAATTTGATGCAGAAACCACACAGGTTTCAGTCATCTTCATTCACAGCCCCACTCTGGACTTGCAGAGTCCTTCACACAAAAGGCTTTGCTGCTCTGCAGCAGCCCACCCAGGAGCCTGTTTCTTCCTGACACTTGTTTAAGGCCAACCTGGAGCCGATGCAGAGGAAGGACGTGCGCACACACACCATGCCCTCTCAGCAATGATCTGCAGCGCTGTATTTGTCTCCCTTCCAGATGTGTAACCTCTGTTCTCCAAATTGTATTCTAACTAAAAGAGGGAAACACCATGAGAAAACCTTCCTTTTTATTTATTTTTCTGTCAACATCAATCACAGATATCCCTCAACAACTGGAAAACGTGAACCAGCAGAGCATGCCCCCACTGCCCTTCTCAGGGTATGTGCACCATCTTATTAGAAACAAAAAGAGGATTTCTTATCGCTATTTGGCCACAAATTAGACTCCAGTTGAGTCTATTAAATAATATCAGATAATGACACAACTACTTGACATATTCCAGCTATTCAAGGGACAAAATATTTAATCAGAAATACATTCAGTAAAGTAACATTACTAAAATAGCAGATTTTTTTCTGGTATCTATTTCAAAAGAAAGAAATCGTTCTTCAGACCTCAGCATCAGTTGTGGGTTTTTTGTAACTACTTAAAATGCCAGTCCAGTATCTCACATCCACTGTATGTTTTCAGTAAGGCTTCATGTGCTAAGACAAAACTACGTACTATGATACCTTGTGTCCAAAGACCACTGCAAGGAGCCTCAAGATTCCCAAACCCATGTTGTACCATGTGTGCTTCCATGGTACTGCAAGAGGCCAGTCCACCCTGGCTTGTTTCTCCTCCCTTGCTTTGTTGCTTTTTTGTACATTCTAGGTTTCTTTTGTAAGCCAGATTTTTGACTTGCACTGATATAGAAGAATAAAGAGGAAAATCATTCCAGTGTCACCTCAGAGTAGGACTGGAATGAGAAGGGAGTCAGGCCCAAAAACTTTCATAACAACAATGAAGTGAAGGGTTCCGTGTGAACGCCTCTGAGGCAGACCCTAATATGCAAAGGAAGCTCCCTGTCAGCATCAGCTCCTCCATTAGAGGCACCAGTGCAGGGCTGGATCACTACAGGTGCCACCTCCCTCATCATCATGCAGCTCTCCCTGCCAGCAGTAACAATGCTGGCACACAGATGGCTCCTGCTTAGGTGAGACTAATTTCAGGCAAATTAAGAAAAACGCGGAGCGAAATCTCACAGGTTATCACAGCTAGGATAACTCTTTACCTTTCCTTGCCAGAAATGTCAACACAAAGAGGGTGAGCAATGAGCTCAGGAGAGCCGCTGGTATTTGCCAGCTGGCTGCATCAAACTTTGTACAAGATGTGACAGCAGACACACTGCTCTGCCTCCCATCGCCAGCTCTGCTTTCCTGTCAGCCTCGTCACAAGTAAAAATTAACACTGTTTTTAAAAATGCAAGCATTTACCTACATTTCCTCCTTTTTGGAAATCTCGACAAAGAAACTGCATGCAGTCCTCCCTGCTTCCACCTTCCAGATTCAAGGAAAACAGAAGTGAACAAGACTCCAACATGAGAGGTATTTGGTCACTGCAACATAGAGATCACCCACCTTGAGCCTGGGGGCATTAAAAATGAAAAAAAAAGAAGTCAAGGGATGGGAGGCAGTAACAGCCACGGGCAGCCTTCCCTGTAAGATGCAGGAGCTCCAGGAGCTTCTCACCACGCCATGTTGCTGCAGAGCAGAAAGCAGCCCCTTCTCCATCTCCCTGCACTAACCCCTCCCACAGACTGAGGCCATATCCTAAATGACACACAACCACCACATCTTGCATCCTTCTCAGGGCAGCCAAGTGCGCTCCCCTTTAATGAGCACGTCGTTGTGTTAGACCCAATTGTTTGAATTAATCCATTATTCCTGCATTTATTAATTCAGACACTTCAGCAATAAAGGAAATTTACAGCTGGATGTACCATGATTTCTTTCTGCTTGTATTTACAGAACATGCTATGGTGCAGTTGTCTTCCCAATAAATCACACAAACTGCTGCTGTCTCTCACGTCCTCCAATATATTAAATGCAACAGTCTCTTTTATATTCTTTAGCACAGAGGAGTGTCTCACATTGGCCACGGAGATTGCTCCAAATGTCATTGAAAGTCAGCAATCAAAAATCCCCGAAGTACTGGATGTCACTGACAATATTACAGTGCACGGACAGATGAACTGATATCAAGCTCAGCATCTACTCCAGAAGTTGGAAGCAAAGTGTTACGTGGAGAGCAGCAGCCTGTGCAGGATGGTGACTGTACAGCAAAGGGATTCCTAGAGCTCCTCTCATGATCGCTATTAAGCCACAAATCCTTATTTTACAGCACTGCTAGTTAATTTTCTAGGAACCAACCCTTTGGCAATGAGGCTATCAGATGTGCAGAAGTAGCTATCTTCTGCAAACCCACACTGCAACTTGAGCGTATTGGAGTCACCATCACACATGCCAGAAAAGCACAGTGCTGACCTGCACATCACGTTGCCTCAATGCCATGGCACAGCTCTCCCTGCCCCTTACAAACACCAAGGTGACCTTCACAAAGTCAGCAGCAGAACGTCACACCCAGCTGAGCACTGTCAGAGGTCTTCTTGCATGGAGGAAGATGCCTGCAGAGCTGATGCTGAGTGCTGTGTCTGACTCTGCCCCTGAGCAGAGGCGGTCAGCTACATGGAGAGGTTCGTGCCTCCCACCAGGAAGCTCAGCTAAAGCACAGTGACCCCAGCCTGATCACTGGTCAGAAACCAAGCGGATGAAAGCTCTGCCTGCTGCTTAGAAGAGATCTGCCCTGGAGAGAAGCAAAGTGCAAACACCAGCACACCTCAAAGAGCTGTACCTGCACTGTGCGCAGCCCCCCAGCTCCCAGCAGGGTCTGACACTGCCATCTGCTGACTCCTGCTTCAGCAGTTCACACTGCACCACCCGAACAGCAAGACAAGGTTAATTTTAATGCTTCACAAGTGAAACAGTGAAGATATAAGCTGCCACTGAGCTAAAGACATCTGAGAAGCAAGAAACCTTCTGGGTTTCACTAACTGTTGTTCCTGTTCCGCTCCAGATTTAGCCACCATTACACAGGCATGACATGAATCAGTCAACAAAGATCAGCCATGGGAACAAGCTGATAGGCACAAGTATGCCAGAATGCTTTTAAAAGCCATGATAACATGTGATACTCTCAGCTTATTTTAATTAACACATGTAGAATGAACTAATTGTTGATGCCAGTGCAGTTGGTCTGGGAGCTGCACTAAGCTGGAAGGACAGCCAAAAATTGGACAAAGTGCATGTTGTTGTGTATGCTACCAAGTTGGTTGTGGCAGGGACGGGGGGATAATCAGACCACAGGCTGGAAAATGAGTAAGTCAGAACATCAGTGCTCCCATCTTCATTAGCCAGTGCTTCCATCTTCATTAGCCAGTGCTCGCTTTTGTCCTAACAGCTCATAGCAACCTAGCACAGGCAATTTCACTGGGGTCACATGCAACTCTTCCTAATGAGGAAAAGAACAGTGTTTAAAATGAGATTTAGAGCACAGAGGATAAAGTGCTTCAGCCAGCTTTTATACCAAGTCAGGCAGCAAATCCACCACAGCCAGAAAGCAACAGAATGCAATAAAGCAAGAACTGGCATCTGGTTTTTGCATCCTGTGCAGTTTCCAAATCCCGAGAGCAGAGGAATGCAGATCGCGATAGCTGACAGCTGCCTGCAAGCAGCAGGATTTGTGACTGCAGCAATGACGGCAAGGGCTGCCAGTGTCACACACCGAGCCCAGCCCTTTGCAGTTCTGGCACAGGCAGAGATGTTTCCTGCTATGCTCTTGTTCATTTTTTCAGCTGCTGTAATATTTACCAGCTGGAGAGGCTGGGTGGTGATTTGGCCAAGGAGAGCTCTGCCATCAGCCCCTTCCAGCACCTCCAGACCTGGGCTACGTGGCAGGCTGTTCTGCCCACCCACAACCAACTCCTGGCTCTGGGCTGTCCCACACAGCTCCTGCTCACGCAGCATGCTTCATCCTCTCCCCTCTTCCTCCTCAGTCCAAGGGCTGTCCATATTCTTTTCTCTCGGATTTCCTCCCACTCATTATCTGGGAGTTTTAAAGGAATGCATTTACACCCTCCCCCAAACCCAGCACACAGCCTTTCCTCATACAGATACTTCCTCCCCTTTGCAAATACCCACCTGAACAAGGTTTAACCCATCCACCTACAATACCTTGTGCTCAATCCCTCAAGAAAATGAGAACTCCGATCACAACTTAACATCTCAGTGTTAAAGCACAGATCCAAAGCAAATTTTCAGCCACGTCTTCTGCTACTTGCATTTCACACGAAATGGGGAACCTCTCTCTGGACATTATCCACTCAAGAAACTAAGAAATTATGAATTCTCCCCATGCGCTGTGAGCTGCTCGTTCTAGTCAGACCAGGAATTATTTAGGCAAGAAACTCACAAACAATTTGCTGCAATGAATCATTTGAGAATTTAACAATCTGCACACAGGCCATTTTTCAGATAGAACAAAGGAGGAATTCATCCAATAACTTAATTGCAAATTATTTTCTCATGTGTAACAGAAGGACTTTCCACTGAGCCGTACCTCCTATGCAGAGATCCCAGAGTGCCTTCACACAGTAATGCAGCAGTACAGCTATGCTGGGAGAGGAGAAAATTGCTCTGCTGTAGAAACTGAGAACAATGAATCCAAGTTAGATGCTAAAAAAAGCAACTAAAATAGCCTAAGTGATGAGCGACTGGAGATTGTGACTCTCAGGCAATGACAGCTCAATAGATGCGTGGAAATTTTTTTTGTTGTTCTGAGATGGGGAAGAAAACCTGAGATTTTGCCCTTTCCCAGTTCAACTCAAGAAGCTGGGCCGAGATTTCTACATTTTGACACACAAGAGCAAGCAAACAAAAACTATGAGGAGTTCTGTCTGTTATCCTGAATTCTTCATTATAGAATTAAATAGATGCGTAAAACATTTTAAATGGGGATTTAGAATCCTGTTTCTGCAGTTTCAGATGGTCGCAAACATAACTGTCTCAGAGCCTTGCAGAAACCAGCACTCTCCCATCATCTCTCGTTCTGCAGACATTATTGAGTTCTTAGGCTCTGATCCCAAGGAAACCCCAACCTTTCTCTCTCCTCATTTCCATATCGTGTCTGTGCCCCACAGTACAGAAGGACACTGCACTGGGCACTGATATCTTCAAACCTGATCTATTCTTCTCGTCTCCTCACAGCCCACAGGGCATTTTTCCTGCTATTTTACATTGTGGCTTCAGCCATTTAATGCAGTGCAGCAAAAGAATCAGAGGAAATTAATAATGGATAGGTTCAATTGTCTTTGTCCCAAAAAGAGACAGAGCTTCAGCTTTCCTTATTTGAATAAAGAGAGTCTACCGGGGCATTTCCTCAGAAGGATCTCTTAAAGCACCAGTGGCGCAACCTCCTCTTATTCCCACTTCCCAACTGCATTGTCCCCTCTCCTTTCCTCGTCAGCTGAAGTAACTTGGGGCTTACAGACTTCCCAGTCTGCCTAACACAGGTTACCCCCTGTATGTGACCCCCTCCCCACCAACCATGTATCACACGCATCGCATGTGTAATTAACTTTATGCCACCCACAGCAGAGAAGCTGATGTTATTAAGCCTGTGCAGTAAGTCCAAAGTTCATGAGATCAAATTATGGATCAACCTTTGTAACTTAAGCCTTATTATGGGAGAATTTACAAAATAAGTTTACAAAATAAGTACAGACAGGAATTTGCAAGATTTTGTACAACTTCCCTGCAAGGACACCTTGTTCACAAGCCTCCTTTATTTCAGATAGGAGAATGCAAGAGATTGTTCTTTGGTACAAAGCAGCATCCTCAGTGTCCCCAGGACACCTGGTGTGATCAGCCCTGAGAGCAGCCATGGTGCACAGGACAACCCACCCCGAGGACATTGCTCCCAGCTGAGGGCCAGGCAGGCAGTTGAGGAACACTGCCTCCTCTAGAGAACCTCCGCTAGCTTCAGATAAGTTTTGCTCTTGAAAAGTTACCTTTTCCAGTTGCAAATACTTCTCCTATCTTTTGCTTCCCTTCTCATCTTACTTCTTCATAGGCAAAATGAAACTTGCAGAGATGAGGTACACCAGTGTCATCCCAACAGCATATCCTCAGGGCTGGAACAGGGGCAGGAGGGTGGTGGGGTGCAGCACCACGGCCCCACACTGGTCTGACCCTGCCAAGAAGGAAGAGGATGAGCGCAGGGCAGTGCCACAGCCCCAGGTGAGGAACAACCCACGACCACGGACCACTGCCCCAAAGCCTGACATTTTAGACAGCAACATACTCTGTTACTTACTGCTCTGCCCCATCAGCTGGGAATGGCACACAAATGGACACCCTGCCTAGGCACCGAGCCCACCCACCATAAAATAAAACAAATAAGACAAATAAAACTCACTTTCTGCATAAAACAAGTTGGAAGCCCTCCAGTCCAACCAGGTCAGGCTGCTCAGAGTCCCCTGCACTCCAGTTGTGAACATCTCCAAGCAAAGAGATGCCATGGCCTCTCTGCACCACTCCATGATCTTGGTTTTACCTCATGTCAAAGGAGAACTGGCAGAAGCATGTAGGCTGACAAGTAAACCAAGAGAGGGGGCAGGTGGGCTCTGAGCACCTCTGTGCTGGTGGCACTCTCACCCAGTTTGGCAGTGTGTGTAGAGGAGGGGACTCAACATGCTGCAAACATTGAATGTAGCCTTAGACCAAGGAAAGCAGGTCATCCCAACACCTGCAGGAATCAGCTTTTAGAGTGCTGTCTGCCAAGCTTTCTGCTCCTCCTGCCCTGCAGACTATGTATCTAGGTGTGCAGGATGTCCACAGCCACCAGCAGCACTCAGCAAGAGTTTCTGTGGTCAGAAGAGTCCTACACATACGGGCATGCACCACCCAGCCCGAGGCATTTCAGCTGAGCAATTAACCCTCAGGAAGGATTTTGCTCTTTTCAGCGGAGTCAAGGTTAAATATCAGCAGACACATCTTGTTTTCTGGGCTAGCCGAGACTGATGGCTGCACTTTACTATGATACACGCAGCGCTGTGTGAAGGTACAGGTTACGACAGCTGCCAGTTATAACAACCAAAAATAGCTATTTACAACTTCACTGAAGTCTCAGACAAAGAGAGACCTTAAAAATAGAGTTACAGCTGAGTCTCCCTTCAAATAGAGGCTGTACAAGACAAGAATATAACAACTATGCTCACAGCTACATCTGTGCTGTAAGCTGTTGGTCAGCAGCAATACAAGCCAGACCTGATGCAACTTCATTTCTAGTTTTGAGATGAGATATGTTTTAGTTTTTGCTTGCATGGAGAAAGAGGTTTGTTCTTCCACCGTGTTGCTGAGGACTACTCAATATCTGACATGAGAAAGCGAGTAGTAAGTGGATATAGTCAACATTAACATAGATTCACTAAGGAGAATCATGCTTGACCAATCTGGTAGCCTTCTATGGTGTCATGACCAGCTGGGTAGATGAGGGCTGAGCAGTGAATATTGCATACCTTGACTTCAGCAAGGCTTCTGATACTGTCTCCCATAACATCCTTGTAGGTAAGCTTAGGAATTGTGTGATAGAGGAGCAGACAGCGAGGTAGACTGAGAACTGGCTGACTGGTGGAGCTCAGAGGGCTGTGATCACCAGCACAGAGCCTATTTGGATGCACCCTCAGCAAGTTGGCTGATGCTACAAAGCTGGGAGCAGTGGCTGACACACCAGAACGCTGTGCTGCCATTCAGCGAGACCTGGACAGGTTGGAGAGTTGGGCAGAGATTCAACAAGGACAAGTGTAGAGTCCTACACCTGGGCAGGAGTCAAGAGGACAGGGCCAGTGAGGGCCAAAACACATATTACTATCTCCTGCCTAGTCTAAGTCTAATTAAAACTCTAAGATCTCCAACGTCAGACATAAAATGAAGCTTGCATGGAAATTTATTCATCTAAAAATGCATCTTTATATTTAGTTTACTTTAAAAAATACCTAACTAGCATACCACGTCAAAGGAGCATTATGTTTTTAGCAAAGTTAAAACTTCAGCAGAGAATGTTCTGTTGTTTTAATCACCTACACCAGTTCTAAGTTCTATGGTATAAACAAAACGTATTTTAATTGTGCCACATAAATTAACTCCACATACAAAAGAGAAATCAAGTGCTTTAATTAAGGTTTGTGTGGTAGAAATATCCTCATCTAGGCTTGCTTGAAGGACAGTACTTCCAAGACTTTGAAAACCATTTTCATTATCTCCGCATAGGCAGAATGTCTTTGAAACGGGCGCTGTGGAGGGACAGCGTGTTGCTCCAGTAATGCAGGACACCCTCTGCACTGTGCAGAAGCAGTGAGCCTTCTGGTCTCGCTTTCCCTTGGCTCCTCCTCACCTGGACAGCCGTCTCACTCAGCCTCCAGCCATTCTCCCTGCCCTGCTTCCCACTGTGGTCAGCCCTGCGTCCGCCCCTACCTCTAGCTGCACTTACTCATGGCCAAAGCCTGCTGATGCACACCAGTGAGGAATATTGATGTCCTTATCTCCTCATGGCTGGGGGAGGAGGAGGCCGTGGCACAACTCACTGACTATCTTCCTAATGATGCTGCAGCTGTCTTCATCTACATCCAGCTCCTCTCTCAGCCCCTCATCCACACACACGTCAGAACTTACCTTCTGTGGAGGCATCTAAGCAGCTCACTTACTAATTTGTCACTAATCCTACTGGAACTCAGTTTTTGTCCCAACAAAGCTCCCAAATTGTCTTTAACCTTGGCTTATATTCTTACATTGTCATCACCCAATATTCTCAGCTCAGAAATAAACCCAGGGATTTTCTGATGAGCTACCACTGGACTTGCTTAGAAACAAAGCACAGATGCCATCTGTAGCCCAAGATATTCCATAGATTGCAATAACCCCTCAAATTCAGCCCCAATCTAGCTCTCAGGACTGCTGCTCTAGAAAGGTGGTCTCAGTGACTGCTTAAAAGCAAAGTAAGCTTCAGTTGTCACACAATCAGCACAGCCGATTGAATTAGCGAAGTATATTTATGTGCCTAACAAGTTTGAATCTGCAGGAAAACCTGCTGGGAGTGATTTGAAAAGACTAATGAGACTTTTCCCATCACCAGCCGGGTATATTCTCCTTTAAAGGTTTATGAGCATGTCATTTAGTTTCACTACAGCTTTTGCAAAATCATTAATGAACTTGCAAAAACAATTAGAGAGATAAAAGGGCAAGAAACGCATGTATTAGCTTGAAACCTGTGAGTAGGTGAAGCAGAGAAGAACGCACTGCTTTGAAAGCATCAGACACAAGATCCTGATGTTTTATGCCTGTTAATATTACCATCCCTATTGTTGTTCCTGCTAATCCTAGCGTGGAAAAATATCTTTGTAGAAATGACCCTGGAGTCTCTGTTGCTTACTGAAACAAGAAGGACGGCAGAACAACCTCACCACAGCAAACAGAAGACGTGAATGTCAGGCCATGTGAAATGCACCTCGTTAATATCTGCATGAACTGAATGGAAAAGGCACGAACATGGTACAGACTGGGTCTGACTTTGATCCTTGGAAGGTACCTTTGAAAAACTCCCAGTCAAATCAGTTCCATATGGCAGAAGAAAAGTGAATGTTCAAGAGGAGAAAGTACCTAGAATCACAGAAGTCTTCTTACTTTGGGTGCTCACACACTACTTTGGCGAGGAGAATCACTATACACCACAACCACTGAATACACTGACTCTTTTTCCCTTGGAAAGGCACTTTCTCCTCTTCTGAAAAAGGGAAAATGACAAGTGGGAATGGACACCGAGTAAGTACATCTCTAACCCTGCTCTTCTTTAGGCTGACACATTCCTACTCAGCAAGCAAAGCCAGCTTTCCAGCGGCAGAAGTCGCCCATTGCTTCAGGGACCACAGTCTGCCTATATCACAGCCTGAGCGCCAGCCCATCCTCGTGGGGCAGAGGGCCTCCTGGGCAGCAGGAAAGGGCTTCCTGGAGTGGATGGAGGCACAGGACTGAACTGCAAGGTCCTGCCAGATGCACGGCAAGAGCCTGAGCTGCACAGGGGCTGCCAATCTCACTGCAGCCATCGAGCTGCTTCCTCGCCGACTTCCAGGTGCTCAGCGGCCCTCAGCCTGCCTCTTCCAGCAGAGCAGCAGCCAGCTCAGCGCCTGTGCTCCACCCAGCAGCGTACACCTCTTTATTTGTATCTGACTCTGTTACAAAGGAGATGCTGATTAGTTTTAGAGATGCTGTGCTGAGGGCAAAAGAGAAGGCAATGACCAACTTGCTCATCTCATACACTTTTCTCCTCTGCAGTATTATGCTCTTAGCCCTGTGCAATTGGGTACAATTCACCGCACTTGCACGCAAGTGATTTCTCTAGTTCCTCTGATCAGTTTTCTAAAGCTCTCAGGCAAACAAGTGCTAATTTAGAAAACAGACTGCAAGCTTTTTTTCTTTAAACCTTGGAAACATGCAGGTTTGGTCAGCTATATGGCAGAAATATACCTAATGCAGGTCAAAACCAATGTCGGTTCTGGATTATTTACAGGCTAAGTTTCAGGATTAAATGCAATAGGAACTTGCTGCCTCTAGGAAAGTCTGAAAACAAGTCCCTTCTCCTCTGCACATTAATGACCTGTAACTGGCAAATGGTATCACAATAGTCTGTCCCATTGCAGCCTGATGAGTTAGGTAATGTCTGGAGAGCATTTGGACCTCAGAAAGGGGAACGTTTTCTGTGCAGTTTCACTTGTTATGTAACTAAGTCACATTTAGAAACAGAGCTTGGCTGCCTCAGTCATGCCATGACTTATATGTGATTTAACCTACGTGCTGGGCTCTCTCTTCTAGTAGCTATGGATAGTTCCAGTTTGGGCCCAGAATGCTGAAGTCTGGGACAAATACAGAGAGCTCCTGGCTGCGAGGCGGGCCGTCCTGGAGAAAAGAAATGCATACAAATGGCTCAGAGTCAGCTCACATAGAGCAAAAAAAGCAGGATGTCTGCCATCCCCTACACCCACGCTAACTGGATTGGACTGAGCAGGACTGGTCCACAGCCCAGAAAAAGTACTAGAAATCTTGGCAATGACTTCAGTCAATTTGAACCATGCTCAGCGACTCGCAGGTTTGAGCTGGTATGAAATGCTAGTAGAGCCTTCTGCTTCCAGGAACAGCTGCATTGTGCCTTTTGCTGCAGTGACCGTCATCTTGCACAGACTGCCCTTGCATACCAGCAGAGACTGCAAATGCCTGCTGTCACTCCATAAATCCGTTCACTCCGGTATTTGCTCCACTGTATCAGAATTTGGTCCAGCCCCTGTGCTTAGCAGGGAAAACTGCATTTAAAGGTTCTACAGAACAGTCATTCCTCCTTTCCACAACATGTTCCAGTCTTAATTGCTTTGTTTGGATTCTCCTCTCATCTCTCAAACCTTTCTGATGGGAATAAAACACACAGCAGATGACAACTTTCAAGTCATTTTCATGTCATGTCTGATAGCTGCTGTAAGAAGGTTACTGATACTGCTATTAATTCTTTAATTTCAATTTTCCCTATACGTTCCTGCCCCCAGCAAACCCTCAACATGAAATTATTTCTGAACTGTTTCCAGTCTGTTCCTGATGTTGCTCTCAGAATGATCTGAAGACAGATAATACAGCTGTCATTTCTCAAGGCTCCCCTGCCATGCTTTGATAAAACCCAAATCATGGCTTTGATGGTGCCAGATTTTACAAGCCTATTAAGCTGTCTCTGCCAAGTGATGGTTTCTCTTTACAAGCTGTGGGCTGACACAGGGTTTCCAGGCTCCACAACATTTAACATCCCATCTTCACCCAACTGCCTGCATTGGTTTTTTTTTCAGTCTGACCGTCCATTATCCCAGCAGATTCAGCATAGCCACAAGGAGCAATTACCTTATTTGTCCACAAACAGGATGATGATGAGAAATATTTGCATTTAAATAGGAAAACAAACCCTGTTAGTGAAGATACCCTGCATTCCCATTCTGATTTCTGCTCCTATTCCCCCCCTTATTTTTTCCCCTCTGACAGATCTCCATTCACCAAAGCATTCAGCACTCAGTTTGGTCTCTCCTAAATGTGATAAATTAGAAACTCAACCCATGTCCAAACACTGCATGAAAATCCCACCAGCTTCAGTGAGCCTCAGCCACACACAGACATAGGGAGTGGAACAGGTGGGATGAATGAGCTGTTCTTCATTCCAGCACTGTTTCATAACAGTCAGACACTTGCTATTCTGATGTGCAAACTGGGTCTTGTGGGTGGTAGCTATCCTTCTCCAGTCCTCCCAGATTTTGCTCGTGTGTGTCACGCTGCACAGGTGAGCAGACACTAATCTTTAATTAAACAATGACTCACTTTCTGATTTGCCCACCTTCTGAGTTTCCACGGAGTTAACCAACTCCTGTGTTCAATAGCCAAATAATGGAGTTCAGAGTGAAAGAAATATTCATCACAAACAGCAATGGCTCTTCTGGCCAACAGCACAGCCTGCCCACGGCAGATGGTGGCTCTGAATCACAGTCAGCAGCTTCTCTCTGTAACTGCTCACACACCTGGAACGAGCCATCTCCGTGGTACCTAACGCCTTCATGGTAGGTATCAGACCCAGCTTCCCCTCCACGTTCCCATCCCCACCTTCCATCTTGATAGTACAAAATCCCAACAAAATGAGTGATCCCAACACAAGCAGTTCCTGTTTCCCCACCCTGCTGAAGCCTAGCCAAGCCTGCAGCTAGCTGGAAATTTTCTCATGTTGACAAAGGACAATTAAGTTGCAAGCAAATGGTTTTGAAACAGAGGTCAGAGGGAGAACATTCTTACTTCTGTGAGTGCTAATAACATGCAGACAAATGACCTGGTAGCAAACAGCAACCTGGCAACCTGTGCCAATGCCCGCTCACAGACCTAGCTGCACTGTGAGCACACTGCTTCATTGGATTACTGCAAGGCTGCAGATTTGGGAACCAAAAAAATAGTTACATTTACAAGACAGAAAACAATGATTCACAGAAGCAATGATCATGGAAAATAACTCTTACTTAACCTCTCTGAGGTACTGATGCCAGTCTTACGTGGCTGAAAGTTGGGCAGCGCTAGGGCAACCTCAGTTTTGTATGAAGACCTGAGAAGTCCCCAGGAGAAGTGCCCCCAGCTTTCAGAGTGCGAGGAGACACAGAAATGAGCTTAAACAAAAGCCAAAAGAAAACCAGGGCCTGGAGAACAATTCCTGCAGAGACAGATGTAAGAGTCTGATGTGTCTGAATAAAACAAAGGGACAACTCAATTGATACTCATAGGTACTGCACACGGAAGAGATAGTCAAGAGTAAGGCTCATCAAAACAGGACCCAGTGGGCAGAAACCGAAGTCACATACATTCAGCCTTGAAATAAAAACTTGTTTACTAGAAGTGAGAGTAATTAAACCACTGAAATAGCTTCCCTGGGGAAATGGCAGGCTTCCCCACCAGGAAGTATATCGCTGCCGGGTGATGTACTTTAATCTTCTTAATCTGTCCCCACATCCAAGCATGCCAAACAGACATATTGCAGTGGTCCCCTCCTACACGGCCTGCCTTGAGGCTAAAGGCCTTTGGCTTACATCTGTCCTGCTGGAAACCAAGAGCCTGAAGCCAAGCAGAGCTCCATCCCAAGCCAAGGGTTGGCTCTCACTCCCCTGGCAGGCTCTATGGAAACCTGGGGACCTCCAGACCACGGCAGGCTCAGAACTCCCCAGCTCTCGGCAAACTCCCAGAGCAATTTCCATCTCCACACAGGGAGTCTTGGCTCAGCTATCCAACAGTTCCACCGCATTTCAAAGTTTGCCAGTCTTTCCCCTGCCCCCATAATTCCTTCTCCTAGCAAAGTCTGAGTTTATATGCAGAAACAGAACCTGTTTATTTTAATCATATTCTAGTCCAGAAAAGAATGACAGCTATAATGCTATAATGTGATGGAAAGTGCAGCACTGACAGCATAGTAGCAAAGTCCTAGGCTGCAGCAAGTGAGGATATGCTCAAAGCAGCAGCCACGGACACAGAAACAAAGGAAAAAAATCTGCTTACCTTCAGAAGGCCTCATGTACAGAGGGATCTCCAGCAAGATACCCTTGTCTCCACTGCCAGCCCTTAAATGAGGGCTGGGAGCGAATGGATCCTGGCTCCACCCCTTCCAGTCACTCAGGTACATTGCATGTACCTGAGCTCCCCTGGGTTGGCCCTGCCTTCCCACCAGGTGCTCAGTCACTGCTTCAAGCTGTGACTCAGCATTTCAGCTACAACAGCCCACCTCAGCGAGGCTCCCCCCTCCTGGCAGCATGCAATGAGCAGAGCTCACCTATAAGGCTGCCAACCAGGTCTCTCCAGCTCTGCAGTTGCAGAAAACGTCCAGAACTGTGAACTAGCAAGGGGATAGGAGAGGCTGGAACAGCCACTTGCACCATGTACCGCTAGCCTGCTTGGATCCTCACAGACCAGTACACTCTGCCTGGGTCACAGCATGGGCTCATCTTCCTCCGTGCCATTGCAGAGTCTATCTCTGGGACCATGCTTCCCAAATGAGCATGTGGGGCAGCAGACCAGAAGCCTGTACAATGGCTAGCAGAAGCAATTTGCTCTCAATGCAAGGGTCAGGCACATAGCTCACTCTGAATTCTTCCCAGGCTTTCCAGACACGTGGAAGAAGCAGTTAAACAGCTAAACAATACTGCTTGCCCACTTGCTTTTCCATTCATTGTACACGTTTCCAAACAAGAGACTTTGCTGCAGCATACACAACGGAGCCACATTTGTGCTTGCCTCCACATTGCTGACTCCAGTAACCATTTTAAGATGGCAAGAAAACCATGTTATGTGGCAGTAATTTTCCAGCATGAAGGGATGAGGTCAGTATCTGCCTATTCTACTTTAGATTTTCCAGAGCAAGCATGAGCCATTTCTCTTTATGCATTGCAGCACCTTTCAAGCATACAGTAGGTTGTTTCTTAACGAGCTGGAACATCTTGCTTGATGAGGTCTCTGCTCAAATTGTTATTTTCTTCCAGCTGGGTCAGGGCTTTCTGGCTTTGGCACAACAAGAAAAGCACACACATTTTCTGTGATTTAAGTATTGTGAAGACTCAAGTGTCCATGTGGCAGAAGCAGTGCTCAGACATCCATCCCATTTCAACAGGTTGTTTCCCCTTCCCACCACTGTCCAGAAGGGGACATTCCCCTTCCTCCACCAGATTACCCCAATTTCAGGAGAGCAGATCCAGCTGTCATCCTTGCACTTGACTACACAGGTAATTTTCCCATCTGACCCAACAGACAATGTGACAGAAACAGACAGCATCTTAGAACATATGCAACATGTGCACAAGGTACATGGTGCAAATGCCTTTCTCAGTAACAGCCACCTGTGTGCAACACAGCCGTGGTGCAAGTGTTGCTGCCAGATAAGTTCACCTGTCATGACTGATGGATCCTCCTTAAGCACCTGGAGAACTTGCAGTTACTTGCTTTTACAGCACCTCCAGCTTCACGACAAACCTACCCATGCTGCTGCTTAAATATACATACACTTCACAAATAGCCATGCAAGGCTCTTATTCTTCAAAGGAAATTCCCAGCGAGGCCACTGTTTCCACTCCACTACTCTCGCTCCACTGACACCAGGTGTCCACCCTCCCCAGCACGCACCGAGCAGCAGATGTGTGGCAGAATACACTGCACAATCTGTTAGGAAACAAAAATAATCCTGCCTGAACTCGTGACTAAACAGACAGGTTTAATTAAGAGTATGATTTGACAGAAAGAATTTCCCATTCAAGCCTTTCAAAGCACTCTCCCAAAAATAGACAAGGACCCCAGGAATGTCAGCAAACGTACCCTCGCACCACCCCTGCTGGGTGCAGCAAAATCCACTTTACAGAGAAGAGCCTGACGCTGGAGGTTTCCACAGTTTGCCTAAAGAAGTCAATTGCATGTGATTACCAACCAGCCCCAGCGATGTGACAGCAAGAGTCCAATACTGCAGCACATTTCACCCACGTGCAACATTCTACCTAAAGCATTATGGTTCATTATTAAGTTTTGTGCTGTTGTGTTTGATTTCACCCGTAGAAAAACAGAACAGAGGTGATTCCTACCTTTTTTGCATCCTCCTGGCCTGCCCTTGACTACAGAATACAGAAGCTAACCTGTGTCTTTCCTAGCTATTTTCCTAAGAGCCACCCAGTGTGCTGCCCTTGAATGTTTGCCCCCATTTACCACATTTCACATCTCTACCATGCATTCATGCTTCTTGCTTTAACTAAAGATTGCAAAAAGCCATCAGCTGTGCAATAAAGATGCAGCTAAAGTGCCTCCAGTTTGGTTCATGAACTGGCTGAATCTAAATAGCCCACCAAGGTGTAAAGGTTTCTTCCTGCATAGCAGGTGTGAGTCGGGGCACAAGCCAAATTCACAAGCCAGGAGGGCAGATTTCTCAGGATTAGCAAGGAGACTCACATGCCACAAAGGGCCACCAGGACTTAGGAGCAAGCTAAACTTGCTATCTAGGAGGAGAGATAGAACAAAATGCCCAAGATAATCCTGCAGGGAAGGTGCAGCCCTGAGTAGGAACAGGTCCTCCAAAGACAGAAAGTGCCCGCATCTACCAGAGAGCAATGCCATACTCATCAAGAATTCAGTTATTTCTCACCAGTCTGATTTTATCAAGGTGCTCAGGCATCACGGGAATGGAGAAATTGGGATTTGAGTCAGAAGACAAACGTAAGGTAGAGCAGTGCTTCTGCTGGCATTTGGGAGCTGGATTGCACTCCCACCCATACATCACAGCAGGACAAAGGCACTCCCTGAACCTTGAGTTTTTGGCCAGACATTATTTTGTGGTCACTACCACCTGCAGAGTGGCCCAGAAACAAAGTAAGGACTCCTTCATCTTCATTGCAATTTGAGACAAAGGAGCTCTCTGGGCTGCTCAGAAGCATAGAACCAAGAAGAGACCAAATTGAGTGATTTCTTTCTTAGACCAGATTTCTTAGAAGCAAGTCCAACAGAAATTTCCATCCATTACTGCTGCTCACTACCAGACTGGTTTTTCAGATCAGGCAGGGACAGCCCAGGCTCACCAACACCCTGAGTTCCATCCGCATCCACTTGCACCTCTGAAGGCCGATGTATAAGGTCTCCAAACTGCCGCTATTCCCTGGTTTCACACAAATTCAAGGACAGACTCTGCCCATGCCAACAAATGCCCTTATGGTACATTAAGTTCATAAAGAGGGCAAGCTCTGGTCCTCCCTGCAGTTTGATACTCACCAGTCCTCGAGGCACGCCAGGTGCAAGTCCAACCCATTGGCTGCTAAGGAGGCCCTACCACCACCACCGAATCTTCCAGGGCACCGAGACTGCCAACCACCATTACAAGGTGAACTTCTCTTGAGGACTGGTCTTGAATCTCAAGGTTTACCACACTTTTTATTATTACTACTTTAAGAACTCCGTGCACATAAGCAGAGTTAGGCCTAAATCAATGCACACAATCAAACTACAGATGAAATTGGAAGAAATATTTCCTTGAAGGACACTTTCTTTCTTCCAGAGGAGACAGAACAGCTGGGGTTATGTTCTCAGTGATCCTGAGCTTCCCTTTGCTACTGCTGAACAATCACTCCATGTATTTTGGTAGGTGCTCACGCAGAGCTGTTGTTTCCATTGTCGGCACGCAGTCCTTTGGGAGGGGTCACCATGGGTTAACCCAGGCAGCACAGCACCAACCATTTGCCCTTGGAACACACAAAGCTTTCACCAAACTTCCTCTCCACAACTTCAAACCATTAGCAAAGGCAGTGTAAAAATTTGAGTGGAACACTTGCAAGTTACATCCCTAAAGATGAAACACCAGCTTTCAGGTACCATGCAGCAGATGGACCTATATTTTATTCCAGCAGTTTATACTACAAGCCGGTCTGTGAGCACACACGCAGGGCAGGCACGCCTGCATGTATATACCTGCAATTGTAATTTCAAACTGCCTTATCCCAACCTTTCTGCAGAACAGTGTTAGCAGGAGCCCCCCCGCTGTGTGACCTCTGCCTATTGTCTGTAGTGATATTTACAGATGCTTTAGTTTCCCCTGCCCTGTGGGCTGGCTCCCTAAGCCTTCTCATATTTGAAATATGTCAAGAAAATAGAAACACTGACAGGGAAACTAATTCAAGCATCGAGGGACCAAACTACCATTAAAACACTAACGCACACAGGAACACATACTAATGTGCTAAGGAACAGTAGCCAATCTGAAAAAGAATAGGTAATTTTCTTCTGTCTCCCACTCTTTTTATGGTTCATATTACCTGTCACAAGCAGCCATACTGAAGCACAAAGGAAAAGGAGGGGGGAGCTCAGCATATGCTGTAAGACATTCACCCTCAAACCCTGCCCATCAAAGTGAATTTAATGTCCAGACATCTACCATTTAAGAAATAAAGTAAAACGGTGAGAATAGACTGCAAAATGCCTTTTCTGCCATTATACTCACTACTGAGGGAAAACATTTTTGATGGGGTGACCTTTGCATCGAGCTGTGTTCATACTGAAATGCATTTTGCCGGCCATGAAAAAAGCAGCTCCTTCTGACAGCTGAACTCAATATACAGGGACTATTTAAGAGAAGCTGCTTTACAAACAGCAGGTGGCAGATAACAATTAGTTTTAGTCTTCTATTCTGGTAGTGATAGGGAAAAAAAATTATCTGCATTAGTCACAGTGTGCTTGATACTACAACAGAGACAAGGCTCTCCTTGTCTTCTTTCCCATATTTTATTAAGGCATTGCCTTAATTCCATCATACGCACACGCTTTCGTTTACACTTTGGTCTGTTCCCAAATCTATCTCCCCGTGGTTTAGCTAAGCCCTAAATACATTACATATTTACATACGTTAAATGCAAACCCTAAGCTGTGGGAGAGCTTTACGATGCCTTGCAGATCAGAGTGCAAACCTAAATCTACGGACTGAGGAGAAGGAAGGCAGGAAAAACAAGCCCTTTCACAAGATTATTTTCACTCAAAACCTGACCTTTTGTCTCACAGCAGTGCCCCCAACAGGCAAAGGAGGGCAGGGCCTTAACAGAGCCCAGACCAGAGCTGTTCATACCCTTCCAGAGACATTGGTTTCACTGTTCCCTCTGAGGGCTGGCAGTCTTGGGGCAGACCAGCCCATGGAAGGCACACAGAAGGAGTGATGCCCACACGTACCCCACACAAAGCCTTCCAACGAGGCACTGGGCCACCCCAGCACACCTCCAGCCACACCCTGGCCTCAGTCAGATCAGCTGCCACTATGTGCCCCAGTACCAACCCACCCCACAGGGAAAAGGGCCCCTCACTCACCTCACCCTCAGCAGACAGAACCCAGCCAGCAGCTGCCATGCAGGTCACCTTCATCAGCACACCAGAAGGGGCTGGGCCCAGCGCAGCTGCGAGCAGCCCCAGCTTGGGCAAGGCCGGCAGCCATCTCAGGTGGTGGCCCTCAGCACGATGGCCCTCCTCACACTGCCAGGTGGCGTCTCTTTACTGCCAAATGCAGGGATATCTAATTCCTCCAAAAATACTCCCCCAAACGGCATCTTCCTTCTACTCATGGTCCAATGTGTGAGAAGAAAAGCATGCAGCTGTTCTGGTAGTGGCCGTGTGGCTCACAAAGGGCTCAGTGTGGAGGAAGCTGAGCTGCCACGTGAGCAGGAGGTATGATACAAAATCCATGATTGCAGCTTAGCAAAGGACGAGAACCCAAAATGGCGGAAGCAGCACTGACTGCAGCAGGTCGAGGGCCCAGAGAGCGGATCCCGCCTCTCCAGAGCTCTCTGCAGGGCTTTCCTACATGCAGGCAGGTCAGCACTTCCTCCCAACTCAGTGTCATCTTCAAACTTACTGAGGGTGCACTCAGTCCCCTCATCCAGGTTTATCAATAAAGATAATAAACAGGATGGGCCCCAGTACTGACCCACTGGTGCCAATCACCAGCTGAGCTGGATTTGCCTCCATTCAGCACCGCCGTCTGGGCCCAGCCCTCCAGCCAGTCCGTACCCAGCTTCTTCACTCTCAGGCTGCTCCAAGTATGCTGCATCATTTTGCTACAAAAAAAGGACAAATTTCACCGTGCTATCTGCAGCAAACCGACCGTTTTCCTCAGCCTGTCAGACGCTTGGTAAGAGTGATGGAAGCGAGGCCACCACCTCAGTGGTGGCAGAAGAGCACTGTGTGGTCTACAGGCTGAGGGTGCTGTGTGAGACACCAGACAGTGACCCACGAGGAGAGACAAGGAGATTTACAGAGCCCATTCCCATCCAGGCAAGCGTGTAAATGAAAGAGCAAACAAAAACTAATAAAAAATATATCTTATAAAGAAGTTATTTGGCCATAAATGAACACCAGGGTGGCAGCATCAGACATGACAGTTCCCAGACATGTTTTTTCCTGAAGGTCAGGCAGCCCTTTGCCTAATAAAATTTGAGAAGTGTGTCTATAAAGTCTATTCCTGCCTCTGTTCTCTGCCTGCAGAGAAAATATATGTGTATGAGCCTGTATTTCAGATAGCCGTGGCCAAGGATAACTCAAAAGATCTTCTCTGATAAAAACATCCTTTGTTGCATGGCAGCTCCCAAACAATGATTTTGGTAGAACATAGGCACAGTCACATGAAAAGCTATACGCAGCCACAAAATGCAACAACAAAAGTATGTGAATTCAGACAGCACTTTAATCATTCTAATATCAGCTGAAGCATTGAAAATGTGATTAGCATATAGTTAGGAGACATTTCTCCTTTGCATCTAAAAATACCATGGCAGCTCTGGAGGAGAGCAGTCAGCAGCAGACAGGAGAGTTGCACCAGGCTTTGTGTGCCGTTGTCTATGAGAACCAAAAGGGCCCCAGGTGCTTTTCTGATGCTGTGGGAAATAGCACATCGTTTATCAAGCAGTTTGATTTTTATGACAGCTAGCGTAACAAATTCATCAAGGTCAGCCCAAAAGAATCACAAAGCATAGGTATTCACACCACACATTGGCCTCCTTTGATAGAAGGCCAGGCATCACCTGTAGCTTAAAAACCAACACGTATTTTTAAACATAGGCTCTCCAAATGATCACCTAAAACCTGAAGTGAGAAACATCATATAGAGCCTGGTTTTGTGACTCTGATTTGCACAAGGCCATGCTCCCACACAGCAGCAACACCAACAAACTCTTTGGACTGCTCTCAGCTGGGTTCGCTGGGCAGCACTGCCTCTCAGAGCCATCAGAGCCTGGTAGGAGGTGGATCTGTGCATGTGGAAGTCTTACCTTCAGTTTTTTGAGCTCTGGATCAAGACTTCCTTGCACAGACTTTTAAACGTGAACTTCACTGAAATTCATTGAGAAAGGTGAGTTCAGAATGTACTGTCTATTAAAGGTCACTGGCTCAGGGATGAACTTCACCAGGCAGGAGTGGGCGCTGGCCAGGATCAGCCCTTATCCTCCAGACTGACCTTAGATTACGTTATACTTCAGATTGGGTGTGAAAACAAGGACCTGAGCAAGGACTGTTCCCCACACCGCCCTGTGCTTCGCATATAATCTCAGCTGTTGTTCTAGGCAGACAGCTCTGTTTTTACTTAAGGTAATTCTATGCCTTTTGTTGTGTTTTTAATGTTAATTTCACCAAGATTCACTCCCACAGCTGCGCTTTCTGCCTTCCTCCAGCTTTTGTCCTTTATTTTTACTGCTGGAGTGAGAGATGATTATCTCTAAGAAAAAGATTTCAGCTGCATTGTGTTGATGCTAAGTGCTGTTTCTCCTGCCCTGTCTGATTTTCCATGCAAGTTGCTTTTCATATAGCTTTAAGTGTTTGTTATTTTCAAATTGGTTGCCATGTCTCCAAGTTTCCCTGCCATGGAAAGCAGGGAAGAGAGGGCCACAGCAACAGTCCACAAACACAGGCTGCTCTGAGGCACTGTCACCTCCCGGAGTGGCACTGAGGTGGCTCTGAGTGTGCCTCGGGCAGCAGGAACCTTCCTGCACCAGGGTGCATTTTGCTGAGAGGCACCAACAAGATGGCAATCTTCCAGCAGGCAGCGCTTTGGCTGCTGGTACACAAGCTGACACTCTCATCCCCAGCAGCACGTGCTCCAGCTGATATGGAGATCCTCAAGTCCTCAGCTGTTACAGGGGACACTTATACGACTTCAGTCAACTCACTGCTGTAACTCAGCAGCTGGGGTTTTACTCCCTGCCTACTTGTCAGGTCCCCGCATCAACATAAATCATCCCACAGCATGCTGAAAAACAGCACCTTCGTGCCCATACGAGACCCTCACCCCATGCAGCATCCCACGGGCTTGTGAAACAGTATACAGTTAGAGCCATGAAACAGCGCAAGAACTATTGAAAGCTACTGCTGGCTCAGCAGTTTTATTTTCAATCTAAGCAGCTTTTTTTTTTTTTGTAATAGTTTTTTCCCTTTTTGGCATTTTCATTAGAAGACCAACAGGAAAAGAAAAGCACAAAAAACCTCAACAATCTCTGAATGAAAGTTATAAGCAGCCTGACACCTGGTAATGAGATATTTCAAGCCACGGCCTGGCACTTTTATAGTATTTCTAAACCTGCACTCAGTCATGTGAACGTCAGAAGAATGGGAAGTTAGTTACTCTTGGGCATATATCTTAAGGTTTTTCATCTTACATTTCAGCAATGGAAGAATACAGTACAAATAAAGCAGGCAAATACCTGGCAAGTACATACTTTTGCCACACTATAATTATTCTCCTCGACAAAAAGGTTTCCAAGATGGCTCCCGAGACAGCACTCAGCATTCCCAGACGACCTCAGAAGCTCTTGGCTCCTCTCATTTGAAATACTTCATGATTTTCCTTAAGGAAGCAGAACTCAGGCAGTGCCTGTCTGCCCAGCTCATTATCTTCCCTTCTCCAACCAACTCTGCAAGGCACCAGGCAATTTCTCCAAGTCTGAACAAGGCACTGAAGGTCCAAGATTTTCCATTTCCGTGTTTTCCATTGAATTATAAACAGAAGAGGTGAGAAATCTTCAAAGCGGTGACAGGAAGGCAGGAGCCCATGGAGCCACTTGAGCACTACAAGATTTGCCCAGATTTGCCCAGAAGCTGCTTCACCAGTGTGGGCACTGCAGGGTGCACAGCTGTGGCAGGACAAGCTCTGCTCTCTGGGTGCTCTGCTTTCCTGCAAACATGGCACCCCCAAACCTCAATGCAACTTGAGGCATGACATAGACTCTAGAAATATGGAGAAGAAATGGCAACTATAGTGGGAAAACTATAAAAGGGGCAGGTGAGCAGCAGGGCACCAGGTCCCAGCACAGCCAGCAGGACCCAGGTGGACTTGATGATCCTTATGGGTCCTTTCCAACTTGATAATCTGTGATTCTATGACCAAGCAAACTCTGGGCAAGTGAGCAGTGCTCCCTGCAGTTTGCCAGGAGAGCAGTGGCATGGGGTCAGGGCATCTCACCCTTCTAGGAGCACCAAAAGCAGAGCAAGCTGTGGAGACAGGGAAGAAGAGCTGGCCTCTTGTGCTGTCATCTCATCTGCTGTTTGGCACAGGAAGGTTTTCTTCAAGCACAGCCTTGCTGAGGCCACTTGCTCAGCTCCATCACGTGATGCCATCCAAACATTGCTGCTAATTGCAGACACAGAAAAATCATCTGCATTCTGGCCATAACAATCCATTGTTATTTTTATGCATGCACACGTAGACAAGAGTAAAGAACCCTTCTCATTTCAAGCTGTGCTATTATGCTAACTACATAGAAATAAATATGCCACACTGTAGCTAATAAGTGCCATTCACATCAGTATTTATTCCAAACATGTTTCCCCCATCACGTCTGCTCTGCTTGGAACTGCTCATCACAGAAGAGGAGACCTTTATTTCTTGCAATTCAAGCAGACAGGAGAGAGTTAGCAATTAAAGCACACTTTTGTACAGTTTAATTCTTCTTATTTCAGCTACCAGAGGGTGTTACCTGTCAGCCCTGTATGTATTGTTGAGCCACCACCTATCAGCACTGGGTTCATATTTTGTTGGGTTCTCCTGCCCCAGGGGAGCTGGGTGGGGGAACAGGGCAGGCTGCTGCCATGCAGTGGGCTTATGGTCCCCAGACCCGTGCCCTGCATGGTAGGACCAGTCTGACAGTGCATGCACAGACACAGGCACGATCTCCCAGCTGAGGACTGCAGCCGCTCAACTGAGGTGTGGATGCTGCAGCCCTAAGGAATGAACCCCAAGGACTGAACAAGGGCCGATGCTAATTACCAAAAGATTATAGGTCAAGAACCCTGTTATTCAGGAATACAGTGGGCATGTTGCTGCACAAGAGGAGATAAGCATCCTCATGAATTGCAGAGGTGTGGGGAGAAAAGAAAAATAAATTCATTTCCCCCGTGACTTTTTCCACTGTTACTGTAAAAAGACAGATTTTTAAAGGTATTAAATGGTATTAGGACCTGCAGTTCTCATTGATTTTCCTGGACTTCTCTTTTTAAAACAAATTCAAACTGCATGAAACAACGAGCCAAACCATTTGGTAAGGTTCTTTCCACAGAGGTGGGGTTCAGCAGCAGCTTTTCTCTTAAACTCACTTGTCACCTGTTCTTCTCCTCACCCTTCCTGGTCCTGCTTAAAACACAACATTTGTGCATCAGTGGAAAAGAACAAGAATAGCAAAACTGCATTTCTTCCCCACAGTGGAACAGATAGATACCACTCTGATCTAGCTGTGGATGAAAAGATGGACAGGTGCTGCACAAAGCAGTATGTAAGATCACTTACCGAGTGTTCTGCTAACCCTGCCTTTTTCTGGTACTGGGGCAACAGAGACATCTAGAGATCACAGGAAGGGGACTGCAGGCTTCTGGAAAACTGTTTTCTGTAGAAGGGGTAACATGATTATAGAGCTGGAATAATAAATAAATTGAAACAATTCAACTCCTGGCTATAAACGATGGGACCAAGAGTGAATAGCAATCAGTTACAGTGCAGGAGGAATGCTCACCATTTCCATGACCTGCCCCATTGCAGTACTACCCCCAAATTGAAGAAAAGCAACCCCTTGGCAAACAGGAAGTTTGGGTTGGGTTGCTCAGCACGCATACCCTGCTAGGGGTCTGAAAGCAGTCAATACAGGAGGAGTGCATACAGAATCCTAAAATGGCTTGGGTTGGAAGGGATCTAATAGACCATCCAGTTCCAACTCCCTGCCATGGGCTGGCTGCCCCACACCAGCTCACGCAGCCCAAGGCCCCACCCAGCCTGGCGCTGGGCACCTCCAGGGATGGGGCACCTACAGTTCTGGGCAGCGTGTTGCATCCTGCCTGAATGAAAGAAGCCCAAAGCTCTTCCAGAGCCATTTTGTCATCACCAAGATCATGGCACATCAGTGCAGATGCAGGATATGGGGCTAAGGATGCACAGTGGGACTTACACACAAATCCGAGCCTGAATATTTCATTGTCCCTGCAGAGTGCTGAGGGGACTCTGAGTCTTCTTCATAACCCATAGGAGCTACAGGCACTGGGAGTCTCTGAACACTCACGGAGAGTAAAGTCACCTCATCTGCCATATTTTGTAAGCAGTTCTGGACACACTGTGCCTCATTTCTCATCAGCTAACAGTACTGGGTAACCCAATGTATCAGAAAGCTGAACATGAAAACAAGTTATTACTGCAGTGGAAGAGTACTGTGCTCATCAGCTACCTACGTTTGCTTGAAGTCAAAACATCCTTTAGTTGACCCATTTTTATATGCCTGAAGACAAATTCCCAAGTAAAGTCATCACACAGCCCAGAACAGGTAGAACAAGCCGCCCATTTCATTACAATATGCACCAAATCCATTTGCTTTTATAGACCATTTGACATCCGCTTTAACAGTGTTTTATGTCACTATAAAAAACGAAAGTGGTGGTTGCTGATCTCAAGCGCCCCGTGTTATGCTGTTGCACAGCACTAAAATTTGATCAACTATCACTGTGCAGTGAGTATGGCCCCAACACCAGCCCCAGAACAAAATACATGTCCCTGGGGGTTTATCTTCAGCAGCTCAGTGTCACAGCCAGCACATAAAGGAGTGGAAGCAGGGCTGCAGGACACAGTACAGGTGCAGCGCAGTCAGCTGCAGTTAATCTCTTAAGGAAACCAGATGTTTGATTGCCCTGTTAGACTGAAGCTTGTCGACAAGCACATACCAGACTTTGATAAAGGAGTTTTAACTTGCTTGATGCTTGCTGAGAGTAATCGCCGTAGCTTGTAAAGGCAGCTTCTCCACTGCAGCACCGTCCTGCTCCGTTCACTCCCTTACACCAGGGCAGCACTGAATGGGGTGAAATTCACCAGGAATGAGGTCTGGGCCTTTGTGATACAAAGTCAGAGAAGATCAAAATGTCCATTCTGTACTTACTTCACAGCTCAGATTTTAGAAGGTAGGACAGTTGTCTCAGTGGACCTCGTGTGCATTCGTGGCCTGCAGTTTTCCTTCCCCTGCCCTCAGCCAGTGGAGCAGGGTAACAACACTGTTGTATAGCAAGTATCACTTGTTTCCAGACTGTAATTTGTTTGGTAATCAAATATCCAGGTAATCCCAGGCCCAAAGCTTATTTTTTCCTATTTTTTTTTAAGCACTCTAATGAAGTGCACATCCCAACCAGCACCGAGATACATCACAAGCTGTTGCACAACATGAAGTCCCATCTGCTTCTGACAGGAACATTACAATCCCACCCTTCCCCAGCAAATGGCAGTGCCTCCCAGCCCTCCTAGGAACAGCTGATGTTACTGAGAGCCTGCTAAGTGCTTAAATTGGCTGTAAAACACCAAACAAGTCTTGTTTTAAACCCATTTTCTCCCCCTGCTTTCTGTAGCACAGCAACATGCATTCTTGTCTGTCATTGTTGGTTTTTGTCTAGACTCCAACAGGTGTGAAGGAGGCACTAAGTAACCACTAGGACATCTGCAATCAAGGTTTCATTACTGCTTGTGTTTCAGGGGCAAGTAACTGACACACAAATTTGAGAAACCAAACACACACTGTTCAGAACTGAGCTGAATGAATTACCTGTGGCAGAGAACCAACAGAAGGGACAAGGAGGAGAAACTGCTTTTCCAGCAGCCCTACTGTCATGCACAAGGCTTTACTCTGGTGCAAATTTTTCAAGATCTGTACTTATCCTCATCTCCCATATTAAGTTAGGCTCTGCTGCATCAAAGACAGAAAAAATTTCTTTGCAGAGTGCAAGAAAATTCAGGACGATTAGCTCCACACAAAGCAGAGACCAGCAGCAGTGCCAGAGCCCTCTCTGGACTCCTTTCGCTATAGAGATCGCCTTCAAAGTCTCCAAAGATTCAAAGTTGGATGCTGCCATCTGTTGACAACTTTGCACTGCAAAAATAATTACTTTTTGCATGGCAGGCTATTCCAACGTTTTAATCTACATCCAAATGAGTAAGCAGTTTGCACTCAGACTAAGTTCTGACCCCCTTTTACCACCGGTGACTCAGACTGCCGATACTTACTGCGTGGTCAGCTGCACAGAGCAGTGAGGGGCTGCAGGCAGCACGGCACTGCCCTGCACTACCTGTAACCTCCAAAAAACAACAGCCTGTCCCACAGCACTAGAGCTGGGCACACAAGCTCCCTGCCATCCTGCTCACAAAGCTTGGCGCTGAGTTTGGGCTGAGCAAGCAAAGCAGACCTCATGCCAAAAGGTCCTCTCTACATCTCAAGAAGGTACAGAGGTGAAACCCACATCCAGATATCCAAGTCAGGAGTTTGCAGTACAGGTGCTTTCCTCAGCTGTCCCCCACCCCGTTTTCCCTGTCTGAAGGCCAGCTGCCATTCTACGAGTCTGTGAGTTGTGATGGATTTGCTCAGAGATCAGCTTAGAACTGAGATAATCCACATTCACTTCCACATGCATTAGGTCAGTATGGGGCTGCATTTGTTAAGTGTCAAAAAGTTGTACCTGCTGCTCCATGCTTCCCTCCAAGTCCTGCTTTCCATCCAGGAGCTCTAATCTCCACCCAGTAATTCTAAAGGTGCTGGGCTGCCTTGTGGAATAAATTAACACAGTTCTATTCCCAGCTGATTATCAGAAATGCTCTGGCTTCAGAAGTCTCTGCTGGGGTCATAACAGTGCGCTTGTGTAGTATGAAGCACTACACACCGGTAAAGTGGCTCAGCAAGACCAGTGTGTTGTCTGAAAGTAGTTTAAAACAGGAATGTCAGGGAAGGACCCATCCTAAAAGGGACCTCAAAAATCACCAAGTTCCAAACCTGCCACAGGCAGGAGCACCTTCCAGTGCATGACCTTCAAGGAGCCCAAAGCCCTTGGAAACATCCAAGAGAAGCCTTCTTATAAAGCATCCCTCATCTTCTATTGGGAAACAGGAACGTGTTCCGCTCTGGTCTGATGCAAACCAGGATTTTATAGAAAGGAACAGAAGAATCCTGGTTAAGTTTTGTCAGGGTTACTTTGAACAAGAAACGTGACAGCTCTGCTTGTGTGCGCAGTCAGTGCTCATGCTGAATTCCTCCCACTAAGGGTCCCACAACAACAGCACAAAAACTTATTTAAAAGCTTGATTTGGCAATAAAAAAGGGCCAAAAAATTTTTACTCTGAAACCACTCTTTGTAATGTAGTGTACAGATGTTTATCTTCAGCTAAACATGGCCACATCTGAATGCTTTGAGGCCATTTGCAATTCAGACTTGATGACTCTAGCAGAATGGGACAGAGCAGGAAAGCTGTAACCTGGTAAATCATTTCCCTGCTCTTCTCAGGTCAGTTGTAAGTCTCTGCTACAGGGCACTAACACACCACCACTATGATACTGATGGTAACTATTCTATTGCAGCATAGTTACTAGCTTCTTGCTCCTCAAAGACCCACGTTAGGTGAGACTGTACTGCCTGTATAGAGTTAAGACCAGTTTGCTCATATAGGAATAAGGGACTAAACTGAGATAGGTATTTAGTTACAAACTAGCTTAAAAACAACAAGGCAACCAACCCAGAAGCCCACTTCTCATTCTCTACCATCTCACCATCTACAAGTAGCTTTTCAGCTGCAGTCAGCTGCTCTGCGTGCTGCTTCAAGGAGATCTGCTGCTATTTCTGAATTGAACTATGCTACACATCACCTACCTGAAACAAAGGTAACAACTCATTCCATACTAAACATATGCATTCCTTCTTTCTCACTACAGAGATTCTGAGATCCCGAACAGTTACACCCTCAGGGCAAGACACAAAGCAGCTGCACAGCAGTTACCTGCCCAAAACTCTGATGGTACAGAGGACCAAGAAAGCAGCAAACCAAAGGAAAAAAAATGATTAAGCCTTACAGCTCAATTACGCCTTAACACTGTAGGGTTTAACAGAAGTTTGTGACCTAACATCAAACTCCAGCCATGTGATTACTGCACCATCCTGTATCTCACAACTTCTTCAGTAATCTTACACCACCAGCAGGGAATAGCTTCTGGAAAGGCATCTTCCACTTAGCCTGCAAGTGAAAGGAGGAGTCACACTCATGTAACTATGGTGACCCATATACCTAAAAAGCAAGGGGCAATCCCAACTCAGGACAGCAGAGTACAGTCTAACATTGTAACTTCCCTACTGAGGCTATTCTGCAGAGCCGCCCGTACCTGTCATCCCAAAATGCTAACAATTAATAGCATGTTGCATCATTAACAGAAAAAAATCACAACCAAGGACAGTGTGGAATCTCAGCATCATCTGAAGTAAAGGCAGAACTCAAGCACAAGAGCTGTCCGTTACAAGCACTGCTGCAGGTAGCGTTAGAAGTCACTGAAATACCAACTGGAAACACCAGAGTCCGTTTGAACAATTTATTAGTATCCTCTTTTACAAGTTTTAGAAAAAGAATCCCAGGATTTTGCCTCCTGTGTGTTTTCGCCTAGCCTCCTCATGGTCCATGATGCCAGCTGAGGTTGTCAGCACTATGTACCTATTGAGGAAGAACACATGTTCAGTTTATTGCCAGTTTTCTTCTATGTTCATGCAGAGCTGATGGCACTAACTTAATTTTTGTACTACAATAGGAGATGTTTCTTTCAGAAAGGACATAACATAGATAGCACGCTATCAGAGAACGAAAAAGAAACTCCCCCAGTTGTGAAGCACACAGAGTACATTTACAGCCTTCTGCTCTCCCTTCGGTTTCCTTACACATTCCTACAGTAAAGTCAGTTCTGCTGTTCTAGTGGTAGAAAGCCTATAGTTTATAGACAAAGTCTGCTTCTATTTCAAGGAGAGACCTTTCTTCAGAGCAGATAAGAGCTGCTATGGTGCCAGCTCTGAAGGCTTTGTCACTCCGTGCTTTGAACACTGCTCATCTTCCACACGAGCACCTGAACCTGGACTGACAACTGAAGCAGCTTTAGTGACTCCTAATGCCAGCGTTTGGATTATCAGCATAGTTCACACAGCCTCATGTCTGAAAACCTCTTGTCCCACCTCTCTATAAATACTCCTGAAAAATCTCAGTATGACAACACGTATAGCAAGCCAGATAGGTACAGCTCGACTACACAGCTTATCGCTGGAGCTTTAAGAAGAGAAATGACAAGGAACTGTTAATCCTGCCTCCAAAGGGCAGACTTGAGCCACTGCAATTTGTTAGTCTCAATTTGGAGAATATGGGGAAAGAAAAACGCATTGTAACATTTTCTGTGTTTTGGATATTCAGAACTCAAGAGGCCGAGTCTTACGTTAATTAATACTTCATCAGCTTAAACACAGTCACAAAAGTGCAACCCAATTCCACTCATCTGGTACTGCTTTTCCACCTATAAATGGCCATTCATAAAAATAAAATAAGGAACAAAAGTCCTGTAAACCAAGGAAATGGTGGAACAATAAAAGAGGTTCTTGCTTAGCAGCACTCCTTTAGAACTGGTTAAAAAGCACTTATATGGAGGCTGCATTTTTACTCTTATCTGCTTTCAGACTAACGAGATGAAAGGCATCAGGTGAATCTATTTCAGGCAGTATGAAAGTGTAACTGTGTGACAGACGTAGCTCCTCTCCATACTTACCCAAACTGACGTGAAGGCAGCAGGTTGTTCTGCCATTTTTCCAAATCCTTCAGTTGAACATCAAATCTGGGACTGATGACACCACACTGTAAAACAGAACTCCGTTACACACCAGAGAACGACATAACCTGGATCTGTACATTTGTCATTCCAGCCCTCTGAATGAAAAAATTCAACTGCAATTAAAATGTATTCGGCAGCAAAAGACTAGAGAGCATCAAGCAGCACGTCCCACATTCCACAGCACGAAATGGCTTTCTCTCACAGAAAGACTCTCACACAGTAACTCAGCTTTTATTTCCTTATCCTTGTCTCTTCCTCCTTGCCTAAATGGAGAGAGAAATACTGCTGTTGAGGCTACACTAATAATTTAATTGGTACAGCTGGGAGAGCACAAAAGCATGCTATGAACTACTAAAGGTGAAGGAGAATCCTACATCATCAAAACCTGACATTAGAAGTAAACTGTCCTTGAGTAATTGTTACAAAGAGTTAGCAAGAACACCTGTAACGTTAAAGAGAAATTCACACGCACAGAAGCTACCAGCACTTTCAAGTTAATCCTATTACTTACCAACCATAACCACTACTACCACCTCTAGGGACCTCACTGGCTCCAACAACCTTAACATCCAAGAAGCAGCAGAGTACACCTCCCTGCACTGACATCTCTCTCAACCAACTACCTTCTTTCCTTATTGCAGCTACTGGGGAAACATCACATCCAGTTAACTCTGCAACACCTGATAGAAAACCATCCAGAAAGACCTCCAGAAACATCAGACTCAAACATGACGTCTATTATTCTCACTACAGACACACACCACTAGAAATTTGGGTTGTGTCAGAACTTCCTGCTACTACGCTCACACAATTCTCAGCTGCAACAGCTGCTGATCACAGAGGTAGCCCCAACATCCTTTGGCCAATTAATATTTACATTTCCTTGCTTGAAAACCACCTCTCGCTTGAATAGCTTCATTGGAGACAATGACCATCCATGTCCAAGAAACGTTTGGATGTTGCACTGAGGTTTAGAGGGAAACACTGGTGACAGTGGGTGGTTGGACTGGATGATTTTGGAGGCCTTTTCCAAGCTTGGTGATTCCATGACTGTGCACAGCAGTTCATCACAGAAGTAAACAGCTCAGTGTTTGAAGTCAAATGCATTTAAAAGAATGCCCAAACACAAAAATGATTCATACACCCCAGCAACCCAAAAAGCCCTCATTATCACAAGGTTCCACTCTGCCTCAATCACAAGCAAAGCCAACCTAGCAGCAGTAGAAATGCTTGTCTCCTCACTATTTAGAGGTAATAAACATCAACTGGAAAGCCACACAGTTGCTATCTCTTACGACAAAACTATTACAGATAACTTAAAAATCAAACAAACAGAGAAACCACTGGGTAGGCAGAAAGCCCCTAAGGAGACATACACAGCACCTGAAAGGCGCCTTCCAAAAATCCAGCTTATGTACAGTGCTTTTAACAGTAATTAAGTCAACCATACTATTACAAACCCAGGAAACGTAACATCCAGTAACTACTGATAACAGCCAGACCACTCACTTACACAGTCCTAACTAAATACCAGGCTCTCACAAGCAATAATTTCAGAATTAGAGCAGACAAAAAGGCCTCATTTAACCATCTTCCTAGAGAACTGAATTCAGGAAAACAAATCCTACCTTGTTGAGTCTGCCTGTGAGATTGACAACAATCTTCCCAGCTCTGTGATCATCAATTATCTCAAATTCACCAATGTAACCTGGAAAGATTAGAAAACAGACAAATAAAACATGATACGCAGCCACAATACAGTTCATCTAACCAAGCTATCCAAAACTACTTCAAACATCTTGATTTACTCAAGTCAAAAAGCACCTGAAGAAAACATCACCCATAGAATTTCAGAAGCTTTCAGCAATGAAGCCTAACTTCAGTGTACCAACTGGTATGATTCCACTGCACCGAAGTGCTGTCGTATCTGACTACCTTCTGTAAAGCTGGAACACATTTAGAACACTGAATGAGGAGAATTACTGCTGTGATTGTTTTTTTCTTGGCTTTTGTTTTCAGGACTTGTCTCATACCTGCAGAATGTTTCGGGTAGCTTCAACATTCAGAATGTATACAGAACACTACAATCAAAAACCACACTCCACTTCCCCCCTCCTCCCAGCAATTAACAGCACACTCATCTAAAAACATGACCCCAAACGTAACATCAATTCAGTAAGATGCTCCAACTTCACCCAAAGATCTCCTTCACAAAAGTACACTACACAGGAAACACGAATGAAAGAAATACCAGCGCTGCGGTCCGCACTCACCATGCTTCATCATCACAGTTAAAAACCGGACGATGACTTTGGAGCATGGCCTAATGAGAACCTGGCGTTTCCCACGTTTCTCTGCGTTGTTGATGCTTTTGAGAGCATCGGCCAGAACGTTCATGCGCACCATGGTGCCTGTGGGGAGGAGAGGGGCAGTTACATACACACATCCATCACAGCCATGCTGAGAGGCACTTCAGAGGCCTAGGTTAGAGCCTAAGGACCAAAGAGTAACGCACAGTTGCACTAAGCCTTAGCAAGTCACAACACACACTCAGGTTTGTTCGAAAGAATTCACCAATACCGTCACAGCTTTGGAAATCACACACATCAGTGCTTCAACTTGGAATTTATTAACACACACACACAGATTTTTTTCAAAACAGCATGTAATAAGCAATATGCCAATGTGACACCCTTCCCTGGTGAATGGTTTAGATTTTAAAAGCCAGTATTAGCCCCATCCAAAAAGCATGTCACAGATGGTATTAAATATGCCAGATATCTTCCCTACCTGCAAAAAAATAATAATAAAAAAAATACAGGATGAAAGTAACACAACACTCTTAAAGGAAGACGGTGCATCACCTCCTGCGTTGCAGGGCTAAGGCCAGGAGCACTCCGCGCACCACAAGGCGGGCCATGCCCGGACACCGCCGTGCCGCTTACTGCCGGAGCCAGACGGGCGCTGCCGCTGACGGGGGCCGCAGCGGCCATCCCGGACCGGACCAGCTCCTACCGCACACGCGGGTTTCCGCCGCTAAGCTGAGAGCTCCCAGCCGAGCCGTGCTGCCCCGCCCCGCTGCCCAGTCCCGGCCCCCCGCACGGCCCTGCACCCTCGCGCCAGGCCCGGGTCAGCCGCCACCCTCAGCTCCCTCCCTCCATCTCTCTCGGCTGACAGGCGGGCTGCTCCCCCCACCCGCCGCTTCAGAGGTTCTACAGAGCGCCAGGGACGACGCCGAGGGCTCAAAGTGGGCCGGACCGCTCGGACGCAGTCTCGGGCCCCCGGTGAGGCAAGCGGAGGCGGCGGAGGTGCGAGGATGGGGTGGAGGCACGGCGGATGGCGGCCGGGCCGAGGCAGCAGCCCTACTCACCGGTGCGGCAAGATGGCGGAAAAGGAAGAGGCCGGGCGCCCGCGCGGGATTATGGGAAGGCCATTGAGCGCGGAGTGGCGCGCAGCGCCCGACCCGATCTCGCGAGACTCGGCATCCTATCCGGAAGGCGCCGTGCGCCGAGCTCGGCCATCCCCATTGGTGAGAACAGAGCGGCGCGCTTCCGGGGCGACGCTTCCACGCGCGCTCCTATAGCAACGCGGACGCTTCCCCGGGGGGCGCCCGTCTGTCCGCAGCCTCCGTGAGCTGCATTAACCAACTGCAGACGGCATCGCAGGCCCGGCACGGCTGCCAGGTTTGCTGCTTACAGCGAGGGACGTCAGACACGCGCAGTGCGGGTACTACCGCACGACAAACGCTCTTTGCAGTTCCAGTTCTTGAGATCCACATACGTCACTCTGCGTACAGTCACAAAGAACAAGTCTGAAAGAAGTTTCTCATTAGTCTGTATTTACCTATTCAACAGTTACAATACACTGAGGAGACTTCACTTTAAAACAGTAAACTTTTAAAATGCATTAACACAGGTTTTAGCTTTTCAAAGAAAAAAAGTTCAGTTTTCTTTAAAAAAAGGAGGGCGAGGTGATAGAAAAGCACAGCACTCAGACAGCCTTATTTACAACAGACAGACCGAGCGTATCCAGAGTGATTTTGTACAGACAACATTCATAAAACCAAACGTGCTACATGGCTCCATGACAACAGCAGTTTTTAGAGCAATCAGCTTTAAGGTCACACACACCTTAACTCGCTCTCTACAGTCTCAGTGCAACAAACTGAAGTTTGTACTACAGCTAAATAACTCTACCAGAAATTTATGTACTCCAGACCCCAGTTCAGCAGGCAGTCTGGCATATGCTGCCACAGAAAGCAAACAGATTCAGTGAGACAACAGGACCACCTCCCGCACCAAACGTGGGCAGGCACGCTCAGCCACCACCACTTTATCGTCTTCTTTCCACAAGACTCAGTAGTAACAAGCCTCTGAGAAGTGCAAGCTTTTAGAACGCCTTCATACTTGCTGTAACCACAGCCATTAACTGGTGAAGCTAACAGGTATGGAAATGCTGTGATCAACTGCAGTAAGTTCTTGAGATAGGGTACTGATGAGGCCTCTTAAATTGGGGAAGAAATTTAAGCTCCACATGTCAAAGGTTAAGATCTTTCGTATGAAATCACATACAGAACCCCAATCTGCACAGCAAGAGAGACAAACCCATAGCAGATGCTAGAGCGACATTTTCAATTCATTGGAGCCAATAAAAAGGTAAGCCAGTGAGCAATACAACTTCTATTATCTTAATTATACATTAATTCACAAAACTGTTCCCAAGAAAACCTTTTACAAGAGCAAACAGCAGTTAAGTCTTCACTCATTTTTCTTCTCCTTGTGCTTGAGCAGTTTGTTTATTTCCCTTTTTGCCATTCCAACATACTTTGTAATGATCCCATGCTGGTTCAGTCCAGGAAACAGCAGCAAGAAACTTACTGGAGAAATAAACAAAACAATCAATTATTTACTAATGCTTTAACAATCTTCTGTCACCTTGCAATTCCTTGCCTCCTTTAAGCCCCACCAACTGTCTGAACACACAAATAAATGTCCCAGGTTAAAAAAAAAACCTCCCCACACAGATAATCACATCTCACTTCCACCAGCCTCATACCATTTTAGGCAGCTAACAGAGTTGGATCTGCTTTGCACATTACACACTTACCAATGAGATATGTCAGAAAGAGGTTGTGAACTTGCTGTCCAATCCAGGCAACCACGGCAAGAGAACAAAGCATGGTCATGAAGTACTGAAAGAAGAAAAGGGAACAGTTACCACTGATCTGATGGAAACTCTCATCCTTCCCTTCAGTACACAGCAACACTACAAAGTCTAAAACTAGACTGACGTCCACTGGCCTCTCCACATGCAATATCTATGCACAGGCTTGTCAGAATTGAGATTGCAGAGACTACATCTGTACATTCTCAATTATTTCTGCACCATTACTTTTATTACAGTATGGCAGCTCTTCTCTATTGAAATAGCCCTCACACTGTGCTACCCCACATCCATACAACTTGTGCTTCACGCAGCACCTGACGCTTTGTTTCTGACCAGGATAACTATTAATTAATGTAACTAAGCTGAAACATTAAGGTCTAGCTTTTCAGACAGACAGTACACTGAACACAACTACTTTAGTGAGCTTTTAACAAGCTCTGTTGCAAAAAAATTACCCAAAGAAACACAGTTTATCTTAATTTTGGGGGTATGCTCATACTGAACAACACTGCACGTTTCAAGTTGAGTATCTTGCCTCTCGGGGTTTCAGTAAGAGCTGTGACTCACAGTAAGCCACAGGCAGAACAGTCAGGTTGCACTCTGAAATACTCTATTCAGACACGTTCTCTGCTAAAATGCTGAAGTTTGAACAAAGCAAAGAGATATTTTACAGTGATACAGAGCAGAGCCCCTGGAACTCAATACCATCTTAGGCTTCTCTTCCTTCAGCGCAAAAAGACGTTTCCACCATCCAACAATTCGGCGACGGGATTTGACCAAATTGCTGCAAATCTCATGGAACCTCTGCTGCTGTTCTGTAGTCCTTTTAATAAAGAGAAGCCAAGAGTAAGAATTCAGGTTCTCATCTGGAACTTAACAACTCTCCTGTACTATTTCCCAGCAGAACAGAATCCCTCAAAAGGACTCTAAAGCAGCAACTCCTATTCCAGCCAGAAGAGCACTGAATTTCACCTTTACTTGCTGTGTGCAATTACTCGGGTTCTCCTGTTGGCACAGGATAGGAATATTTATCTACTGGTTAATTTAGAGCAGATACACAACAATTTATTTTTAATTCCAAATTCACTTCAAATAAGGTTCTCTTTCAGCTCACTGCTCTTATATAAGCCTTGCCCTTCTCTGCATATATTTCAATCACTTATGATCACATCTGTGCTCTTAAGATTCCTGTACATCACTCTTCACTTTCACCATATTTACAAGTACCATTGTAAACAAAGAACACAATTCCTTTCATATTTTTAATTGCTAGCACCTATTATCTGTTCAGTAGTACAAACCAGCTTGCAGAACAAACATCTTTAATAGAACAAAGCATGCCCCTACTCCTTCAAAATTAAGTCTTACTTTGCTAGAAGAGAAGGAACAATAAAGATTATGTTGTAGTAGTTTCATTTCAGAAGAAGAATGCAGGGCATTTTACAAGTGTCCTCACTTCATAAACTACAGAGATTGACAGTGTAGTGACTATAAAGGAATCATTTAACACTTGCAATTCAGATATTCACTTGGATAGAAATCAGTTTCTTTACACTCAGGCTATTTTAATGTAAGGCTTTCCTCACCACTTGTTAGAGCCAAAGATTCTGGGTGCAAGGGCAGGAACAAGATAATCAGCCAAACAGATGAACATAACAAAGCAGGAGACACCTGACAGCACGGATGGATCCAAGTAGTAGATCATCCTGTAAAAACAACAGGGAGATGATTTCTGGATGCTCAGCCTGCTGAATACTTGCAGTACTTCAGTCACGTATCCAGGTTGGTGCAGGACTTCAAACAGAGGAACCACCCTCCTTGCCTAACCTCTTTTTGCTTCAAATTTGCTCCTCTTGCCTATAAAAACAGGTTTAAGTACTTCAATATTATTACAAGGAAATAAGATGAGATCAAAATACAACTTTCCAAATGCACTAGAAAATACTATAATGCAGCAACCATACCATGAAGCTCATTACTGCCCATCCAAAGCTGAGATCTAGTGAACGTAACACTGAGCAGGGGACGACTGAGGGAACATGTAAAAGAACCAAGAAGGGTGAGAGCTCATCCTGCTGGTTCTTCAGTAAATCACAGTACCCCGAGGCTGCCCCATTTACTGTCTCACCTGTGACATCTAACCAAACCTGCTCCAGACAAGCAGTCATAAGCCTCCAAGCAGGACAGTGCTATGCTTCTAGAATACTTTTACAGCTGTGTGGGTACTGGACAAGAACCTGCTTATCTCACAAGTCTGTTAACATTAACTGAGGCCTAGGTTACTTTTTTGCATTTAACAGAACTTCCTGAATACTGAAGAATAAAAGTAAAGAGGTGACACTCCGCTACAGGACCAGTCCTTCTACACAACTGGCACAGTGCTATCGCACTGAGCATTCAAGTTTATTCAACGCAAGACATTTCCTGCTACAACCAGAGCAAATCTGCACCAGAATATTCCAAAGTACTTCTCTAAAATTACTTTCCAGCTTTATCTTTTTAGTCCCACAAAACCAGCAACTACAACTCCACAGCTGGTGCTGGCACTCACATCTGTGGGGCAGCTAAGAGCCTCTCGGACATTAACAGTGTTACACACAGTCATGAATAGAAGCCACAGCAAGTCCAAGACTCCTGACTTTATCTCCAGCCAAGAGAAAGGCAACCACCTCCTACCCTGCTGACTTCTAAGTTACTCTCAGCCTTCAGCTCTCTTCTCCTCTAACTTGTGTAAAACCAACCAAGCTTGTCCCTAACAACCACACCAAAGACAAAGAATACCTACTAAGGAAAGCCTGCCCTGTGGAAGCATGTTTTTCTTTATGACCACAATGTGCGGGCTTCAGGAATAAGCCACAGAAGATGGCCAGATTTGATTAAGAAGCAGGATAGAAACGATGAGGGCAGAATATGAACACACCAATGGGGGGCACAGAGTTGAGCCCAGTGAAAAGCTACAGCAATCAGGCCTGACAAACATCAGCAGAAAGCACCGCCCTCCTCTGGGCAGGATCTGACCCGAGGTGTTACTTCCTGTTCCCAGTACTTCTAGGTTTTTCTTTTCAAAGTTTACATACATTCAGAAATAGAACCTGAAGAGCCTTCTTAACAAAGAGGTCTTTTAAAGCAGCCTTAATAGTCCCAATGTTTTTAATAGCTTTGCTACCAGCCATGAGAGCACAGAGATACTTACAGGAAGGAAAATGAAACAACGCTCATCAGCGCCGGAGGAAACCAGGCTCTCTCCCAACGAAGAACTTTATCAGTCATCAAGATCACTTCCCCCCATCCTTGCAACTGCTCTTCCAAGCTAGCTGTTTCTGCAGCCTACAAGAAAAGGGGGAGAAGGCATTATTTCTAACCAGAGTATCAGATTAGTTCCCACACAACAGCAGCTAAAAGAAGAGTTGCAAAGATCTCAGTCATAAATCAGAGTAATTATTAATGACGTTCTAAATTTTCACTGCCATGACACTGCAGAAGAGGTACTTTGAAACAGTCCAGAACCTAATGAAGTAGCAGCACGTCTCACCAGACCAAACGATACCTTCCTGCACACCTCACTGAGGTGTTTTGCCCCAGTCTTCCCTTTATGGTACTCCCTTCCCCAGTTTAGCAGTAAGTCGAGTTTTAAAGCCTAGCCCTTCGAAGTTGCAGTTTTCCTGGCATGTGAGAGACTTTAAAGATAGGTATTTTCAAAGCTAACTCTGACACATTAAGGTTCTCTAGTTGCTGTCCAACACTCATTTTGGTTATGTGGAAAACAGATGAAAAAACGCAGAACTGTAAGATGGAAGTTACCAAACTGATCACACTGGAACACAAAGAAGTTTCCCCATGGGTTGCCCAAAGCAGAGCAGGCAGCCCTTACACTCCTCTTCCTGTGTTATTCCTCCATTCCTCCCCACACATCCTTTGTGAGGAGGCCCCATCCGCTCTGACAACAGCTCCCTAAGCCGTTCACCTCAGGTGTTCTGCATTTAGCAGAGCTTAACAGTGAGCCCTGGGAAAGAAGAGGGATCTCAGGTTACAGCACTCTTGTAACCATGGATGGAACTGACATTCGCACACAGTCAGAGGTTATAAGTCACCCAGCCCTACATGTGTGCTGCAGAAAGACAGAGTGGGTTTAGAACAAGGACAGCTGAGTGCAGCTGTCACTGCAAAGCAGAGCTTACTTCTGGGATTCTATCAAAACTATCTGAAAAGCTACAGTCCAACACTGAGGGAAACAGAAGGCTGTGTCAGACTGCTGAATACCTTCCAGCTCATTACATATATTTCATGTTATAAACACAAATCCTCACATTAAAAAAAAAGATCAGTTTCTCCAGAAGATATTTTATAGCCAACTGTTCTGCTTTATTACTTCTGTCTGCATTTATCGTTATGAGCAGGAGAAAGCGTAATGGAAGCATACTGGAATATAACAGCATTAATAATCACAGTCTGGAGCTGTTTTCCACTGGGGCAGGCACAGAAGGCAGCTTTAGGGCAGATTCTGCCACCACCCGTCCTTCCTTCACTCCAGATCCTGCCCACCTGCATTGTGGCGTCGCTTGTTTTTTACCCCTCTGAACAAACAGCGCTTCCACAAACGCTACTGCACTGAGCACAGCATACACCCCTCCAGCATACTGCATGCACTGTTGAAATGCAGTTCCAAGCGCTTCCTCTGCAGTACTCAGCCTTCTCTCCCAGCTCTGAGCGTTCCTCTCACCGTCTCCCAGGCGGTCAATAACACCGCACCTCAGCGCTTCCCCTCCTCAACCTCTTCCCATCCCCTGAACGGACGTCCCGCCCCACTCTGGGTAACCTACCGCGCCCCCACACTCCAAGGCTCCTGACAGCGCAGCCAAGGGATGCTGCCACACACAGACGTGAATATTTAACGTCAGCCCCGCAGGTCGCGTAAAACAGACGCGGCGATGAGCTCCGGCCGGTGAGCAGCGGAGCCCAACACGGGTGGCCCCCGTGGCCAACAGCGCAGAGCAGCCTCTCCGGGCAGCTGGAGGGCCGCTCGCAGCGAAGGGGCGCGCATGGAGACGATCCCCCGTGCCCCAGAGCGCTAAGGCGGCCCGGCAGCGCGCAGGCCCACCTCCCCGCACCTCCGGCGCCCAGAGACCGCCACCTCCTCCTCGCCCACCCGCAGGCAGGGGGCTCCAGGCACCCCCACCGACCCGAGGAGCCGCCGGCCCCGCCGCACTGACCAGCTGGTAGACGCTGTTGTTGTCGCCCTCCGCCATCTTGCTCAGCCCTCACAGCACGGCCACGCCCGCCGCCACCGCCCCTTGTAGCTTCCGCAGCCCCTTCTCGGCGTTATGATTGGCCGGCTCAAACGCCGCGCGGGCCAATACCAGAGCTCTCGCCGCGCCCCGGCTGCAGCCGGTTGGCTGATAGGATTCGAACAGAGGCAGCCGGCCAATCAGCGTGGGGTGTTCGCGCCTCCTCCCTCCCCTCCGTCGCAATGCGACTGCGGCAGCAGCGGGCGTTACAGGAATGGGGTCGGGTGCTGTGACGGCAGGGCCGTCTCGTGGGGAGCGGAAAGCCCGAGGAGGGTAGGGCTGGTTCTCAAGCAAAGGCGAGGCAGCCCAGAACCGTCAACGCTTGCGACTCGTTGTTATTTGAAAAAATCTGCCCCACATAACCTAAAACTGGGATCGTTAGCGGGCAAATAAGCATGAGGCCATGTGTGCTCCAGAAGCACGGCCCAGCTTGCTGCAATTGCTTCCAGAAACCATCCCGGCTTCATCACAGTTTCTAGAACGTAACACTGTGCCAAAACGAGGGCGAAGAAAACGCTGTCGTTTCGGGCTCAGAAACTGCAGTGCCTTGGCATCCCTCCTCCCCGGCCCACAGAGGAGCACGGAAGGACCCAGCGGTGTCACTGGGGTGCGCTGTGTGGTACTTCAGGAGCACAGCCACAGCTGTACCGCAGCATTTGCTGCCTTATGGGGCTCTCTTCAGGCTCATTTAAGGTGGTATGTAAAGCACGCATATGTTTCCAAACTATTTTCATATTTACTTAACACATTATTAAAAGCTCAGTATGTCTACGTGTACTGTTTTGCACTTAGGAGCGATGGAATTCACTCTCCAACTCCGCAATTGCACCACAGCAAGGCTGGAACAAAAGCTAATTTCCTGAGGAAGCGATGCCAGCAATAATTCTGATGAAAGCCTCGTGAGGAAGTAGGCACGAATAGAACACAGCACGTTGCCTTTACCACTGCTGGGAGCGCTCACGGAGCCCTGCAGCTGCTGCCACTGGAGCCATGGTACAGCCAGCAGCTCCTGCCTGCATTCACCATTTGTGCAGTTTTCTCCATGTAAATGAGTACTTACCACTGAAAAAAGGCAGGAATGCCACCATCTCCATCCCCACTGTCAGATGTTAACTTCACAGTAGCCTTCGAATGCCAGCACCCACCTCAGGGTCCCACTGCAGCTTTTCTCCCCTCGCAGCAGGCCCACAGAGGTGCCGTTTCCCCATTTATCACCTCCCATACATTACTTGAGGTACAGAAACCAGACTGTTTCCTGTGTACCTCCATGTAGATCACACTGCAGCATGATGCGTTCTTCCTTAGCACACAGAAAATCCAATGCCCAAGCTAACTCCAAGGCTCCCTTAAAAGGAACAGTTCAATTCTGTGCCTGTTGAGCAGACACCGATTTTACATTACATCTTTTGCCCACTCATCACACCTCACCTATCCAAACTAATGCAATAAATACCTCCCAGACTTCTTCCCTATGCTATTAGTAAAAGGTGGGTCTGGTGGATGGCAAAATTACTCTGATCAGCGATACATTTCAGTACAATGATTTCATATGCAACAAGTCTTTTTCAACAACATTCTCTAGTAAAGCATTGTGGGGATACTCCTGAATAACTTCTCCACTAAAGACAGTGCAGATATTTCACGTGGCAATTGGATGCTGTTTTAAGAAAGCAGATGAATGGCAGTGTCGTTTTAAATATTTCTCCTAGTACAATTCTTTAATTCCTAAAGGGGAATGGCTGCTAATAATAGGAAATGATTGTTTTAATTATTTGCAATGTAAGGCACTTTTGAAGCACTGAAGTTTGCTCAGACAGCATAGCCAGATGTTCTTGGCACTGGATTTATGGTTATGGTGGAGTATGTGCAGTGAACAACACTCATCCCCCATGCAGGCACTGTGTGTCACCAATGCCTTCATAGAAGCATCATTACAAAGACTTAGAAGATATTTTTCTTCTTCCTTTTTCTTAAAATGCAAAAAAACGGAAAAAAAAAAAAAAAAAAAAAAAAAAAAAAAACCCCAAAAAAACAAAAAACCCCACAGAAGGGTAGGAAGCATTTTTCTAACTGCAATAATGAAGTTACTGTGTCTTCAGAAACACATTATCTGCAATTAATGCAGCCTTATTTAACATGCCACACGGAAGCACAGAATCTGTTTTCAGTGCAACAGACCAGAGCTGGTTTGTTTTATATTAGTTTATATTAGTTTATTCTTCCCCTCCATTTTCCAACACCACGAGCAGTTTGGCACACAAGGAAATTATGAATACGCGTTTTCCTTTTTAAAACTTTATTAAATTATGCAGTAAAGAACCCATCTCCACACAAGTGTTTCATTTCTGGATGGCAGAGGTATAATACATGAGCCACAGGTGAGTGCATTACCCCTCCCTTTCCCCCAGCTTCCAAGAAATAAAACAGCATGTATAACACTCTTGTTACTACGGTACTCCAAACAGATTGTTCGTAAGGTTATTTTTAACTGGAGAAAAAATAAAAAGGACCAGCAGCATCAAGTGTCTTGTTCTGCATATGAACGGTCTTCACTGCAGCATTCAAACACCTTCCTTCTTGCGATACACGGCACGGCAGAGGGTTCAGGAAGCAATGACAGTGGAATGCATTGGCACGGGTATTGTTAAATATAAAGCCTGTGACTTCCCTACAGTTACTCAGGCAATCAGACTGCAAAGAAGGCCGTGTGTCTTCTGAAAATCCTTACACTTCAAAGTGCATGTCCACAAAAAGTTGGCAACAGAGGAGAAAGTGAATTAATTGAGACCTGCTGAGGAGGCAGAGCAGGCGGCATAGTGCAAACACTGACATTCTGCAAGCTCTGTGACTTGTGCCTGGTGTCAATTCATGGTATCCGAAAATCACTAGCCACGCTTTCTACTCAGACTAACTGCTTCAAATCCGTTCAATTAAAGGAATCTTTCTGCCACCAGTGAGCTTGGCTCAAATCCTTCAGTACTTAAATTTTGATTGAAAAAAAGATGCTGTATTTAAGGTGTATTTTTACTCTGAAAATAGACTAGAATGGCATAAAGGATAGACGTACGTCTATCCTTTTTCAGCAACTGTGTGCAATGAATGCAGTTTACCAAAGAGAAACTTCTTCTATGTAGCTATGCAAATGATTGACAACACCAGTGTGCATTTCTGCTTCAGTTATCAGAGCCTGTAAGATTCTGCAGCTGTACCCAAATTACATTTATTTGCAGTAAGAAAAGGAAGTTGCCTTTTCCAAGAGGTGTCCCACTTTAGAAAGGAAACGAGATGGATTTTAGACAACTGGCAGAGAAGCAGATCTGAGAAGATGCCATTTTTAGAGAGACTTTTCTGATCATAATCACACTTTCACAGTGCAGAACTGATTAAAAACAAGCCTTGGTGAAAGATCCGCTACGGATGCGCTATTGAACAACCATCTATAAAATCAAGTTGGCAAAGCAAAATTACTCCGCCTAAATCTTTACAGAGCTGGTTGAACAAAAAAGGAGTCCTTCATTTCTTGGATTACACACATACCCCTGTGAACTGAAGCACTATAATTTACAAGTGTGAACTAAAAGTATTAGGAAAGTGAAGTAAAAAGCGTATCACTCTACCTCCACCAGAACATCACTTTATTGTTTATCTGTCATCAACAATGTAAAACTCTACTAGAGACTCTATCCTGGTTTTTAAAAAGGTAAAGATTACATCGGTTTAGCTACGTCGTACGAAAGAAACTACAGCAATCACAGTAGAATGAGATTGGAGGGACAATTTGAATTACAAAAAAGTGTACACTGCAAGCAGAGGGAAGTGCACATGAAATCAAATGCCTGTAGGATTCATCACTTAAATGCACAGTGACAATTTTGAGAAACTGTACATAATAGAATCACAGAAATGACTTTAACATAACCAAAATTACATTTTGCATTTGACCATCCAACTCATAAGTAATCATTGATGTTCCACATTTTCAGTGCTTTTGGAAATTTATTTCTTTTTTTAACCAAACAAAACTGAAGTTGTTAATTTGACTTAACTGTGAAGTAGAAGGATTGAAATAAAAAGGATATTGGAAGTACGCCTAGCCTACAAGAAGAAGCCAAGAGAGGTGTGTGCGAGGAGAGGCTGAGAGGAAAGAAAGGAAAGAGGAAAGGGAGAAGAGAACAAAGGCTTTTTCTTCTATCTCAGAAGTTCTTCCAATGCAGCGTATTTCTGATGTACAGCTCTTTGCTTTCAGTCCATTTCTGAAGCTTACGTTTTGTAGCCTTTTTCCGCACTAACTGGTCAACTCAACCAGCGCTGTTGCCAAGCAACAAGAGTATCAAGAATCTGAATGCATCAAATCTTCCTTGCTGTGATTTCTTCGTGGCCCCATTTTTTCTGTTTTTCTTTGAACAGGGTTCGGTGTTTCCTGAATTGTTCACAGGGTCAGGTGGAATTGAGTTCCAAATCACTCTGCGGTTTGTAGCATCCCGATTTCTTTCTGCAGCAAACCCCCACACACGTTTGCAGTTCTTCCGTAGCAGAAAGACAAACCGTGTTGCTCAAGCGGTGAACTTGCACCCTTGACCTTGGGGGTTGCAGACCATTGTGTTTAGCGTATCCCTGAGTGCAGCTATCCTGCAGGATTCACTTCCCAGTGCACCGAGATTTCCTAGGTTTCCTCAGATTAAGCCCCAGTATGCATCACCACCGGCTGTGGTGTGGCTACGGATGCCTGAGGCCGAGTTGATTCTGGTGGATGTCTGACCTCGCTGAACCAGACCGATCTGCTTTCTCCCTACTCATACCCAGGCAGTCCAACCTTCATACAGCTGAGCCAAGTTATCTAGATTAGTTGCTTCCTTAATCACAAAGTCAACCTATTAAAAAGGTCAAACAAGTAATTAAAACATGCTCGATTTTTGAAGCGCTTAAGAAATCTTAGCATTTACTGTCAAATTTCACCTGCAAATACAAAATTCCATTAAAAAACAAAAATGAAACTATTCACTGTAAACTTAATCCCATGTAGCTTTCTGTAGCCCACATAAGAAACAGGAATTTGTAGCGGATGGGCAAAAAGCAATCAAGCATCACTTCACTCATAACCCCTAACCTGACCAGTCACAACACTCTCAAATTCACAAGTCCACAGATAGGTTCTAGGAGAAAAGTATGGCTGTGCTACACTGGTGAGCAGACAAGCTTTGGCCTTCAGACAATTTTACAGACCTCCTGTTCTCACTGGATACCAACAGCTGTGTAACAAGTGTTAGCTTCCTGATGTACAAAAGGCAATTTTATCAGATTCACGGGTCTACGTAACTCTGATACAGGAAACAAACTCATTTGATAATCAGTGCAGTAATGCGAGACAACAGCATACCTCCACTTGTTTTGGAATTTAAATAGCAGCTCTCCATGGGGATTCCCCATTCACAGCAGGACTTCAGTATTTAAGGCATACTTCAGCATGATAGAAAACTCATGCTTAATACCAAATGTTTAAGGCAAGGTCTGGTATACGAACTTGACTATTTTTAACTAACCTGTTCAGCAACAGACATCCTCCTGCTGGGATCCACATCTCGGCCCTCCAACTTGGCTTTGACTCGCTTCCACACACTAACTGCATATGAATTCCTTTCCTGCACAGCTAAAGGCACAAAACAAAATTCAGTTTTACATTCCTGCATGGAAGCCAACTGAGGCTTTTTTAGTTGCTGTTCTTTAAAGCCCAGTTTGCAGCTGTATTTACCTTTTCCTGTTTTAGGGTCCCTGGCTGTCTTCTTGGGACTACAGGCGACACTTTTGCCAGTTCCTGGGACTGTGCTTGGAGGAGTATCTGCTGATGTGGCAAGATTTTTCTGAATTAGCTTTCTTGCATTCTGTGACATCACCTCTGGCTGAGTTTTCTGCCCTGTATTGCTACGTACAGCTGTAAAGAAAATTCAAGTGTTTGGAGCATTTAAAAGACGTTTTAGATGCAAGAAAAAATAGAACTAAATGTGCCCTAAATGCAGTTATCTATACTTCATTCTTAACAAATGCGCTTTAAATGTGTATTTTAAAACTCCGCACCAGTTCTTCTTTCTCTAGTCTTACCATTTTGAGATTCCTTCCACCTCATAGAATTAAGCAAGAGGTTTTATTCTACTGCAAAATATTTACAATTAAGCACATTTTTACGAACTCCTGTAACCTCACTGATGTTATCATTTGGTATGGAAGTTCTAAAAACGCAGTTACTGCTCTTCACAGAAGTCAGAAAACTGCTTAGCCCAAATGCTCTGAGCAGAATAAGCTTTTAAACAGAAAGAGATCCATGCTTAGGAGAAAGTTTACTCATGCTTTGAACTGTGAAGTAATGAAATTATTTTGAACACGAATGCATTCGCAGGGCTTTAGGATTAACTCCAAAATCACCACGAATTTTAACAGCTCAGAATAGACAGGATCTGTTGCTGAGCAAATCCAGATCTCCAGGGTTACTATCAGATGGTCACTCAGTGCTTGATGTTGAATAACTAATATTTATAGGCTTATATCATCTCATAAAGACTATACTTCAAAATTTATTAAAAAGTTATAATCCTTTCTCTAATATAAATTCCTATTGTTTGAATATTTCTACTTCCTCAATATTACCTGCAGCAAAGGTTGGCTGGTATGTAGCAGCTGATGTTGGGCTCGAGCATTCATTTGATGTATCCGTGACTAAGGGTGATGCAAAACTCACTAGATTATTGTAGACACTAGGAAAGATAATAGGAAAGATAATGGAACTGATAAGCATTCATGGAACTACAAAAATTCATAATGAAGGTTACAGTAACTCATTTAGCTGAAAGATTTCTGCATTTTGAGACAACCATCAACTAGGTACTCCAATGGTTTGGGTTGGAAGGGACCTTTAAGATCATTTAGTTCCAACTCCCTGCTACAGGCAGGGACACCTCCTGGCCTTGAATGCTTCCTGGCAGGGAGCATCCACAGCCTTGCTGGGCAACCTGTGCCAATGCCTCACCACCCTCACAGTAATGAATTTCTTCCTAATATCTAGTCTAAATCTCCCCTCTTCCATTTAAAGCCATTTCCCCTTGTCCTGTCGCTACATGCCCTTAAAAAAGCCCCTCCCCGGCTTTCCTGTAGGCCTCCTTCAGGTTCTGGAAGGCCACTATAAGGTCCCCTTGGAGCCTTCTCTTCTCCAGGCTGAAGAGCACAACTCTTCAACTCACAGAAGGTAACTTTCTTACCTTTGGCTCTGTGTTTTTAGCTCTTTCAGGGTGGGGGTTATTTCTTGCAGCATTTCAACATGTTCCTGATTGCGGACTTGACCCATAACCTGAACTAACGTAAACAAAACTGTCTGAATATTATCTTGCCATGATTTATATTCGCCCAAGAACTGCCTAACACTATTCTCATAGGGAACATCTTCACCATCTGCCAAAGCTGCTTCTTCATCCTGCAACAAACACATGCAGAAAAGGTGAAATGTTTATTCCATTTGCCAAAATCCAGCAACAAAAAGCATTTCCTAGCCCTTGTCATTTGACTAAAATTAAAGATCATTTTCAGCAGTTACATCTCAAGAAAATAAATTTGAATGATTAAATGCTTTGCAGATGAAAAGCCAGGAAGATTTTTAAAAGTACATAAAGAAAACCTTTAAACTGTCAAATGAGGGGCTTAATTCAACCAGAACTTGATTAACCTAACTCTAGAAGTTACAACATCTGCTTAATCTCTAGAAATTCAAGTCCTGGACTCCATATGCATGAGCACATTTCACTGTTCCTATATACTTTAAAAAACACATCATTACAAGCATTGTTTTTCTTTATCTAATATCAACATGGTTTTGAGCAGTAAGCTTAATAACATCTCAGCCGTACCTTTGCCATAGCCTTCAGTAGATGCTTGACATCTCCAAGTTGTCTATTATGACCCGTGAGAACAGTTTTAATATTATCCACCAGATTTTGAATAGTTTCACAAACTGTTTCTATTTGCTGTTCTCTCTCTGCCTGTACAGTTCTCTGTGTAGTTATTTCCTGTGTCAGCTGCTTGTGGGCTGAGTGAAGCCACTCAGAGCTGCCAATAGGATGCTCGAGACCAGTGCCCTAAAAATAAACAGAAGAAAGGTTCTGAGCTCTACATAGAGACAAAATTCAATTACAGCACCAGTACTATTGTCAAGTGTGTAGCAGCTAACAGAATGAACTCTATACAACCCATCACGAGGTACATATAACATCATTTAGAAGGAAGAAAAATTGCAAACTCTGATTATGGCAAGTCAGTTGTGCCATGTATTTTGCTTTGGCCTTCACTCACCACTCTCTGAAGCAGACGAAGCTCCAATTCAGACACTGAGCTGTTGAACTGTGATGCAAACGAACACATTTGTTGACAGCGTTTGAGAAGTTCAAATAATGCAGCATCAAGATTTAAGGCTTCTGCTGTTCTAGTACGTAGACTTTCAAAGTGGATGATATTACTGCACAGGAAAGTAACCTGAAAATCAAAGCAAGAGTAAGACGGCACTCCAGTTAAACTGCATATTACACAAACTGCATTTGTTCCATACGCTTATGAGGGAGAATTTTAAATACAGCAGTAAGCCACTCTGTTACAGTAACAGCATAATCTCAGGGTAACCCAGCCCTGCGGCATCTCGCCCTTAGATGATTCCTATTGGTTATTAAGTGGGATTCCCAGAAGTATGCGGTTATCTTTAGAAGCTGAGCAGGAAAAGAAACCTTCTACATAAATCCATTACCTCAAGTGGGAAATAAAGAGTGAAACACTTATCAATTCAATCCCACATATACAGTACCTGACTTGCTCTTTGACTTTCTTTCAGGACGAGGTTTCTTCTTTCAGCAATAGTGGCATCAAAATCTTGCAAGACTGGTGCCAGTGCAGGATTAGCCCCTCCTGCCCATTTCAAACGCTGCTCAATACTTGCTTCAAGTGCTGCTAGTTTCTCCTGCATTGGGGGAGGAAATAAAATACATAGATCAATATGTATCACATTAAGCCTATCGCTTAGAAGGAATTATGCATCTATAACACACAGAGACACATTCGTAAGATCGTATATACAAAATAATGTGGTATTCATTAATGGCAATTAGCTTATGCTGCTTAAAGGTTTCTTTTCAGTACGCATCACAACTGGATTCAATTGTTACTGAAACGAAGCAATCTGCCTGGAAGCAAATCAGTCATGTTTCTCAGCTAAAAATGAATCCAGGACTACTGGGATTTTTGTCTCAACTTCAGGATACGATTACAAACAGTATCTTATGACTAAAAACAAAATTAGAATTCAACAAGCCAAAGGGTACTTATTTTAAACAAACACCCTGTATTACTGATACCCAAAAGTTTAAAAAGCTGAGGCCAGCTACAGCACACAGAAACCCTAACACAGAATGAAGAGATAAAATGTTGAGAGCAAAAGATAATCTGGAGGTAGCAGGTAATCTTGCAGCAGGTAGAGTCAGATTGCCATATGCTGCTCAACAACCTCCTCAGAAACAGCAATACCTGAACTGTTGCAATTGAAGCTTCAATCTGGCTGAGCGTATGAAGTTTCTTCTTCATGTTGGCTAAAATTGCAGAACGAGGTGGAGGAGTAACAGAAATGGCTTGTGGGCGGCTGATAAGGAGATCTTCATGCTGCCACTTTAAGAGAAAAGACAAACACTCGATTGTCAACAACTCACCACAATATACTTTGCTTCACAAACAGCAATTCTAGTACTTTGTTACACCTCATGACTCAGGGTTAGAAGAGTAGGTGTCAAAAGGTGATACCAGCACATTTAAAAGTTTAAAACATTGCTGAGTACTAAAAATTGTAAGTAGTTGTAACCTACACTTCGTTGACTTGGAACTTTTTACTGCTGATCAGTCACTAATTTACTAGAAATTATGCATTCGCATCTCCTTGATAATGGGAAAAGCCCATCAATATCTGGAAATAATTCATTTATGATGCATTGAAGACAGACGATTTTGTTTACAGTCTATAAAACAGTTTAGTAACTGACTTGGGCATAGCTTCTGACCATAACCTACAAAATACTGTACAATAAGCATTATTGATATTGCAGTACAGTTGGATACTGGTGTGAAGTTCAAGGTACGTGACAGCATCACCACCAAACAACGTTTTCAGAATCAGTACTGCTATATTTTTCCATGAGGTTAAAAGGAGAGCAAGGAGAGATTTAACACATTACAACTTAAAAGGAAAGTTAATGGATGACATTCAGCAACACATAACCTCTGTTTTAAGCAAGCTCCTCCTTTAGAGTTATACCTTAGCAGAGTATGAAATCCAATTAAGAACTTATTTTCTTCTAATAAATTATTTGATGGTTACTGAAAAAACTGTATATTTGCTCTAAAAAGAACTTACCCTGTCACGTTTGCATTTTACAAGACAAGTAGTTTTCAATAAAACACAAATACATGATAAAGTCCACTAAAATACTCTAAAGCTCACTCAAATAAATTTCCTGTAGTGCTTAGACACAGTAGCTAAAGCTCATTTTCCGCAGGCACAATTTGGAAGAAACACGAGGCATGGTCTTACTTGGAACATGGCAATATGCAGCTGCACTCTCTGAAGACTGGTCTTGCAAGATGAAATACTGGTTTCAAGCCTGCGCACCAGATCGTGCTTCTTCCATGCTGTATCATACGAACTAGCTAGGACTGTTGCCCTGTTCATGACCAGCTGTGAGAACTTGCCAATCTGGATATTGTGCTCCACAGCCTTCTTGCACAGGTCATCCACAGAAACTTTGCTTTCTGCTCCAAAGTCTTTAGCTTCTACCTGAGCAATGATATCCACGCCCAAAGCACTGATGAAACTGCACAAAGTCAGTCCTAAGGCCTGATTTGGAAGGCCAATTAAAAGCTGTCTCACAAAGTCAGCGGTAAAAGCCTTGATTGGCTTGGCCATTTGGTCTTCACTAAAGCAAGAGTTTCTGTAAAGGGCTTTCACATTGACAATCTGAACAGGTCCATTTACTGCATTCTGGTCATCAAGTGAACTGATTCCTTAAAAAAAAAAAAAGGATATATCTTTGTTATAAACTTTTGCTGCATCTAGAAAAATGTTATCAGACTTACAAAGACAGGAAGATCATGGGAGTTTATTTAAAACTTTCGATTACTTACGTATTGGAAAGGTAAGCTAAAACAATAGTGACCATCTTTCTACATTCTCAGAAAATAACGGGCTGAGCAGTGGACAAAGTGACACCGAGTACTTCATAGCACTTATTTACCTGACAATGTTTTAGAAAAGGTACCACAGAGTCTGAAAAATTCCTTAATTGTTTGCAGTCTCTTCAAAAAGAAGATTTCCTCCAGAACTTGACGATTATTGTCATCATCAAAGAAGTTAACTTGAGTGCTGCGGGCTTCCCTAATTATGTCGATCTTACGCCAAGCAACAGGCACTTCCATCTTGTTTAGCTGAGCAACATAAAGGAAATAATTTGTTTTGTTTTAGAGAACTGTCGTATGCCAAGCTCAAAGAGTACTTTGAGAAGAGCAAATCCATACCTTTTCAATCAACAAACCAAACGCAGTTTCCACTTGAGCAAACATTCCGTCAAAGGCTACCAAAAGCATCTGACCAGCTGACATTTTGGGAGTTTCATCAACAGAACCATTCCTTGGCTGAATCAGCTCACCATACTGAGCATGAAGTACTCTTAAATAAACAAAGTACATGTTTTTACTTAGTCTACAAAAATTACACAGGAACAGGATTTTCTTAAACCGATTGCTCCTACAGCTACAGAAGATTGGAACTAAGGTGAATTTTCCACAGGTTCCCCCCCTCCTCTATACGATTCTATATACGAGTTCTACTGGACTCATAAGAGCAGTGAAGGATATTATGTAAGACAGGATTGTATTAAAGAACCGTTAGGGAATAGAGATAGAGAATGTAGATTGTACTTCCTATAAGCACAGTAAAAAAACCATTATGAATATTAAGTGATACAAATATTACCATTCCTTCCTTGGAAGCAAGTACTCATTTTTACAATACACACATATATAACTGACTGAATTATGTAGTTAAGTATGGGCTAAAAAAGTGGAAGATGAGGTCTCAGGTTACGGCTGGGATGGTTTAACAGCTTGCTGTTCCTGAAAGGATGGTCTTATCCTCTCCCTGCCTTTTATCACTTGACTCTCAACTAAGAAGCTGAGCAGGCTTGCCAATGGGTAAACCAGGAAGTCACTGGAATTCAAGAGAAGCAGCAAGACCACTTTTTCATTCAGCAGGAAGCTTTTGAGAATTGGCTCAGTTGTCCAGCAAGCACTTCTCATGGGGCAGAGAAAGGTATTGCCCCATGTTATACACAGATTCTCTTATGTTGGTTTTTGTTTTTAAATCAAGTCACTGATTCATTATGCAAAAGCCGCTCACCACAGCTCCTGACGAGAGGCATGTCACAGTTACAAGCTCTCCTTTCCACAGGTTCCTTCCACAAAACAATGGGCCAGTTGCTATTTTCACTATCCTTTAAAAACTTCAACCCCAGTCCCCACTATATACTATAGGAGAAGTTAACTACCAAACAACTCAAATGTCTGTCTTAAGCAGATGTAAATGTTTCCATTAGCATAAGTCTGTATTTGTTTTACTGTAAAAATCTATGTATGTACGTGCATAAATGTATACATGCACACCCAGAGATGAAACATGCATGCTTTGAACACTGTACTCTGCTGAAGGGTATTCGGGAGCACAAAAAGTCCATACTTCAAATACTCAAATTTAGACAAACTAATACGGTTTTGCAGTCTTCATTCTCTTTCTCATACCTAGAAGAAAAAGTGATTTACCTTGCAACATCAATGTAATGAGTGTGTGTTTCTTCCTCTAGTCCCATAGCTGCATTTCTTAAGTAGGCCTGAAGAGATTCAACCAATGTTTGCAAGGAAACTCCATCAGTTGTTTGTTCAATAAGGTTATCTAATTCATGGAGCATACTTTCTAAAGTGTATTCTCCTTTCATTAAGCACCGAAGTGCTTCAGGGAAAATAATCTGCCGGAAGTTGGAATTCAATTCCTGCAAGAAAGGGGAAAGAAATAAATTTGCCAGATTGTAATCTGTATTTATTTATTTCCAGAGACCTATTCATGCCACAGAAATCAATGCAGATAAGAAAAAATAGTACCTACAGAGACATAAAGCAGGAGACCTAAATGCAGCTACAGAAAGGACTAACCAGTGCTCTCAGTCTCCAAAATGAGACAAGGCGCACCAAAACAATCAATTATTTTGACTGCTTAATGAGTGACACACCTCATCCAAGAGCTCAACAAGGAGATCTCAGATACAACAAAAGTCTGGGTGAAAAATACTCATTAAATTTTTTTCTCTCTTTCCCAATCTTGGAGATAGGAGTCTGTAAAATAGCTTCTCACAATTTGTTTCAAACTACCTGCTTCAGGTGAAAATAAGTGAGGCTTAGCAGAAGGACAGAACAGAAATAACACAGGTAAAACAACGTGAAAGCTGTTCTCAACCACCAGAGTAAAAGAATGAAAGCAAGACATGAAGCTGGTTTGCCTCAAAGCCTGCTACTAACTCCTTGCTCCTGATTCCTTGCCAGCAGGTTTTGTGTTTGTTTGTTTGGTTTTTTTTACAACTTGCCACACACAGACTAAACTGTTCCCCTTGACCAATAAAAATGTAAACAGTAACAATAGTAAACTGCTGGTCAACTCAGAAAAGTTGAGAAAACCAAGACTAATGCTCCCCCTAAATAATCACAGTAGTATCATAAAAAACAACTCAGCTGTTTTTAAGCAAGAAGCTATTAAGAATGACTTAGATGAAGCCCAAGAAGGTTGAGGATGAGTGAAGATTTAACAAAGTTAAGTATTACCTGAAGTGAGATGTATACTCCATTAGCTAAATGAACAGCTTCTGATGCTTCAATTGGGTTAGGAATATCTAAGTCCTGGGGTACAAGATGACACTGCTTCAGCAACTGCACAAGGCAAGTAACATTCCCACTCATGCTGCAGAGCTCCTCCAAAAACCACGCTCCATCTCTGGAAGTCAGATCAACCAGCTGCTCTCCAGCACTAGATGCTGCACCTTCCATCATCAGATTCCGCCTGGATGGATTACGACAGTTGGTTAAATGACGTGCCTGCTATTGCATTCTCCATGTAACTTCAAACATTCCCTTTATGTGCTCTCAAACAGGAACGCATACAAAAAAATTTCATAGGAGGTATCTCACCTCGTCAGTGTACACAGAGCAGAGATGATGACGCTTGCTAAGCTCAGTGAGCCCTCCTCTCCGTTTTCATGAAGGAAAACTTTTATGCAGCGTTCAATTTCTTTCAGCTGCTCTTCACAAACAGGTACAGTAACTGCCTCCTGCTTCAGACGCTCCACCTGCCTGATAAGTCTGCTATTTATGTCTGCTGCATAGCGCTGGAGAGTCATTTCTGTCGCAGTTATGAACTGGCACACACTTGGAGGTGGCTGGGGAGCATACTGCATTTCATACCTGCAAAGCAAAAGTACAATGACCAAAGTCTCCCTTCTGCAGCTCTAGCATGTTGCATTCTGCTCCATGGGAAGGAAAAACACCCTACACTTGAACAGATCCTACATCACCTACTTCACATCAAACCTGAAAGACCACAGCAGCTGATGGCTATCAAAGTGACACCTTCATAAAGTCACAGAACGCACCGTTTCTCATAACTACGTTTAAGGACAGAGGCCAAACAATAGTCCTCTAAAGGAAAGAATGAAGAGAAGGTAAGGAACAGGAAAGAAATTAAAAAAACATAATTGCTTGAAAATTTGGTTTAAGGGGAGAAAAAAATAATCTTTTGTTGAGCTATGTGATTTTTAAATACTAAACGTTTCTAAACTCCCTGAGTATCACGGCCCTACTGCCACACGTTGCTATTAGTTTGTACTTTACAGGACAATGTTACCTGGTTTTCCTCTTTTACAGTAAACATATTAAACTCCAGAAAAGCATTTTTAAAAGAATGTTTTAATCTTTTTCTGCAGACTCCCGAAGTTACAACTTAATCTTGTTTTGCTTTATAATCGGATTAATTAGAAAAATCATTTATTTTAATTAGAAAATTAAAATCCTGAAGTAGCTGAAAATTAAGTTTTTCAAACAACCCATTACTTTGCCAACTTACTTCCTAAAGATATCCTGGCAGCGCTCTATTGTCATGTTACAGATGAGTTCTTCCATCCAAGTTTTCCATTGCTCTATTCGGTGCTTCTGAAACACAGCTTTTGGATACTGAAGAGCCACTGTTGCATAGTTGTGCAATTGTTCGAGGCAACCACGTAAAACAGATCTTCTCTGCTGGAGAAGAGCACCAACCTCCCCTTCTAATTGTTCGCACTGACTGATGAGATGTGCCTGGCCTGCATTTTGCAGAAACGCTGTTGCTGGTACATAACTGGGAGGACCTTTTAAGACAGAAAATTAGAAATTAAGTTTTACTCATCTCTGAAGCATACAAATACTGAACATTACTGTGGTTTGGGGTTTTGTTTGTTTTATTTTTAGCTATAGTAAAGAATACACTGAGATCAAAATTACTAATATGAATTCTAAATGTAAGAAGCTCATGCACAGCTAGGGCAAGATGGAAAGGCTCCTTCAGGCAGCTTAGAAGAAAATTTTGAAGTGCTCTAAATCACTCTTTAAAGAACCTCATTTTTTAAAATTTATTATATAAAGGACCTCGCTTTTAAGTCGGAAGATACTCATGAAGCCTCCTGGTATTCAACTCCAGTTATTTTCAAACCATTTTTAAAAACGTTTTAAAAACACACTATTTTATACCTAGGTCCATTTGTGTGCTGATTTCTTGAAGGAGACTTGCAAGTTGTGTTGCCTCTAAGTTACTGAAAGCAGCTTGGTAGTGTGTTATCCACTGCTCAAATTCATTCAGCTTCACCTGGATCGCCTCCTGGACAGCTCTTTGTTGAGTCTGCAACTGCGTGTGCTCAGAATACCTGCATTAGTGAAGCCACAGAATCAAGTAAATACTACAAGAAAATAGTAGAAAAAATAGAGAATACAGAACTATATTGAACAATGCTGCACTATCTCACTGACAAGAAAATTAATATCTTCTCACCAATCACATAAAACTTAAACACTGTTAATAACAACTGCATGCACATGTGCATATATCCATGCAGTTTTCAAATCCTTTTATCATTTTCAATTAAGCTTGTAAAATAACGTTAAGAATTAGGAACAGATTCAAAGATTTTTGTTCTATAAACCAGTAGCTGCAGATTATTTGAAGGCTTTCAGCCTATTCTGTTTCTTGCACTGAGGGTTAAACGTGAAACATGGAGTAGTGCGGGTAATACTGATGGAGTACGAACCTTAAGACTTAAGATCATTCAGTAGGAAAATTGATTCAATATTTCTTCTACTCAAGGAATGACCTTTACTGTAAGAACAGCTTTTACTCTGCTATTAATCTCTCTCAAATACACTTTTTTAACATTTAACTTATAAGTACCTACTAAACCACCAACTCTATTAATCTGAGATTCCTGTCAGAATTCCCAGTTCCTCTGTACCTGTGCTGAAGTGTGTGAGAGGGATGATCCACTCCTTCTGCACCTTCAAGAAATTCTATCTCCTCCAGTAGCTTTCCTTGTAATTTTTCTACATCTGTCAACTGTTCTTGCAGGTTGAGATACTCTTCTAAACTACTGTCCAATTTTGGAAGCACAGCCAGCATTTCATCTCTGTTCTTAAACCAGTTAACCTATAGCCAAGATACAGAATTTACAGGACAGGATTTAATTGAAACATTTAAGAGAAAAGTGTTCATCTAGGGTTACCTCTGCAATGCTACAGGCCTAAAGCTTCATGGACAACATTTAGATGACACTATGGCCCTATTTTTAAGGCCTCCAGCCTTAACTTTGCCAAACATTAGAATATGTTTTAGAGTTAAGCACACAGAAAACAAACACTTTCAAGCTCTGCATAAATACCCACCTAAATACAAATGCCACTTAGCTAAATTTTGTGAACCGTTTCTAATAGATGAGCACCTCTTCCACCATCCCCAAATGTGAAGAAATGACAAGTATACAAGCTACTTTAGTTACATAGTAGAAAACGACTGAAGTGAACTCACCTTTATCTCAGCCACTCTTGAAGAGAAGAGACTACGTGTAATATCTCTTTCCATTTCTCTTTTGCTTTGCTTGTTTTCAGCCTGCTGGCCGCCACCACCATATACAGCTCCTGCAAATCCTGCCTCACCCCCTGCTGTCCAGTCCACCAGGGGATCATAAACAAAAGCTTCAAGCAATGTGAGCAAAGTTTCTCTCCCACGCCGCATGATATGAAGGACCTGTATCATAAATTTTAAACAATATTTGTGTTGTCCTTGCATAAAAGCAATTGTGCATTTAAAATATCATGTTTGAGCAGCTACAGAAATCCATCAATTATCCCCACACACCTCAAACACACAAAGAACACCACAGGATATACAAACACAGCTACTCCATACAAACATCACTAAAGGATGCATTCACCTAGTAACTAAAAAAAACACCAACAAGTTTGCATTCTAGCCTTCCACACAAACGCCAGCAACAGATGCTTGAGAAAGAAACCTCTATGTTCAGAGCTTATCACATTTTATTTAAAAACAAGCAAAACAATGACCTGTCACATTTGCAAAAGAAGAGTACTGAAGAAAAAGGGTAAGCAAAACATCATGAGTGTCTAACAGGAAATGACTGGCTACAGTCCTCATGAAGAGCCACCTCACTCACTTGGCATGGCCAAAAAAAGAATGAAGTCATTGGGAATCATTTGCTTTGGGACATGCAAGCCCTTCTTCTGTGAAAACACCTCCAGGATAAAAAGCCCCAAAACATATTTGCTAAGGTTTGGATTACAGCTTAATAAAGTGTTCCCTTCATGTGGGGGGAATCACTGTTCTCTTAAAAATCCATCAGAATTCTTACAGTAAGCTCGAAGGTTGGAAATTCACTAATATTGTAGCTATTTAGTAATTCACAGTTTACCTGAAAAAAATATAGGAAAGTGAAGAAGCAGTCTAGTTTCCTGTGTAGAAGAGGTTACTACATTATTCAAGTTTTTCCTTAACCAAATTACCAAATTAGACTGGCAGCATGTATTCGGCAAAGCTATACATTACAGAAAGGTAAATCAACCTAAATCTCAAGACTTCATAAATCAACAGCAGGATGCTTAATAGCAAGCATCCAAGACTACATCTGGTAAGCGACAGCCCTCAGTTTTGTGCAAATCTCCCAATTTACCTGTTCACAAGAAAGCCTGAAAACCCCTTCTACTCCTGTCACTCCAAGTGCTGTTTCAATATTGTGTGTCATCCGGAATGGAACCTTCTCTGGCACCCTAAGGCTTTTCCCTTTAAGATAAAAAATTAAGTTGTTTCTTTTAATTGCCAAAAAAAGAAACCTTTCATTAGAATAACTTAAGGCATTTTTTAAATTACCTTTTTCAAAGCAAACATTATAATCTATGTGGACAACTTCTCCTGTAGTCATATCTATAAGAACATTATCCAGATGTCTGTCTCCAAGACCAATGATGTAGCCAACCATGGACATAACTGCAGTGGATCTTGCATAAGACTTTAAAGAGAGTTTCAGGAAAAAATTATTTGTGGGAATTCTCCACCAACACATTGGACTGACTACCATCTTATAATATTATTGTTAAGCGTAAGACAAATCAAAGCCACCTTACTCCAAGCTGTTTTCTATATGACAGTATCTTACAAGAGCTATCATTTCTTAGGCTGATAATCCTAGTTTAATAATGTAAAGATATCAGATATATACACATTTTTTATTCCAGATGGTACAACTACATTATTTCCTACCAACATTTCCCATTCTGTGAAACTCTGGCAGTGTTAACTCATCTCACTGCGGAGCATCATTGCCTCGTAACATCCCAAGCCTTTGCTGCCCCTCATCCCATTAGAAAAAAATCTTTCAAAGGCAAAATATATTTGTTACAGCTCACCTGTGTAACTCTCCACCATTCATCTGGTGTAGTACATGATGACCAGAGCTCCTTAGCTAGGAGATTTGGGGGAGTTGCTTCCATCAGTTCTTCTAGAACAGCTCTCATGACATTCAAGGGCCAGTCACGACGCGACACATCAAGACTAAGCCCAACTGCCTTTAAAGCAGGTCCAATTTTACTGTAGTAAAGTTCACTAGGTCTAGGCACGATTCCAGGATTCTGAGGAGTCTGATAAGAATCCTGAGCCTAGAAGAGTTTAAAAATGCTAGTGTACAAATCACAACTCGCATTACCACAGAAAAGTTTCCCACATTCAGTCTAAATGAAAATAACATACAATCAACAACTCCTCAACAATGACTTTACAGTGCAGAGAATTGTTTTGAAGTTCAGAAGTTGAGAAAACCTAAAGATAGTCAAAACTATCTATGTTTTGGCCTAACTTTACTCAGTAATTACTTAGGTCAGTTTTGAAAATACCGTGGTAAAGACTGTGTTGAAAATAGAAAAGGAGTAGAGACTGAGATGTGAAATTAGAATAGCTTAATCTAAGTTTAACTCTATTTGTTCAGATACAGTTCTCCTTGAATTATCATGCCAGAAAGGTATACTTACATTAGCTACTGTAATAAATATAAATACACATACATACGTGTGTATATACACAATTTCATTGACACCTGGTAGAATCTCAAGAAATGCAAATGCACAGACCCATCCTTCGTGATTGTGAACAAAAAGAAGTATATTTTAAAACTATGTTACTTAGAATTGCAAAGCAAATGAGAATAAAGGTTTCCTTTCTGAGTTGTCCCTACATTGTAGTTACCTTTTGTGCTTGTAAAGCAGCTTCCCGTTGTTGCCATCGCTTGTAAAGACCAAACAAAGGCGTAGCTCCATCCACCCACTGGATCAAGCCTGATCTTGTTCCCAGAGGTGTCACAGAGTAGTGCCGTGCGTGAAACCTCGGTGTCTCTTGACGGTTAATGGTAGCAAACATTGTGTTCACAATTGATAAGAACTGCATGATTCTTTCATCCAGGTGCAAGTCTTCTAAACCTGTGTTTAGAATTAGTTTAAAATTCAGTTTCTAGATAAAGAAATTCCATCCTAAAGCCCAAAAAGCATTTTCTGAAATCCTACTTCATTCCACACTACAAATAGCTTTACAAATTACGCAGATTAAAGATGAGTCGTTCAGCTTAAACCTTAATGTTTACTTAACATTTACCCACTAGGATCAGTTTATCACATCTCTGTGAGCAGTATACAAAACAGCAACTAACACAGTGAACAGGTCTTTCCCTATTGAGGAAGGCATGAAGTCTTAAAAGATCTCTTCTGAGATTCTTAGGCTCCTGGAAAAGTGCATCCAGCTAATCCTAAAAATATAAAAGATATCTGATGCCTGGAAGGAGAGTGAGCAGATGAAACATTCTGTCCATATTACGCATGTAGAAGACAGTTGCAAGCATGCATCCTCCCAACTCTAGTATGTCTGGTTTGCAACCAGAGATATTAACTCTTTTGAGAAAATTCCCATTTCTTACCTTTGAACAAGTATGGATAGTTCTTCCCATCTGAGCCCAGGAAAAGCAGCTTTTTAGGTTTGGTTTTGGTAGGCAGAATTGTGATGGTGCTGCCCACGCTATGAATTGTGACCGTGTCCCTGGTGGATACTTCTCCAGGGAGCGCTATTTCAGTGTTCATCATGGCAGCCAACCAAGGACTGATTTCTTCAAGCCGCAGAAGATAACTAGCCCGTTTCTGCGCTCTTTGCTGCAGACTTAGCATAACCTATTCCAAGGAAATGTTTTGTTTTAGGTTGAGGTTCACTTTAAAAGCTAGCATTAAAAAACACACTTAATGGTCTTCCTCTTCTAGAAAGCATAGAGATTTTCTTCAATTGCTTTTCATCCTTGGCACCTTACTAATCTGTTTACAGTTTAGAATGAAGTTGACAAAATCCAAGAGATATCCTTTATGAAGCAAATGCAGCCTGTCTGGTGATAAGCAACAGTCACAACAAATCAAACTCATCAAGAGGTTTGCTCCTGCATTTATAAATCTTTCAGGTGTAGTCAAAGACAGCAGCCTCCAGCAACCTCCTCTTTACATACCTCCATTCCTACTTGCTCTGCAAAGCTGAAGGAATTCTGTGTAAAACTTAAGTTTGTCTATCAAGCTATTTAAAAAACAACAGGCTGCTTCTGGATATCCATATGGGCAACTCAAACACTTTGCTTCCCCTCAACACAGAAAAAACTAAGACAAGATCACATAATTGACTAAGTACCTTTGAGAAAGGATGACCATTTGAAAGCTGCAGCACAAAAGAGCTATCGCTCAGGATAACCAGAGTATCAGCTTGCTAGCATTTGAAGCTACTAAGCTTAAGTTACATAGATTCAGAAAGACAGAATTTAAAAAACAGAAGCCCTCTGCCCTCTAAGTCGATATTAAAATAACTCCTTTGGGTAGAAGTGCAGTATGGCAGACAGTCAAGATACAAGTTAGAGACAAAAGGTGCTGTGCTTCAGTGTAGAGCATGCCTATGGTGACTGCAGAGGAGACTAGTTCAGGACACAATTTTGAAACATGAAGACAATAACACGACACCAAAGAGTGAGACAACCCCTAGTCTTTGCATGTAATACCTCTTTAAAGGGGAGCCAGCTGCTTCCAGGCTTAGCAGGATTCAAAGGATTCTTAAGTTTCTCTAGTGCATTTTCGATTGCACCTCCATAGTTATCCTGAAACCATTTCTCATGAGGAGTTTCTGTAGGAGCTGCAGTGATGCTCCGTACATGTTCCAAAGCAAATACAATGGGCTTCATTAGAGCTGTATGCTTCTCACGCATGATTGCTATCTTCTCCTCTCTATTAAAAAAAAAAATCTCTTAATTCCATAAAAACAAGTAACCTCATAAGAAAAGCATTAAAACAGGCTGCAAACAAGACATCAGAGAAATCACAAAACCAATACATCTCTATAATGAGGTCGTCAAGAACAACCATATTAAAATGAAATGCTCCTCTGAATCTACTTCAAACTGAAACATTTGTACTGGGGCTTTTCACCACTGGAGACCCAGAATTTCAGAAGCCCAGGGAGTACAAAACACCCTAAACTCATTTCCTTTATTACAAGAGCTCTTTATTACCACACTCTAAAGAAGTGGAAGAGGACTGCCCTATTCTCCCATTCTATTTCAGACTTGACTTTAGAATTTAAGAGGTGTTTTTAAGTGTAGGCAAGCATTCAGTGAAGGCTTTCCTCTTCCACAAAACCATTCACAGGAGAATCCAGATAAGAGAGAAAAAAAGTGTTTCTGAACACTGAAAGGCAAAAAAGCAGATTACAATGTTCTGTTTACTCCAGCTATCTGTGTTTACAGTAAACTCCAGAGAGGTCTGATCCCTCCACATGCTTGTCCTCATCTCAGCTTAATTCTATGAAACACCATGGAAATGGAGAACTATAAGTTCTCAAACTACAGCTCAGTACGCACTGGGTTCTAACATTATTACTGAGGAAATCAACACAGGTTCAAAGATAGATTCTGTTGCTGCCTCTCATTACATCAGAGAACTAGCTGTGACATCAAAATACTTCTGAATAAGGCCACTAGCTTACAGAGAAGAGGCCAGGACAGTACAAATTTAAGTGCAACACTTGATCATTTTGATGGCATGCCTCCCCAGCAGCCATCTTTAACAATTTTCACTTGATTTGGCCCAAAGACATACTTGCGTAGAGTGTTGTTGTTTTGGACCCTTTTGACTTCATCTTCCAGTTGTTGAATCCTTCTGAGAACATACATGTGCTGCTGCAGTAAAACCCCCAACCAAAGTTCATCCCACAGAACTGTAACTCTGCGCAGCTCAGCCACGAGCATCTGAACCTATATAAAACAAAGATTACATTACTTTTTAAAAGTACTAGTATTGAGACTTATACTTGTACACAAATAGCTTGACAAAGATGACAGCCTAACAAAGTTGCACCAAACTTTCAGCAGCCTACAAACAAGATAAGTACTTTGCAGTTCATCATACATTTGAATTACTTACCTGCAATACCATTGTTGGATTTGCAGTTGAGAGTTTCTCCACAATTTTGCTGTAACAGTCTTGCATCATTGCTTGATCTTCATTTAATCCAACTTTTGTGTCATCTTTAGTACTTTCTTGAGAAGCTGGTGGACTCCCACCATCACATTCACCACCCAACAGTTCTTCTCCTTGAATATTACCTAGCAAAGTAGGGATAGCAGAAGGAAGCTTGTTCCCTAAATTTGAGAAAAGGAAAGTAAAAACAAAGGATGTTAAAATATTATCTATGTTGTTCTGGCCTTCAAAGTTGTGTCACTCGATACCTCATTTAGAGTTAGAACCCTATGTAGTATATACTTGGCCAATAATTAATGACAAAACTCAGAACTGATGTGACAAACTGGTAAATCAAAGTACAAAGTATCCATGAGGTCCCCAAAGTCCTTCAAACAGAACGTTATAGTGAGTGAAAAACAATTAATATCACTTTACCCAGTATATGAAGTATGCTAGCTAAAATGTATTTGAACATTTGATATTTTTCTTTCATACCTGAGGTTTGGGATTCACTGCTGAGTGAAATAGTACCCACTATTGCAGGATACAGTATGAGATGAGGAGAATCTTGAGCCACTCGACACAGTAAGTTGCAGATACTCTGACGAACATACACTTCTGGATGATTGAGGCGAGAGAAGAGCTGAGGAATAATACCTGTACAAACAGGACAAGAGGATATGCTGTATCCTTTCTGTACACTTTAAACAATGCACATTTCTAAAGCATGCCACTTATGCATTGGGAGAATATAAATGATCCTGAGGTCCCTTCCAGCCCTTCCAATTCTATGATGCTGTGAAAAGCCTAGGCTCCCAACGAAAACATCCTCTTGTTAAATAACTGCCTTTTAGGGCATGAACAACTGAATTGCTTATTTAGTCATACAATTCAAATGCAGATCACATCAGATGACATTGTTCAATCAAGCACCAGAAAATGAATTTCACTGTTACATCATATAAAAAAAAATAGGAGAGATGCAATAGTAGCTCCTGAAGTCAGTACAACTGGATGTTTCAAATGAACGAAGCTTAGCAGCAGTTGGCTTCCTCCTCTTCTGCCACCTTCCACGCTAACTCGGTATCTTTCCTGGGGAATGTCCCTGATCAAACTGAACCAGTAGTCTGGTGACAGACAATTGCTACTGCTTCAGCCACATACATTTCTCTGAAACATATTTCAAACTGTAGCTAGAGGGGAAACACACACATTCTTTTAAGAGGATAAAATAATCTAACTCTCCACAAACCACATTTTCTTTCTTTCAGCATCTCAATACAGGAGAATCTGTACTCTAAGATCAGAATGCATGTCAGAAAGTAGAACAACTTCAATGAAATTATTCAGTGGAGAACTTGCCTTCCTTTCACTGTGTTTAATTTTATGTATTTATTTACTTTTACAAGAACACAATGAATATCCTTCTGCTTACATTTATGAAGACATGTCAAAATCAATTTTAAGAGCTAGGTAACATATACCTACCTCTCCAAGGAGCAGTAGGTGTAGTTTCTAGCCCATGTTCTAGATACTGTCTAAGCTCTCCAGCATGTTTCACAAGCAGCCTTAACAGTCTTAGGGTTGCCATCACAATAACATCATCAGTGCTTTGCTCAGAAGTATTTCTTAAATGCAGCCTTGGATCATCTTCATCAAGTGGAACCTTAGAAGAAAGAAATACTCCTCTAAATTAAGTATATAGTTCATCTCATCATTTAGAAACTTTTATAACTGAACTTTCCTATCACCACAACACTAACCTGACCAGCATTGAGTTTGAGGAAAGTGAAATATGCACTGCAGGAGAGTTTATAGAGACTGAAGATTCTGTCTACAACTTTCCTCCATACTTTAATTAAACCTTCTGTTGCGTTTTCATCAAGATCTGAAAGCCAGGGACAAGTTGTTAATAACTGACGCCATATAACATCCACCATATCATCTTCTTCATTGTCTTCATTTTCAGTGATTTGCAGAGTCATATCTTCATCCTAAGTACAAATAAAGAGATAATAGATTTGACCAAGTCTTCAAGCCTTTTCTACAAGGATCCATTAGTTGCTAATCCGCTTTCTTTTGCTTAGGCAACTCATCCAACTGCACTGTGTGACTGTACTACCACAGTCCATGTGCCACTTAACTGGTTTCTTAAGAGAACTTGTATATTGTTTGAATTTGAACTACAAAACACTTACAGAAGTTAATGCGAATCACAACTAGGGGAATGAAAATAAATCACAAAGCTGAGCATATTTTAAGCAGGAAAACTCCCACTTACTTGAATCCCAGCTGGACGACACACTGCTTGCCCAAGGATCCCATAAATCTTTTCTTTGTCTTCCTCTGTAACATTGTCTGGAAGCAAGCTCTGAACCTCAGATTTTTCTCGGGGCAGCAGACGAACACCTTCTCCCTGACTGTAACATTTAATAAGTTATATTCTTATTTGAGGAGCCCATTAACATTATGTATATAGAACCTGAAAGATAAATCTTCATCCTTGATCACATACAGAAACTCACTTCTTAGAAAGGTCAAAACAACAGTCACAGTTCCCTGCTCACATCTGACTTTGACCATAAATAACTATAATCAATAATACAATGCTAGAGCTGATCTTAAAAAAAAAAATTATTTATGCTGTAATTGTGCTTTAAACGTTAGGATGAATTTACCTGGCATTATCAACCACTTTCCGGCCCCATCTATACGCCCAACTAGCCAGGGCTGCCCAAGACTTGGCCACTTCAGGTGCCTGTACTGAAGACAAGTGATACAGCTGTCCCAAGATAAAGTCAGGTTCTCCAACTCCAATATTTACTGTAACAGAAGAAATGGAGCAACATACATTACAATGTAATACATACTTCTGACTTCCTCAACATATAAAGTAACAGCAAATTATTATAAGTATATAATCCTTTTTGGTTAAGTTAGTACCCGTATGTAAAATTTTCCAGAACACTTCTTTTTCAGCTCTGATGCTGACTGCAGAACAGTTTTTCATTTGCTAACAACCACTGTCTGTGCTCTACGATTGCTTTCTCTATCACAGTAGGATGAAACTGAAGCAAGAGGCTCATGATCTCCAAAACCAGGAAAATACTATGCTTCAGAAAGCAGACTTCTATGAAGTAGCCAAGCTACATAAGTGTGCTTCAACTTGAGTATTTCTCCTCTTCAAAGTTAAAAAAAGCCCTTAACATCCAGTAACAGTTCTATCATTTCTGAAGTATATGCAAAATCCACATTTAAACAAGGAATTATCTTGACATTTGAAGAAAGGTCTGCAGAAAATTGAGTGCATTTAGTGGCAACAACAAAATTTTCAAATTAAACATGGATGGAACTCATGAGAAAACCTACGGTGACCATCACTCCTATTTCCAAGGCCTTAAAAATATAGCTGCTTCAGTGCTCAACCTAAAAGATCCCGTTCACACTTCAAAAAAATTCAAGAGCTGAAAGCTGACAGAAGCATGACAAGATTTTATCCTCTTTATACAAAATAAATACATTACAGTTTCATGTTCTGGCAAGAAATAAAGTGACAAAAATATCAGGAAAGAAACATGAAATGTGAAATATCAAGGGCTGTTTGTTTTAATTGTGCCTACATACCTGTTACACAAAAAGACTGTTTATATGTACTTATAACAAATATATAAGTGATGGAGTATTTGTTCTTTATAACTAGCACTATCCCTCAGTGGAACCACCAGTGATTAATTTAACAAAATAAAACTGAGTGGGAAAACAACTCTACCTGTAGATTCGCTTTCAATCCTGGGATATTCCTCTTCCAATGTATTAACAGCTGGGAGATCAATCAAAGTATATATGTTTTTAGACAAGGTAGACAGACCAGTGTGGTTCTGCTGCTGACGAGCTCTATATACTTGTTTTAACTGTCCTGAAATCTCTTTCCATTCCGCTTGAATCCATTTAGCCAGCGTAAGAATAGATTTAGCAACCGCATATTCAGCCTTGGCAGACTTGCAAAACGATATGGCACAAGAACTCAGCATTTCCATGGCATGTGTTGACTGACCTGCACATTATGAAAAGCATATTTTCAGTAGTGTTAACTTCCTTCTCTTCCTCTGAAATTCAGTATTTTCAGATACAGCTCGTAACAATGTATCTTACAAAGAAAACTGAGATTGAGACAACAGTTAATAGGATGAAAGCAATTACTAATGTTGCTGTCCTATTAAGATTTACTCAAGGTCAGAGCATTTAGCCTGGTCATGAGGACAAGAAGCACAAAGATCTACAACATCACTAGCAGAAACTCACCTGCTGTGTATAACAGTTTGGTTTTCTCAATATCAAGTTCAGGACCCCACTTTTCATCCATCTGACCTGGTGCAGACAGTTTTTTAAAGTGCTGGACTAAGTCCTGTGCAGTGGTGGTTTTTCCTAGCTGAACTTCACTGCACTGGGCAAGCAACCGTGTGGCCAGGGCAATATTTCCTCGCTTCCGTGCAAATTTTGCTGCTGTTAAGCCCAGCTCCATTAGATGACTCTTAATTGGAACTGTTGGTTCTGAAGAAGAAAGCAAGACATACTAAGCATGGTTAGTTAAAAAAAAACAGTAATTTTATCCAGGGTATAATTTCTCTCCAATATAGGAGTGTTTTGTATACTGCCATCAGTATACAAAGCAAAGTGTGATTAGAAGAACGAATCCAGAACTCTCCTTTTTCTTAAAAACAGTCTGCATTACAGTAGTAATTGAGACACCCAGATAAGGGAAGACATCTAAACAACAAAACCTTGAATTTAAAAACTAGTCTTAGTAATACAAGATGCAGCTCCTGCTTTTAATGGAAATTTAAAGTTTAAATTCTGTAGTAAACAATTTTTAACACTAAAATAAGAGCTTCTATACCTTTAAGTTTTTCCATCAGTTGATTCTGGTACACTGTGTATCTCAGTGCATGCATCCATGGCCTCACATCATGCTGTTTACATGACCTCAAAGCATCATTGAAGAGAGGTATAAGACAGTCCTGAAAGAGGCACAAAGGTTGTACAGCTGTCAGAGAGCTTAATAAGTAAGTATTTTCATTTATTAAAAGCAAAGACTACTTTAGTGCAAAGCAAGCATTCTTATTATCAGTATTAGTAGTCAAACTGTATGACTAACTAGTAAAAAGCAAATGTGTATTATGTAGACCTATGAAGACATGCTTGATTTGAGAGGACAACCATAAGAACAAGCTCACCAACAAGCACAATCGTTCCTAGTCACATTGTTCAGAAAATTGGTCATCTGTGCTCACTGAAGTCTGACACTGTTTTTAATTGACAAAGTAATTGTGTTTTTTTAATATTTGAAGGTTACTTTCATGATGTTGCAGTTTTATTTTAAGTTGTTTTCCAAAGAAACGTTGAAAGAAATGGTGTACTTATAGCTATAGAAATTCATCTGAAGTGTAAATTTAAAATAAAACACACAGGCCAAAGAACTTCAGAAAACTAAAAGCCTTTTTACAGCGTGATTAACATGGTTCAAAGAAAACAGTCTCAAACTGCCAGGGAGATTTAGATCAGATACCAGGAAGAGTTTCTTCTTGGAGGGGATGGTCAAGCACTGGACTGGGCTGCCCAGGAAGCAGTGGAGTTCCCACCCCTAGAGGTAGCTCAGATGTGTTGATGTGGCATTAACTGACATGGTTTATTGATGCGACTCAGTAGTTCTGACTGACATTCGGACTCGATTATCTTGAAGGTCTTCTCCAACCTCAGTGATTCTTTAGTTCTACATTCTACATTCAAAACTTCATAACATGGCTATAGAATTAGAGAACTGTTAATCAAATTTACATTTAAAACACGCAGCCATACCTCTGATGCCAGCCTGTTGGATACAGTGTTTTCTAAAGCAGAAGAACAATACAACTGAAGAGTGCTCAGCACTGGTAAAGACTGAGACACGGTGAGCGTGGAAAGTCTTAGAGGTCCAATAGCTATCCGTGATGTTTGTTTTAAGTATTTTATAACATTTCTGAAATAAAAGTTATTTTCGTTAGCTGGACTATTTATTAGAAAACAGGATCAAAAATACTGAACAAAAAAGCAACTCCAACATCTGCATGTGGATGATCAAGAAATCATTCAAAATCATACACAAGTCACATTTTGACTCAACTAACAGTCTTTTAAGTTAAACACCAATTCATGTCCCCCAAGTAAGCTCATACCTCGTAACAGACTAAGCTAGGAGTCACCAATACTATAAATGCTGAAGTACAGATTATGCAGTTCACAAAGCTTCATTTGAAAAACTAGAACAGCTTGTCACAGTATGTTACACTCATTCATAGCGTGCTGTAACCTACTCAGATATTGACTGCCACTTTTGCTCCTGTTCCATGTGGTTTACAGCTGTTGCCAGACACACCGAACTTCTCAGAAGTTGTACTTCAACTGCTTTTTGAAGTTCTCTTGGGTCAGGACTTAGCATATTAGGAAGGAGCTTCTTCATGTCTACAAAGAGATTAAAAAATTGAAACTAAGTAGAATTTCCAAATATCACACGTTAACAATGAATTTTTGAAAGCAATGATCTTAGAAAAAAATCACTTTTGTGTGTATCCATTCATATTAACATTAACAAGTTACTTACAAACACACTAACTCCAGAAAAGACACATTTTTAATATTACAGGTTATTTTTTCATTGCAAATCATTTTGAAGCTTAATTCATAAAGGTTACGTGTCAGTCCACCAAACATGGCAAACTGAACTCAGAAGTTACAGTTTGTCACACAGATATATGGAGAAATATCTACTTCTGTATTTCAACTAATGTCATTTTTTATTTGAAGGACCATACCTATTTTTTCTTTGGATCCCCCTGCAAGTAGGTTGATATTTTCTCCTGGTAACAATTCCAGTTGTTCAGTGCATTCAGTAAGTTCACCAGACTCAAAGCTGCTCAGAGATCTGCAATTCAATTTTTACAGGTTTATTTTCACATCTCCTGCTTCATTCCAGAAGCTAAATCTCTCTTATTCAAACAGCAAAAAAAAGAAAAAGGAGGAATGGTATCAAAACCCCCAGCTTTTAATAAGGCATTTATAAATGAGAAGAAAATACATTATTTCCAGCTGCAAAGTTTTTGTACTAACACACCATAAATAATACTTTTCCAACCATTCCTTCCTGACCATGGAAGGTCTGACTACGCAAGAATTTAAAGGCAAAAACAATTTATTTTTCTTTATCCATAGAAAGCTTTGGGATAGAACTTTAAGTCAAGTAATTTCAGGATTTTGCTAAGCTTAACTGCAATAGAACAGGGATGGAAAGTAATCAAGCTGTCAAATTAAACAAAAAGACCTTTAAACCTTGAAGGCCTATTTCAACATCACCAGTATTTTCCAGGAGCCAAACAATCAAGGGTTAAGAAACACAAAAGCTGGAATTCAAAACTCTATTAAAAACAAAAACATTTACGCCACTAAATCCACCTCATTAATATATTAATATATTTTTCTACATTAATCAGAGTATCTTTCAAAAACTGTACCACAACAGGCATTTTAAGAAGTTAACCACGTGAAAGGATTCACCTTCTACAGCAAAACCAGATTAAGTTTGCTAACTTCTGCTTTCAACTAAAAGACTTCCTTCTTGCACATTTAAAAAACCTCGACAGTGAGAAAGCCCCAGCAACTACCCACAATGTTAATTATGATATTTACAGGCCATACAGACAAGTATGTTTTCCTCCCCTAAGGAGGAGACTTCCTTATCACACCTGTGTTTTAATGACATAACTACTAAAATCCACAAGAACTTCAATAATGTAAGACACTGTTGAATAAATGAATGAAATTCTTACTTTATGTAGTTAAAATCTGCTTTCAGATTGATTGAGGTATTACTCGTGCTTTTCTTCAAGTCATGGACCTTGTTTTGCCATTCCTGAACAGCAGACCAATCAGCAATTGAAATGTAACATTCACACGCCTTGTTACCCAAGTAATTTATAACTTCGGGTGAAGAGTCGCTTGGCTTAGTCAGAACAGTTTTTCTAGTCTCTCCTGTGAAACAACAACAAAAAACAGTATGTACATCCAAATATATTTATGTGCCTTAAAATATTAACTATATTGCTCAAAAGAAATGCTCACATCTTTACTTAAGAAACGTCATTCTTTTTAACTGTTACATAATAGTTAAGGAAGTACAGAGTGGAGGAAGAATGCTTGGTTTGTTTTTCCCTGGTTGGGCTTTTTGTTTGTTTTTTTTTTATTAATATATAGGATCTTTTCAAGGGAGGTTTTGGAAAACTTCAGTCCATGTCTTTGAAGAAGTTTTAGAACAGGAAAACAGAAGGACTGAATTAGGAAAAGAATCTCTCTTCTCAAAGATGAAACGGAATACTGAAGCAAAGTCTCAGCTTAGAAAACCTTTAATAAATAGTGCAGCTATAATACATTTATGTAGTAAACACTAAGACTTAAGTTATGAGGATCTAAATAATTTAGAATTAACCTACTAAAATACAAAATATTTTACCTATTATTCTCATTCAACTAGACATCAATATCGCAAACTCTCATATGTATATGACATTAATTTCAATGGCATTAAGTGATTAAATTTAACTGCAGGCAGAAATAGTTCAAAATTAAGAATCAGATGCTATAATTACCAATGAATGTTCTCATTTTATACACATACTTTCCAGAAGAAACCAACAAATACTGACCATTCAAGGAGTGCTTTGGGCTGGCGTTATTCACACTGTTGGAATTGGCCAACTTCAGAACGGTTTTGTCAAAGCCTGATATACAGCAATCCACTCCTGTCATGGCACACAGGTGCTCCTGGTACTCCGCAGTTGCTTTTTCAAACCTTAAATAGTTTAATATTTTTGTCAGCATTTTACAGAACCAGTTTTCTTTTTGGTAAAGTGGTGTATTTGCAACGTCTTTACAGTAACCCAAGTATTCATTTGTTATCTTCAGCAAAAGAAAGATTGATTAACATCAAAACAAGTTTGAGTTGAATTTCAAGATTCTAACATTGTATTAAAGCTTTTCCAGTCAGATTTAATCCGACTTCAAACCAATTCCAGGTTGAAGGAGATGCAAGACTTAAATTTGACTGTCACACTGTCACACCCAAATGCAAGTAAAGGAGTTAAATATTTAATAGAGAACTGTAAAACTGGGTCTAGAACAAACAATTCACATATTAGGTTTGACATTTCTGAGCAACTCCTCAGGTATTGTTACAATCCTGCATACTATTCTGAAGAATCTTGCAAAAATGGGAAAATAGCTATAAATATTAAAGTCTTGGGTGTGGCTCTTTTTTTTTTTTTAATCTCCTGCTAACAGACGAACTAATTAATCAAAAGGTGCCCATTTTTCATTTCATACAGAAGACAGCACGTATTGCTTCAAGGAGACAGCATCACCACGATTCAGGCACATGCTACATTGAACACCAAACAACCGAATAGTAACTGTAGCTAAAGGCTCTACTTTAACAGAGAAAAAAGCCATGTTCTCCAAAACTAAACTGAAAACTGAATCTGCAAAGCACCTCCCTTGGACTGCTTCTCTTGGCAAGCCATGACCAATACTCTGATCTTGCCATTGTCCAGAACACAAAATAAAAGACATTTGTAGCAATAATGTTTTTCAACAGAAAAGGAAATAAAAAACTGAGGCAGTAATGCTAAGTGTAAGAAGCTAAGAAAAAAGGAACTTTTGAACACCATACGTACTAAAATCCTGGTAATGCAGATAAACTAAAATTAAAATATCTAAAAATACTTGATGTATTAAATAGTAGAAGTATGCAGAGGAAGAAAAAGTCCAAATTTGTAACATTCAGTTATTTGGAAAAAACTTACCGCCCTTCTGCCTGTTGAGCTACAGAGTTGATCCAGGTAAGACTCTTCCCAACTACAGCAGAAGACCAGACAGCTATACCCTGAATAGCTTCAGGGCAGTGAAGCTCACATAATGCTTCCACCAGCATCATAATTGTCACTTCCAATTCATTTCCCTAAAACCAAACCAAAACCTTTATTTAACATCTCAAACGAAGAGTTACATGCATTGTAAAATGCTTCAATAGAGTAAGGCAGTACTTCATTATATGCCTACACAAGTGCGGTACTCCGTCCATCCCTCCATTAACACTGCTTTCGGAAAAGCAGTGGTACTCAGGAAAGCATTCATGCCACACATTCCCAGCTTGAATGTTAATAGCTTGTAATCACTATATACAGTGATCTACAGCTACATAAAAATAACCTAAGAATTCATAAAGAAGCAGGAGTAAGAAACACCTAGGAAATCTCTTCAGTTAAAAGGTTTCAGCAGACCAAGCTACTGACCTTTTTTAAGCAAACAATCGCTTGATTCCCTCATCCCACCCCTGCATTTACCTGCCAGTTACTTCATGCAGGAAAAAATCCCTCACGATACACCCCTCCTGCTCACAGTGACAAGTCAGACACTGCCACAAACCTCAGACTAATACAACAGAACAGGAAGTTTCTTAAGGTTTAAGCAGTGCCCTCTGCTTAAACAAAAACAGCTCAATTCAAACTACGAATGAATCACAACATTCACTTATGTATGGTATTTGATCTAATGTGCAGAGTACACTGTAACCTCCAATCCACAGTCTCACCTAACCACAGAGATCTGTCAACAGATGTATAAACCTCAAGAGTCACTTTTCATGTAAAAACAGAAAAATCACTCTTATAAAACACTTGGTTTAATAACCACTGATTACATTAGCTTAGATTTTAAGACGTAGTGGGGATATTTTTACGACAGTCAACATTTTAAAAGAGAATACCTGAGATAAACTGTTATTGGTTTTCATTTCTGTGAGTAAGTCAAACCCATGCCTGACTGTCACAGCAGGCTGGCCGGCCAGCAGTCCAACTCTCATGATGGAAAGTCTAATCCGCGTCAGCCAATCTTGGCACGTCTGGCGATTAGTATAAAAGAATGTCCTGATAACCTTTTAAGACAGAAAAAGAGAACAATTTTACAATCCCTGTCTTTTATACGAATCAAAATAATTGCATTCAGTGCTTAACATGAAAAACAATCAAAGCCATGACAGGTTTCTTCTCTGAGGCTGAATTTTCACCTGAGAGGTAAAGAAACATGTTAAGATCTGCATTTTGAATGTTCTGAATACAAGTTTCCAGAAATCATGCACAGCATGCAGCTGACCCGGCACACCAGTAAGCTGAAAATGTTAATTCACTTCAAGATTAAATTACATATTACTATAATATCAAAGTCTGGTAATTAACTTCTTTCAACATTGAAGGATATTTTGCAGCTAAAACTACAGAAAACTGCATCTTATAAATATTTCATTCTTCAAAAGGCAATCTGAGGCCTCAAATAATCGTTACAGCAGAGGACTGCTGGCAACATATAAACAAGCAACAGCTACAAGAATCTGGTTCTCAGATTTGCTTACTATTATACCACTATGCGTGCTGACACTCCAGAAATAAGCTCTTTCCCCCCCCCATCTTCTAGGAAAAAAACTATATTGTAGCCAGACAAATTCTCAAACTCTGCTTTAGAAGCTATTCTTTTCACATTTCATTAGAGTACGTGCTTAAACGCTGTAGAATCCAAAAGGTTACAGAGTTCAGACCCACACAATCCTGAAAGTGTTTTCCTCAAGTCGACAGATGGTTTCTGGTAACATCAGTACTGTAAGACACACAAACCTTGGGTGGAGAGGTGAGGGCATTGGCACATCCTTCATAAGCATTGTACATCAGTTTTTCCAAGTTCTCCAGATACTGCAGAAGGAGAACAAGCCTCAGTTGATTGCTGCTGTGTCCTTCATCATTGTCTGCAGTAGTCCACTGGCTAACATCTTGATCAGGGTTTAGTGTATGCGCTGCAAGACTCCTAATAATACCTACATATGCCACAAAAACATGGAAGAAAAAAAAACACCCACCAGATAATGCTTTAAATCAACATGTCAAGAGACAGCAATGTTAAAGAAAAATCTCTCAAAAATCATAATTATGCAACTGCTATTCTGCTTTTCTTGGCACTTCAGATAAAGACATGTTAAAATCTATTATCACTGAAAAATAAAACCATTATGTTTCTTGCTCGGACATGAATTTCTTAGCCACGCAAACTTATAAAAAAAGATCCTACGAAAAAAGAATCTTCACATTACCTTCAATTGTTTGAAATGTATCTTGGGCTCTACCCAGAGGAGTTCTCAGCTTAGAAAGAACAGTAAACTGAGCTGCTTCCCAAACAGCCCACTGCCAGAGAACAGCATCAGTCTTCAACAGATTACGAGGGATGGTTGGCTGATCTCGTTTATCCAGCCTTTGACAGCTATAGAACAACCTTTCCAACCAATTATCTTTCCTGAAAGAAAACATCAGTACATAAACACAAGTTCATACAGTAACAAGATTGTAATGCACTCGTGCCAGTTACTTATTGTTCTCAATCAAATCTCTCATGAGATTATTTTCAGCAGCTATGCATATAATGTAAGTGTATTTGAGGATATTTATAAATACTTGAAAGGAACCGTAAAAAAATGACTGAAGGTAAAACAATGTAACAAAATAGTTATAAATTTTAAACTAGCCAGAGTTTGAAATTCTTCACTATTAATTCAACGCCAATTAATTTTGGTTTTAAAAAGAAGTTCTTACCCAGTTCGATGAGTGCTTCCATACAGAATAAAACTAATGACATCAGAGAAATCCTGTGGGTGGAATGTATTACTCGGAGCTTTGCTCATATGACTTCTTATAGCCAAAGAAATTTCTTGTATTTCTGTGTGGGTTCGGTTACTGCAGGAACAGTGGGAAAAACAAGCCATGTAATTGAATAAATCAGAAACAAAGTTATGCAAAAGATATATTTATACACATACAATGAGAAGAAATTAGCATGCTCTTTGGAGATAAGACAACACACTTTAATGGTTTAATTCTTTATGATAAGAGTAGGACAAAATATTGCTGAAGCTCTGGATAACGTGGACCTTAGAAGTAGCCATAATTTGTTCCAAGAAGCGCTGCATAGTTTATCAAGTTTGTTCATACTTTTACTAGTTTACTATGCAGTGATTTTAAATCACAAACAGTGGAAGACAAAAATGTGGTAACATCCATTCAGCACTATATTTCATTCTACAGAAGGAAAGTATTCTGAGAAAGAAAGGAAACTATTCTCTATATGGAGTTAATCTGAAGAACTTACCTCAACACCACATCTAAGGGAATTGACTTCAGAAGTTTTCCAAAAGTCTGCCTTACACGAGCACCGCTATGAACCAGTTGAACACGACACACATCAACACATCTGCAACAAAAAGTGGGTGCAAAAAAGGTCTTAACGTTTCCATGAACAGCATAATTCAAATACCATATATAACGCTGTGCAAGTACCTTTGTAAAAGGTCATCTGGCAGGGAGGAGGACAGGGCATGGAGGCTGCTACACGCTTGAAGACAAATATTCACATCTTCCAGAAGGGCTGAATTAAGGAATTGAAAGTAAAAGTGTTACTGTTGCTAGAAACAGGTAACTTACACATTACTCTGGTTGCTGCAGACCATCTACATATTTTTACATAACAGCTGTTACACAGAGGCTTTATGCCTTATTTCTGTTTTTATTTAGTTGGGTAGTTTTACTGTGTCAGATAAACACTTTGTAATAGGAAGTCGCCTTGTGTGTCACTTGTGTGGCCTTTTCTGACCACTGATCAGCTAATTATGTTATGGCCTTCATTCATTGGCATTATATATTATTTATTTCCAGGAAGAAGAAATTAAAGTTAGCAACTCCTGATCTTGGAAACTTAGTGCTCTTGCTAGTACTATCCTACCAAAAGTATTTGCTCCCGTATCTCAATTTCCAGATTATTCTAAAGTCCAGAACAATATATCACGTTATGGAATTGTTCTGCTGCTTTTTAATCAAATAATACACAACCATACTTGTAGAATTTAGGACACTGCTGCTGTGTTATGTAGATTACCGTCACATCTATGAAGTATTATTTTAAGAAAATAACTGTTTGCTTCAGTTATGACAAGGGATGCCTTTGAGAAAAAAGGACAGAAGGAGTGCAAGTTTTCATGTAATAAAAACCAGAAGCACTTCTAAAAGTAGAACAATCACAGTTACAGCTAACCATGATACGTAAAAAGAACTTTTGTATGTAATTATGGCATATAAAAGACAGCCAATGAATAAAAATCTTACTGTTTGCTAAAAGTCCTTTGCAAAACTTATGGAAAGATGGGAGAGAAAATAAGGGTGCATATGTCTCTGATTTTTTCATCAGAACAGCCACTTCCAAAGCCCATGTCATAAGCAGTTTCCTTCAAAAAAGAAAACCAAAACTATTAGTTGTTCCATACAGTCACAAAAATACCTTTCAATACAACTTAAATTACTTCATGTTACAGATCAACATCATACCACAGTTCTCTTCTATTTAAAAGGTCTTGTAACATTAAAATCATCCTAAGATTTCAACTTGGTAACACAGGCACGAAGCTCTTCTAGTTATTTGCTCTTTCAATTAGCAAAATCCTCTTTCCAGTGAAGTTTGGCAGCCCTGATTTTAACATGTAGATCTTATGATGGTTTTGATTAATTTAATTTTCATGCATAAAAGTGAGCAGCTACTTTCCCCACATACACTCCATTACTCTTGCTTCATAAAAACCAAACGTTTAACTGGTTGAAGTTACACTATGTTTTAGTGATGAAAATAGATCCCATTTTCCAAATTAAGTCATTCTACTGGGAGAAGACATTTCCTGGTTAATAAGAAAACGACGGTTACCTAGTATCTTGAGTAAGGTTATCCTTCTTCAGCAGTAGCCCCAAAAGGTTCAGTATGATTGAGAAATGTTTCTTTGTTGCTGTGGTTACAGTACTAATAACTGCACCATCGAACAGGGAAGGAGAGGAAGAACTGAGGCTACTGGATATAAAATGGTCATGTCTGAAAGGCAAGGCAAGAAAATAAAAAAAAGAAAAATACTTCCTTACAGTGTATAACAAAAAGAAAGAAGCAGAAGTTAATATGGTTATAATGTCACATGACTACAGACAATGTCAAAACCCAAACATTTTCTTCCTCAGTTTCCTCTACTCAAACTCAAGACTCCTAATCCTCCTCCAAATTAAATGCCAAATTTTAAGCCAGAGCATGCTTTGCTGGCTGAGATACAGGCTCCCTACTATTTATTAAACAAAAACTGATGGGAGTACTTTGGGCAAAACTTTAATTGTCAAACCCTATTAAATACATTCCTCCATCCCACATTTATTCCATTCAAATCAACTCATCCTAGTGCTCTTAAAATACTGATGAACTCTGAGTCTCCGTACCTGGAACAATGTGAATACAACGTATAGAGCACTGCATACTGGACAGCAGGAAAATGAACTGCTATGTCACCATGAACAATCATCAGATTTTTACTCAGTAGTGCAAACACAGTTGGTGAAAGGGCCCACATCTATAAAAAAAATTGTAATGTAAGCACAGAAACATAATAAATAGGATTCACTTCTACAGTGTAGCCTTCCATACAATTAACTATTGTTTTATTTGTTCCCATAGAAAACAGTATTTTACAACTCCATTAATTTCCTGATCATGATCATAACTGATTTCTTTCCCCTTTTTAAACAATTTGTTAAAAGCAGTTTATGCTCATTTAACAAGTATTTTCACACAGGTGATGTGCTATCAGCAGACACTGAAGCTGCTTTTAGCTGACAATTTTCAAAAAGCAGAATTGTTCTGACAACAATGGCTTCAATCCAGGAATAACCCTGCTAAGACATCCTACCTTAGAAATCACTTTTCATTATGCATGAAGTTAACATTGCACAGACTTTACCTATATAATTTTTACTCACCCCAATTAATGAGTTCTTAGCGTTTCCTATAGTACTTAGGGCACTGAGGTCAAATATAACAACAAACTTTGCATTTTCCACAGTGAATACATGCTTCTTGAAAGAGTCATGCTGGATTTCAGAACAGGCCTCAGGAAGATGTAAACTATACAGAAGACTGTTTAGAGCACAGGTCATTTCTCCCAGAATCAACCTGTAAGCAGTCTCCAAAACAGGAATGTTCTTCAGGCTCAGTACTGCCTGATACACAGCGTGGGCTGCTGCAACAACCTTGGTAGTATAAAATAAAGAAGCAAAGGATTAGTGTGTAATCAAAATCAAATTGACTACCACTGCAGAATCAAAAGCTGGATAACTTAGTCTCAATATTCATACCTAATCTTCAGTTTTCTGTAATTAAGCATCACCCACAGTCTGTAGACTGCTTTCTAGACCACTCACATAATGCACACTGAATATGAAAGCCACATTAACTAAGCACTTCATTGTCATACCAGGCAGAGAACTTGCAAACATTCACTGACTCTAACACCAAAACCACAAACTAGCTATATCTGCTTTCTCATGGCTTATTTAAAATGAACAGGATTTTACACCCTAATAAATACATTCTACAAGTGTAAGAAGGCTGTAGTAACACATTTGTAGAGTCACTTCTCTTACCTCTTTCTCCTTATGATAACGAAGTACAAGCAGTTTAGACTCTGGAATAAATAATTTCTCTACAAATGATGATGGCAGTTTTGTATTTATTTGTTCAACAATCTGAGGATAAAACAAAACAAACACCTTTAACCAATTTCTAAATAAATACCTTTAATCTAATTATATTACAATAAATTATGAAAGATTAATCAAAACACCATTTTTCTATCCTGCATACAGCGTATTTAAAAGTTTCCCACCAACACAAGCATTTGGTATTTGCTCTCCATGCAAAAAAATTTACTTTTCAAAAAAAAGTTACTTTGAGGCTTTGACAGAATAGCTGAGAGAAAATTGCTTGATCAACTTGCATCCATAGGAGGTTTAAAAACCTTGTGGTCTAAGAGGTACATTTTGAAGAATCCTGATTTCCCAGGTGATGGCATAAGCAGATATTCAATAGAAAAACTGAGAATATTAAGCACTAAAACTCTGGTGGTATCAACTGCAGAGACCAACAGTCAAGCAAGACATCGGGAAACCAACAAAATAAAAACAACACTCAGGCTAAAACTAAAACCGTTATCAACAACCCAAGTGCATAAACAAGCTAACAACACAGGCTTCTCAGGAATGAATGCTAGCAGTAGAATTTCTTGCTTGTGGTCAGGAAATGTAGAGTTTTAAGCATACATCTAACAGATAGAAAAAAGCATTTTGCTTTAAAAAAACCAGTATTTTCCCATGGGAAAAACAAAATAACATGTACACACCAGCGTCAACAGATTCAGGACTGAAATGATATAATCAGTGCCACAAGTCTGGCAATTTTCCATTTGATCCAATCCGTATGTGATAACCATGTCACAGTGTATGGTCATACTTGGGTCCAGACTGCCAAGTAAAACACCAACACACTCATTGGCAGCTGTGAGTACTGCTTCTGAAAAGAACACTTGGTTTGCTGCAGTCACACATCTCATTACTCTGTACAGAACCTGGAAAATTAGAAGAAACATCCATATTAATCTATTTCAAAACAAAAAAGACAAGAACCATACGTTATTTAATTATACTTGCATCCATTTGATGTTCTATCCCTTAACATACTCCGCATCATGGTATACTCTCTCAAAAGAATACTTTTCTGAATCAAATCCATCATGGCATTGCACTGCACAGGTACAAGAATAATAATAAACTCCTGACTGCTTGCTTTTTATCAGCTACAGGCCAGAATAGACCTAGAAAACCCAAATCCATTATTCAGACGTCCGTTCTTCTACAACTGATGACAACAGAACGCCTGCTCTTTCCTAAAAGAGGGACTACATTTCTTTCTGGAATTTACATCACAAGAATCATCTACAGATTAAGACAAGCTACACAACCTCCTTGGCTTTAATTGGGAAATCAATGCTGTTATTTGAGAAGTTGTTCTGTCCCTAACATATCCCTATAGGAGCACAAATTCCAGTTGTGCAGCTCACACAACAACGCAATGTTGATTACAGATACTTTTATCTTGTGTAATCTTTGTTTTAATGTCATTCACACCCTCTACTGGTCATGACACAGAAGCATAGCAGTTAGTTCTCATATTGTACCATATTATACTAACCATGTACAAAGTCCTATGTAGAACAAGAGGACTTTGTTATCATACTTTACTTAGATGTAATTTCAGCACAAGTAATGTAAAAACCACACGTCATAAATCACACAATTTGACTTCAGATTTTATAACACCACAGCAATTGGAACAAATGGTAACTGTACAGTAACAAAGACAGCTAACACAGACACTAACTGCATGAAATCAATTGCCTACAAGAAACCATTCACTTCTGCTGCATAGGCTTCCAATATGCCACTGCTACAATGTACAGCAACATTTAATAAAATTCTTGCAACATATTTCTTCAAAGGAATACATTTGATTCAAGCTTAGCATATATTAATCAATCAAAAATCAGTCACTATATGGTAATAAATCACGTCAGCAATGAAGACAAGGAAAAACTTCAATTCTTACATCAGTTACATATGCTTCTGTAATCGGTGGTCCTCTGATGGGGCTGAAGCGCTCCCCAATACTTCTCACCACAGTACTGAAAACTCGAAGCAGCGCAGCCAGTTTAGGCAGTGATACAGAGGGAGGAGGGATATCTTCATCTAGGGACTCCCCAGAAGCCACATGGCTGAGGTCCTGCAGTGCACAGGTTTTGTATACATTATTAACAGTTAATACATACAGATCAAAAATTGATACTAAAATTAATTGTAGCAAGTTTCCAGACATACACAGCTTTGGATGTATTTATCCAATACACTTAATTTTGCGAAGACAGGATATAGGCACTCAAAGATATGCAAGTCACTGAATAGTAATGAAATGCCATTCCATAGCTTAGCCACTAAAATACAGTACTCTTAGACTGTATCTTGAAAATTAAAACACAGCTTATAATGCTTCTGGTCTCTGAACATGACATGCAGCACTGTTGCAGCAGATGCCTTCATATTTCTGCCACCATCCCATACAATTTCTAGCCACAGCCTGGCTTTAGGATGTCCAGGTGGCCACCCCCCAGCACACTGTTTACACACAGCTACCTTTATCTGCAGACTGATTTGACCAGCAGGCTATTCCACGCCAGCTGGCAGCAGTACCTGGGAGCCTTCCCAGTGCTGATCTCAGCAGTATAGATATAGCCTTGGTCTATCCCACGGCAAGACTGAACACACTAGCCTGAATCACCTTCCCCACAACTTAAATTAACATGTTATCTCAGGGCTCTTCCATAACTAGGAGTATGCACACCATCCAGTTCAGCAGATAAGCTGCTAAGCATTAACCTACCATGCTAACTTAATAGTTTCAGTCATGTGCCTATAGTTACAGCAGTGCAAGTTTCTGTGGGCAGAAGAGGGCCAAAGAGATTTGTGAATGCTAGTTGCTGGAGCTGTACCATTGGAAGTATAAGCATACATGTAAGTACACTAACAGAACTGAATGATTTATTCTGCTTTGAGTTAAACAGATTGTGTAGGAAGTACAACCTTACCTATAGGATCTGCACGCAAGGCAATTCTGCTAGCACTGCATTAACATGCAGACTACAGCACAATCTAGCTATAAAAATATACAGGAGCCAAAACCTCCTCATCTAATGACAGCTTCAGATAAACTCTATGCTGTATTAACAAGCAAAGGTTACACTGTCAAAGAAAAGTTAAATCTAACTATGCCCTGGTTTTCTAACAGGTTCCAAACCTCTTGCTACATTATTTTCTGCAGAATGTATCATGTTACTTTGTTTAAAAAGACATTTACCATTAATCTACGGAAACATTAAGAATCGCCCCTCTCAATAGCCTCCTCCAAAACACAGCAATGTTGGACAAAAAGAAAATAAGGAAAGAGTAAAATGCCTTCACTGCAGCATTTTAAAAATAAAGGGAGTCCTCTTTTGATAATTTCATTATAACATGATATTCTTCATGACAAAGGCTGACAGCCTGGCTACAATTTTAGTCCAAGTAGTCCATGAGCACTCTAGAATTGATCGTTCCATATAAATTGAACATATACTCTGTAATTTGACCCTCTTTTCCGCAGGAAAATCCTATAATTTTATTTTCTACAAGGGTAATACACGCCTAAATCACAGCTGTGTATGTCTTATTAAAATCTGCAACAGTTAACCCTGGTATATATAATCAAGCCTTATTTACCTCAGCATAAGCTTCCATGTCTTCTAAAAATTGACCCAAGAGCGTGGTAGAAAAAGTAAGATCAGCCACCCAAAAGGGCTCCAAGCTCTGCAGCCATCCTACATAAAAATACCAGGCCAATTAAAACAAAGGAACTAGTTAATGCACAAAAATGAGATTTCCACAAACTAAAGCATCTATACCACAACAATTTGTTTAGGTATATAAAAGACAGTTTATTCTTCTGTAACTTAATTTTTGAGAATAAAAATTCATAAACCTACTAGCTGTTAAGGAGGTGCTCAAATCAAGTGATGCTTAAATACAGCCTGAATAGTGTCCCAACTTTTCATGTATACCATAAAATGGCAAAAAAAATTAAAAGCTAGGAACAAGATCTATCATTGCAGAGCCAGAAACTCACTTTCATTTTGTCACCTTCCACCTTAGTAGAACCAGATTAGTGTAACCTCTCACCCCCAATTTCTGCAAGCCAGAATGGATCTGCAGCCCTTCAGCCAAACTCACCAGACACCTGTTGAGTCAATGAAGGTTTCTGAGTGTGATCTATATGCCACCCAACCAGTATGTCCACTGTGTCCTGTAAAGAAATTTTGGGGGGAAAACAGAAGGGAAAAAAGTTACTCAATATATTACAACAACTTTTCTACCTAAGAGAGAAAAACACAGAGAACAAATGAAGCTTACCCGAAAATTGGTGCTGAAAATGTGCGGATAACATCGGGACAACAGAAGAATGCACTTGACACATTTGCACAGTAACTCTGGTGTATCCACATTTTCTAGAATGGACTGTAGGCTGGTCATTACAAGCTGAAAAATAAAGCAAAGCTACTAGGCATTCCACTTCATTAACACAGCCCATGAAACAGAATACAAAGATAGACTTTCAGTGAGCTGCTTTGAGTTAAGCTTCTCAACACACCTGCTGGGAGGAAAACACTAAAAAGCACCACAGAGGTGGCTTCAAAAGACCTATTTCAACTGGGCATTTGCTTGAGATATGGCAAATAGCTTCAAAGTTTAAGGATACTGTTTTTCTTCAACTGCTCAGCCAAGGGACAACTAGTTGTTCTAGGTTTATTTCTCCTGCTGAAAGCCTTTAGGCTCCATAAAACAAACCAAACTGGAGCACAGACCTAAATGCACTTGCTCTACACTCAAAATAAGACCCTAGAACTTGAACCAAGGGATCAAGTTTGTCTGCACACATTCTATTCTGTCTCAAATCCCATTAAAATTCAAATGTGACATTGCAAAGAGGAGGCGCCACACCAAAGCAATCTACAGGCTAGGCTATGTGTTCTGTTCACTTGGGTTAAGTTGTTTTGTTCTCAACAAGATTCTTCACATTGGATCTGCAATACACCCTAATAAGTACATATTTTGATGCTACTATCATATAAAGACCTGATGTTTTCTTCTAACAAAATCAGTATCACAGAATTTCATACAAAGTCCCCTCCCAGTTTTAATTATGCTTACTTATTATGTCAACATAGAATTACTTATTGGTCATACTAGTTTAAATGTTAATTCAAGCATTGCACTGGAAAAGTCATTAATATTCCTGTTTTAACTTGCAGCCTTACCTGCATTAAAGATGAAAAGGCTTTCTTTTCTCCTACAGTCTCCAGTGCTTTGTAGGTTGCACACAAATAAAGAAGTTTAACTTCATCTTTTGTGGATAAGCTGAATTTGCTAAAAATCCATTTAAATATCTTCTCAGCCTCATAGCTTAGAGAAGCACAAAGAAGGCCAAGACAGCAAGCTCCTTCCTGTCTCAGTTCTTGAAGCAATTTGCTACTGCATTTTGGGGGAGGAAAAAAAAGAAATGTGGGGTCTCCAGATGTTAAAGCACAACAGAAGAAACCAAGAATAAATTCAGCATTTTTCTAAAACAGGAAAATATATGCACAAATGAAGCTGCTTCCCTCCTACTTATTTGCAATAATGACCATAAGGTTGAAATGGCAATTAATAACACATAATAAATCTTTCTACAAAGTATTTCTATGAAATAAATCAATTTAAATAGAAGAATACAATACATTGGCCAATCTACTTGCAACATGTTGTTCAAGGATGAAAATTCTAAACAGAGCTAATTTTGGTAGCAGCACTGAACTAAACACCAAAAGGCCCACACACTCCTGAGCTTCCTCTGCATATGTTTGTACTTAGATGGAGACAAAGTAAATCAGGTTGTAAAAAAAATAGAGCTCAATGTGAAAGCCAGATAAGCACAGCAACACAATACTATGTCTAACTAATTAACTTAGCTGAGACAGAATTCACCACCTACAACATAAAAGCCACACAGATGCATTAAAATTCTCTCTGTGAAGCGTACTCTGGACAGTCTAAAAGCACTGTTGAACTGCTTAAGAGTCTTAGCTATCCTCCTGTTCCATCCTTTTAATACAATTTGTCATATCCATGCAAAATAAGTGAATTTCTTTCAACCTTTCCTCTGTGCTATGGTGTTTCTATACTCAGAACAATAAACCTAACAACATCATCATTCTTCCTTAAAACCTTTAAACTGCTTAGTTTTTCTTGCTTACCTTTCATTGAGTACATCATGAATGGCAGTCAGGATATTATCCAGTTGTTTAACTAGTACCTATAACACAGGATACATAAAAGGCATAAACATAATAATGCCACAATAGCTCTGCAAGCTAGGTCCTGTTTACATCCACATTAAGAACATCCCTGGCAATTACGTTTGCTAATAGAATGCTATTACAATTTCCACGGCCTCCGCAGACTAGCAGGAACTATATTAAGCAATACTGAAATATTATCCCACATGTTATATTTCATATTTATTTACAGTAGCCACAAAAATACACTGGCAGCATGCTATCAAGCCCCATTCTATGTTTAGTTCTAGCTGATGACATTACATCATAGATGTAAGACTCACCATTCAGCCCATCAGTAGTGGCTACTGAAGACCCAGGGTCCTACCTTTATAAGTGAGTACAGCAGCACAATATTTAACTCATCAGTAATACAGTCTGGAGAATTAAATTATTTGACAACATAAACATTTGAAAAATGTGCCTGATATCTGCACAAGAGGCTACAGCAAGAGGGAAGATACCTATACAATTTATAAGCTGCTGTTCCATGGCAAGGGCACTGCCTAGCTACTTTTATTACTACTTTCTTCAACACACCTACATTTCAACTCCAACAAGAACTCTGTTAAACTACATTTAATGCTGTAAAGAACTGCAAGAGGGACAGCTAGGTTAAGGACCATACTTTATAAAATTTTATGCTCAACATTGGAGAGATCACTTGACATCCAATCTTGTTTTTGTTGCTAGTTGGGAGAAGAGAAAGTTTCTCAAGAACAAACTTTAACATTCTAAATGGCAGCACGTAAAACTTGGTCACCACCGTATTAAGCATCAGAATGGCAACTCCAGTATGGCCTGAGAAATAACAATAAACCTAAATACAACACAGTTACAAAACAATGAAATAAAGGTGTTGTGAATTTAGGAATGAAATATCACATATCACAGCAGTGCCTAGAAATATGTATCAGGGTACTTAAACTTACACTTTGTGCTTCTTACAGAACACACGGAGAACTCAAGAGCTCTCAAAAAAAGGGGCAGGTGTCAGACAAAAGCCTCTCAATATGTCACTTTAAAATAAGTACTATTAAATACGTACACCCACACGGGATATATTTTTTCCCCTGAACCCTTAAGAAACACTTGACAATTTTAATGTTCAGAAACTCATTTTAAAACAAACAAAACCCAAAGACCTAATGAAAAAAAAAGGACTTTTATTCCTAACTCCACAAAAGAGGATCCAGATACAAGGTGCTTTTCTCATTTTGAATGCTGAAAAATTGTGGGATCCCTTTCAAGTTTAAAGGGCTTGAAATATACATTCACCACCTGGAACGTTCTATCATGTTTCTTCCAAAGAGCATGCTATGCTTCTCCTCAGATGCTTGATGAAGGATTCATAGCTTCCTTAAGTTGCCAATATTTACCAGTATCTAATAAGGGGATGGCTATAACTAAGATAGCTGAAAAGCAAAACCCTGTTCCAAGCAATTGTTTTCACAAGACACTGCAGTAAATTCTTAATACCTCCAGAGTTAAAAGCTTGCACATTTCAAAAACAGATGGCAAAAGAAACATGTATCAATTACTGAAAAATAAGGGCTGCAACTGCCGTATTTATGTAGAAAGAGACGCATATAAGTGAGAGGAGCATATAAATATTGACAAATTCACTGTCTATCAAACCACAACCAAACACCAAATCTCTGCAATTCTCAGTGGCAGAGATCAGCCCTCTGTCCAACAGCCACTCAGGGGAAGCAAAGCATTGGAGTCAATGGCTTTGAGCAACTGTATTCCAGGTGAGATCCAGATTAAAGCGCAAATTACTAAAAGACTTATTATAATAAGACTCCTTCCATAAACGTAAGCCATGGAATCAAAACATTTAGCTATTGCCACTCTTCCTCTCAAGAGAGCCATCCTTCCAAAAATACCGCATCACGTTTACTCCAAAGGATCAGACCATCACTTCTTCCTTGCCCAGCACACAGGGAGCTACTGAAGGAAACATGGATGTTCATCTAAGGATACTACACTATCCAAATGGTGATAGAAGTCTCCTGGATAAGATATCGCGTACCTATTCCATAATTTAGTATTCGTATATGTTAGACAGAAAGCTTAGTAGCTTTAAAATGAGCTATGCACATAACTGTAAAAATATATGCATATTTTTCATTTAAAATACAGAAACAGTCTTGAACAAGATGGAAACATGTTTGGTTTGCTTTTTTCTTATTTCTTTGCTAGAGGAACTAAAAGGTATTTTAAAAAAACAGTCAAAAAACAACAAGTGAATGCCATATTTATATCTACAACTCAGTAATCAAGCAGTAGAAAGCTTCCTGAATGACAGAGAAAGAACTGAAAATCCAGAAACACACTTCCCTTTGTTGTAGGAAAGATATACCCCCCAGACAGATTTCAATACCAGTTTTTTTGAAAGGCAGTTTTGTGAAAAGAAAAACCCTCCAGTGCTACAGAAAAGTAAAGACTACTTACCAGTTTGTTTTCTGGTTGCTGAATGAATTCTTTCAGTTGCTTTACAGTAGCCAGTCTTCGGTCTCTGTCGTCTTCCCGAGTAATCCTCCGAAGAAGATTTGACAGTCGAGACTCGTCAGAATAAGACAACGATCGCTCTGAAAAACAAGAAAAGCCATTATTTCTTCTCCCTACAATGTTTTATCAATAAGATAAATAGCCTGAAATGAGCATTTGCATACTCACGAAGTCTTAATAGTAATTTAAGGAAAAAAGTTAAAAATAAACATCTTGATACGGAGAAAACACAGAATCCAATTCAGCTACCAAAGTATTTTATGTCTTCCAGTGGCCAGGCTAGTATCTGGGTAGAACTCCTTCACAGTTAAGCAAAACTTGGTTTTACTTCTAAACATAATCCTGGATTTAGTTGCTTTCTATTGAAGTGAAAATATACACATAAAAAGAAATAAGTAAAAGGTTTGACAAGGTTAACAGATTTCTGACTGAATGTATGAACAAAACAGTTCAACAAATGATATTTCAAGTTTTTAAAAAACCAACCTGCTTCTTGAAGCAAAGAACCAGATTTAAGCTCAACAGTGTTTTCTGTCATTACGGTTGGCCTTCTAATAGCTAGCGGAGTTCTGCTTTGAAAAGAGGTACACTTGTTCCGAGGAACAGAAGTATTAATGTGTGCAAAGGTACAGTGGCTACTCATTCAAGTCTTGTATCCTAGTGCATTACAGCAGAGGAGAATCAGCCCCTTCCTCTGAAAACACTTCCTTAAGTTGACCAGAAGAGTTGCTGATACTACTGACAGTGGTCACAACAGAAACTCCCTGATTTAAGTATTGATCACACTTCCTGAAGTCATGTGAATAATACCCCTCCCATATCTGCAAAAAAAAAAAAAAAGAAACAATGTCTCTTTTCAGGAGACTGACATTAGATTTTTTTCACACTGATAAAAATCAGAAGACTAATGGAACACGATGGAGCCTTCCTTATTCACCACAGGGGTTACGCAACGGCACAGCACTACTACAGATGACTGCTGCCTCTGGTGTGTTGCACACCACTCATTCCCAAGAGAACACTCTCCGCATTACGGTCATGAAGAATATTCTCAGCCTTCTTTCCATATCTATTTTCTGAATTTTAGAGTAGAGTATAAATAAAATCAGCTTTGATAACCTGTTTTTTGCCAGGCATCAGTTTCAGTAATGAACTCTGAAGACACCTGACATTCTGAAAGATCAGGGAGGCTTAGCAAACATTAAAATAGCAAGAAGAATCAAATACACTTTTTCTTCCTAGCTAGAACCTCCACAGAAGACACATCAACAGGTAATGAAAAGAGCTTGCTTCAACATGTTACCATTTCACCACAGACTAAAGGCTATTTAAGAATAGAATTTCTTTTCCCTTGCTTTATCCGGAAACTGCAGTCTCCAGTAGAGGAGGAAAAGCCATATGTCTGGTGAGAAACATACAAGCAATGATGACCAGCAAAGGCATTTCTAAAGCTGTATTTGAGGTCTTACTGAGTGATGCTGCCAGCCTAAGAACTGCAACACATGCACTATATCTGCTGGCCTCTGAGGATCTCCTTTTATTTCTGACCAGAGTTTAGCTAACAACTGTAGCTGAATCCCTGCCTGCCAATGGTCAATACGTAGCCAAACTTCAGAAGAAGGAACTTGCTACAGTGAGCCATCTGGGGAAAAAAAATATCTGATCAGCCCTGAAAAAGGAAGAAAGGGGCTACTAGGAAGGACACAGCCTGCCCTTGGGGTACCATGCTTACCATGTTTTTTTAAAGCTTGGGCAGTAGTAGAAGGTCAGTAATCCCCTGGGGAAGAAAATGCTTTTTGAAAGTTCAAATGAAATTGTTTGAAAACAGAACACACATGGCTTGGTTAGGATGGAAATTACTACAGACTATAGTACACACATACTAAAATGTGCAACTGCTATTCATGAATAATTCCATGGGAACACTCAACTAGGGAAGCATCCTGTTATATATTACTGAATGCATCTTAAAGACTAAGCTGAACAAAATGTACATATTTTTCTTTCACTTCTACATTGTCTGCAAACGAAGCCTCTCAAAACAACAATATAAACCTGTCCTTGAACAATTCAAGGCATCAACAGCCCCTTAACACAATCCACTACAAGATAATCGGGAGGCACATCTGTTAAGAGAAACGTCTGTTCTACAATATCCCTTCAGCCACACTCTGCTGAGCACTGTCTTGGACCCCAGCAGGTCACCTGCCTGTCTGTGCTGATCCCTGCTGCTCAGCGAGCACGCGGGAAACCACATAGGCATCAGCTGGGTTGGGTCACCAGACACGGCGCTTGAAGGGCAAAACAGGATGCAGTCATTTGGAAAATACTGGACGTTATTATTTCTAAGTAAGTTTTTATAAATAGATTCTCTATCTTTGGAAGGTAACCTCTGTCCCTTAAATGAAAAGTGTCACTCGGCTCTTCAGTTTCAGAAGAAAAGTCTGTTCACTGTTCTTGAAGTGGTTCCATTTTCTTGAAGCCTTGAATTAAATTCACATCCTACAACTTCTGAGTGTTGTCTTTTCCATGTTTAATTTTATTTGTAATCTCTTTGTGGAACACAGTAATTTATTTTGAAAACATGGCTGTGCTGTCCTACATATCGAAGAAATCCTAAAACTAGAACTGCACAAACAAAACTACCACCAAGGTGCTATGAGACAGGCTTCCACTGCTGCTGGAACAAGACATACTGTTCAAATCTCTCTACTAAAAGCAGCTTTGTTCTTATCAATTAATACCTCAAACATTAACACCAGTCCCTAAGACAGTGAGCGTTAGCTGTCTGTTGAGTCACAACCATAAAGTAATAAAAGTAATTAGAGCAAAATAACTCTCAGCATGACTGAAACTACGCTAATCAGAGCACTAGTTAATGAAGGCCTGTATAAGACTTCAACTTTGTGGAAAACCAGCAGGCTGTCAGCCATATGTGAACTCACAGAAGAAAACTATTTTTAAAATTCTAACTGTAGATGCATAACAAAAGAAAAAATATCGGGTTTTTTTTTTGTTTTTTTTTTTTTGTTTTTTTTTTACGAAGACCCTGTTGCAGCATAACCCTGGTGAGCGCTACGGAAGCTTTCAAAAAATCCTAGTGACTTACTGAGATGTACCAGAATGAGGACAGCTCCCGGTTAAGACAGAGACTCAAAATCTGCCATCTGAGAAGGATAAATTACACACACAAGCATACACACCACAGGCAGTGACTTCAGTCATTCAAGATTCCCAGCGTTTTGTTGGCTGAAGAGGTGCTCACATCCCTACAACAGTCTGGATTTTCTGTGAGGACTAACAGAAAATTACCTCCTAACTCTGCTCCTAGAAGCGTTATTTATGTTAAATTCTCCATTCAAACAATTCTTCATTGCCCCTGCACAGCCATGGCTTAATACATTAAAAACACTGAAAATTTTTGATATCAAAACACCAGAAAGGGATTATAAAAATCAGTTTAACCCCTTCCAAAGATCAGATTTTTGCATCAGTCACATCACTACTTGCAACTCAGCTCCACCACTTGCAAAGCACACTGAATGCTCCTTTTTCACCTTTTGTCCTCTCTAAAATGCAAAGCCCTGAGGAGAAAGACTACATTCCTATATATTTATAAAGGGCCTCGTATAAACTAGTCATAGTTTTTGTCAGTGACTCAGCTACCACTTAGTTTAAGTGATGCAGTAAGTGACAGCACTTAGTCACAACAAAGTCGCTATTTTCACTCCAATGTCCTTGCAACAGCTTTTTTTTTTTTTTATAAAAAACTATTTAAGCCCAATCAGCAGGAAAAGTGAGTCCTTCATTCTCAAATAAAACGCACGCCCAGCATTCTTTCACCCTCTTGCAATTCCAGATTTCCTCCTGCTGCACCTCCCATGACCGTGCCCACATTCTTACGGTGCCTCCAGTTCCTCCCTGGCATCTACCTGCAGCTGAGCAAGAGGCAGCATGAACGTGGCTGGTTCAGAGCACACATCTACTGACTAATCACCTGCTACAATGACTGCTGACCCGCAGGCCAGTGCAGACAGATAACGGCTGAGCTCACCGTTACACGTTTTCCCACGCTCAGGACTCTTTATTAGCAACTTTTTACTCAGGCATTAATTTTCAACAACTCTAAGAGCAGATTCACTTCTTTGGAGCCATTCCATAGCAAACTTCTTTTGACGTTCTGAACCAGAAGAGACCCCCTAACTGAAAATCCACGAGACCCTTACCCTGTGATTTCCTCATGTCTTTTGTGGCTAAAGCACGATTCCCATGCGGAACACTGGTAAAATCAGGATTGGTCACATTGTTAACTCTCAGCTCTTGCCCCAACGACTTCCGACCATAAGTATTTTCCCCAGATCCTCCATTGACACTGTAGCCACCTGTGGAAAAAGCAAGGTGAGATCAACACAAGTTGCATTCAGTAGGGCAGCATATTAGGAGTCATTCAATTCACATGCAAATCAGCAGCTCAAACCTCTACCATCTTATTTAGCTTCTTTCTCACTTCTACATGCAAAAGTGTTCTGTTATATCCAGTAAGGTTCCAGGACACACGTTCAGAGTTTGTTCATTCTTTCCCTCAAGCACATATAAAACTCCATTACAATAGAAGGGGTTTTTTAAAATGCTAATTTTGTTGTATTTGAGGGGTTTTAATTATTATTTTTGATCTTGTATTTTACAAGGCTTTTCACACCAACCTACCATTAAACACAGCTCAATGCATTCACTTATTTGCTCCTTCATCACGCAAATCAAATTTCAACACTGTTTTTATTATAAACCCATAACACAAGATCCAAAAAACAGCCAAAATAAGAGAAAGCTCTGAATATGCTATGGATTATTTAAACTATGACACACAAATCGAACAACTCTCCCTAAATATACAGCAGTCAGGATTTTTTACACATTAATAGTGGCATAACCTTTAATTAGATGCAATCCTATGTTCTCCCACTTGAGAGTGACGTGGTACATCTTCAGTAGCAGTACTAAACAGAAATAAAAGAGGCACTTTGAGTAGGGCATTTTTACTCAGAGACCCCTCATTTTACTCCTAGAGTATTTGCATACTCAAATCAGGAAACCAAAGGTTTTTTCCAGGCTGCCCCACCGCTGAGGGGAGGTCCTTCCTCTGCACTACAGTGGAGAAATGAAACTGACAGCTATGTATGCTCTCAGTGTGCTGAAGCTCGCCTGGAAGTCCACCTGCACAGCCACCTTTCTGAGCTTCTCTCTTTGCTTGAGACAGGAATGGCTCAGCTAAAAAAAGTGAAACCTGGAGCAACGAAGGATATGCAAGGCTTCCTTCAGAAAAGGCATTTCCCCAGTTTCACCTGCATCGGTACATAAAAGTCAGCCTGGGGGAAAGGAGAGGTGCTTCTGTACAAGAGGAGGTAACCTCCTGAGACTGCAGCATAAGTGAAAAACCTCCAAACGTCACAGTGAACCTGAACCTCAGCAGACATAAAATCATCCACCTCGAATATAAAACTTTAGATAAAAAGAAGCTGGGAACTACCAGTAGAAGTTTGTGCAATTTTACTCACGGGACTACTGTGCCATTACAAAAACTCCAATCAGATCCTTAAGGTCCCTTCCAACTCGAGCCGTTCTATGATTCCATGAATAACTCCTAATCAGAATCTCATCTGTAATTAGTTAATTACACCTACAGCAAAGATAACTTACGCACATTTTGACTTACAACATAAAACCATGTTTTTAAACAAAGCAGCACCTATCTCTCCTTCAGGTTAATTTGTCATAACAAATCAACACAGCCCTATGAAGGAAAATACTAACAATATTTATGACTAAAGGGGAGTATATCACTAAAGCGTAAAGGAACAAAGAAGTTAATTTAACTGAAGGTGTCAGAATCATGCACTCAGGCCACAGACATCAGCTATCACAAACACATGCTGTCACATACAACTGGACTTCGAAGTTACTTCATACCCTGAGTGCACGCAAAAATCTCATCTGGTTTTGGTTGCTTGCAAAGGCACCGGTATGTGCTCCAGCATTTCTGACATTATCTGACATGAACTCAACACAAGCCTACGTTATCCCACTTGACATACATATGGTACATCTTTGGTAACAATGCTAAGCATAGCATTGTCGTCATTTTGAGTAAATGAAAAGCAGCAGGGCAAGCAAGTTTTTAGGCATTAAGAATGTAAATATTACATAATTCTCTTCAGACAGTTATCTCTGCTCGCAAAAGATTCTGAAAATTCTAATATACACAAATTCTAACTCATTTCTATTAAAATATCAAATCTGAGAGCAAATAAGAACAAGCTCAATTACGTCACCATTATTAATTGTAGCAGAAATGTACAGATACTACAGCATGAATACTACTGTAGAGGGGTTTTTTGTGTAGTTTTTTTTCCCTTCAGTAAAGACTGAGTACATCAGAGCAACAAACCAAAAGGCAGAAAATGCAGGGATGGGGAACATCTGATCTATGAAAACAAACCTCAGGAGGCCTTGGATTTAACTTTGAAAACTGAAGTCTGCAAACTTACCTGTCTTGTTTCAGAAAGCAAAGTAGAGGAGACAAAGGGGAGATAGCTGGTTGCAGACTTCCACTACCTAATGGGAAGGTTGTTTAAAACAAATGACCAACTAATCTCAGAAATGCAGGGAGGACAGGAGTCAACAGCGACGAGTTGCAGCAAGGGAAATTGAACTTCATACAAGAAAACAATTCTTAACCAGGAGAGTGCTAAAGCAGTGAACAGGCTGCCAGGGGAGGTGCACAACTGCAGCCCAGGAGGTTTTCAGAAAGGAACTTCCCGAAATGATGAAGTTGGAAGTCATTTGTACTATCAACATCAGAAACTGGAAAAAAGAAACCTCTTAAGGATTCCAGGTACTTGTGACCATGGCCATCCCGGACAGAGAAGCTACAAGTTCTTTAAACGAAAGCTCCCCGCTGGCAGACTCCAACAGTGCACCTGAAGAATCTCAGGCAAGAAAAACAACACAGACATGAAACTGCACCTGTAAGCTTACAAATTCCTTACAATACAAAAACGAAAAGGAATACGAGGAATTTGGTTTTGTACATCTCTTTTCAAGTCACAACTGAACAGAACAGCTGAGTCAAGGTGCTGAGCTCGCAGAGACACGTCCTGTAAGACGCAGTACTTGGAGTGACGGGTACATTCCTCCTCTCCAAGAGGTACTTTCCAGTAACTTCACAAAACCTTCCTTGCTGACTTTGTAAGCAACTTGCTATTTCACTATACCAGCACACGGTATTTCAGGATAACCCAGTACATTTGGATCACACTAGATCCCTCCATGTTAGCAGATATACTGACAACGAAACCTATCTGCTTTCTAGTAAGGTCATCTGTTTATCAACTTCTACAGCATGAAGATAAGCAAAACCTTGACTCATGCTCCTTTCTCCTATTACCAGCACTTACTACTTGCAAAAAGTAAACCTGCATCAGTGCACCCAGCTGTAGGTGTCCCCCAGGATGCGGTGTGTAATTGTGTACGGAAAGATACAAGACAGAAAAGAAGGGGGAGTGCAAATGCTTTTGAGGTTCCACACTAACATCACTGGGATTCTGCAAGCAGAAATTCCTCATATTTCAGCTCTGTATTTAGAAATTAGAGAGCTGAGATTACAAGTTTTTCTTTCACAATGGATACCATTTTGAAATTTCAGCTGTCTTCTACAGGAAGTATTTCCATTCTCCCCATACCCTCAGAAAAAAAAAAAGAACAACTCTGCAATAGTACAACCCATACATTGTGCAATCCATATGAAGTCAGACTAAGGCAGAGAAAAGCAAAAATTTCCACTGATGACAAAAGACAGATTAGATTCCCTAAGATTCCAATTTGCCACAGTAAAGCTGCACGAGATGCTCTGAGCAGCGGTCCCTTGAACCAGGCAGCCCATTTCCAGCCCCAGAAGCACCAGGCACTAAGCAGGAAGAAATTACAACATGAAGACCAGACACATCCAAAATACTATTCACTAACAGGAAAACTGTTAGTGCGTTAAGTCTTCTCTTGCATTCTTCCCTTAAAGCAACTGCATATTTTCCCTCTGCTCATATCAACCACAGCTTTTCTTTGATCCCAGATAAATCTCTTACCACAGTGATACTGTGGCAATAAGCTGCACTGGCTCACAGTATTTTTTTTTTTTTTTTTTTTAAGGAAAAAAAATAGTTTTTCAAGCATTTTGAGTATACTGCCTTTCCTGGAACGTTCCCTCAAAATTTACACATGAAACAGCAATCTGAATACCTTTGTCTTCATTCTGTATGTCAGTGTGGACTCTGATATCATCGTGTCTTTGTCGAGACACCACAGCTGAATTTGAGGGTTGTAATCCATAGGAGGCAGAATTGCCCCGATCTCTGGATGAAGAGTATTTTAAATTGTCCTGGTCAGCTGATGCACTGTCAGTTCTATAAAGAGAAAAATATTTATTTTTATGTAGGAGTATAACAGGAATGGGATTCACATTCACTTACAAATGCAACATACTTAAATGACAATCCCAAATGTATTTCCCTGTGTTAAAATGTGCACATTTAACCTACTTTTTAGGAAGTGACCTTAAATTCACATTGGGATTAGAATTGATTATCACAACAGCATGCAAAGAAAACGCACTCTAGTGTCAGCACCTTGTGTCAAAGGCTCCCAAGTATTCTTTCAGTTAGATGCCTATAAGAGATGGGAGGACAAACTCCTTCCAGAAGTAGCAAACAAAAGAGAGTGAGGTATAAGGATGTATCACAGCTGGGCTTTCAACTGTGCACTGCCATCACTAATCCACACATGAACATTTACATAACATGCTATGGGCCTCACTGAGCAACGCAGGGCTGGTTATTAGATGGAGGTGTTACTGGCACATAACTGATAATCAATACTGGAAAAGCATGTTAATGTTTTGCAAAACAAAAGCTGCAAAACAAGAATACAGGCTTTACTACAGAGAAAAAGATGAAATGTAAATTAAGAGCTGTTACCCTTTAGAACAACGCTGGTAAGTGATTTTTATATAAATCTGCGTGAAGTTTGGACCGCTCATATCAGAAAGGTGATTTATAGCTCAGAATAAACTTGTAAGGAACAAGGCGAGAACTGTCATGCCTGCTCTCACCGGACACGCCAAGTGATGTGGGTTTTAAAAACAGCTACTTCAATGTATTATATTCATACGCACAAGATTCCAGAATTTAATTCAACCCATGACTTTAAGTTTATTCTTATGAGCAACACCAGAGACTCTACACAAGAACCAGTAAAACCATAGCCATCCCAAAGCAAGAACTGGCAGAATGCTGTACAGCCCAGCTGCCATCTCACCACCGAAGTTATTCACAGAGGGCTTTGTTAAATCTAATTCTCAAGTTGTGGATAGCCCATATAAGTATTTCCCAAAAAGCAGGATGTATGATTTCTTTTCATTCCTGTGAATTGACTACAGTCTGTGTATGGGGAAACACCACACATTCTTGGGAAGAACTATATCATTTTTACTTCTAAAAAGAGCACTGTGATTAGAGCCAGTAGCCAAACTCAGGGAAAAGGAGTCAAATACATCCCAAGGCCAACAGGGAACAACAACATCAGCTGAAGGTTTCTGGGGAATGGGTGTCACCCCAGCTGTCCCCAGGGCTCGTTGTCTTCAGATACAGCTCCTCCTCAGCACAAGTGAAGGAGAGCAGCATGGCTGTTTGTATATGAAAAGACAACCGAAGAAACCTCCCATGTATTTTAATCCTTTAAGAATGCTAAAAGACAACCTACTACCAACTTGGAATAAGATTCAAAAGAAGGAAATGGTACTTTAGCCTTTTTATCTGAAGCATCAAGTTTAGATCTCAGCTAAAGCTTCCACAGGGAAAAGCTGGCGGTGGATTTTCCTGGAAGGTACGCGTGCCTTTCGCTCTGTAAGCCAATGCGTCTCCGGACACTGACAGTATGACTCTTCAGGAAGTGCCTGCTGGGGCAGCAAGCACTGCCATGTGGAACAGGTGAGCCCCACTGAGAGCCTCTGCTCACGGCTGGGATCACACAACTGCCACTGGACCTTCAGCGCTCACCGCAGTTACACTAGCCAACAACTCTCAGCACTGTTTCCTCAACGGTATGGACTTCAACCCCACTCACACCACATTCCAACTTCCCTGTCAGTTCCACAGCTCCCTCTGCCCTGAAACCCCACGGGGCTTCCAGTTTGAGAGGATTCAAGCTGGTTTTGCCTTTCAACGAAACAGGCTGACAGAACTGTGCTGTGGGCTGTGTCATCCACCAGTGTCCAGCATGAAGCCTGCAGTTCCGAAGTCTGAGCACAGGCTGATTGAACATACAATTTTTAGGATTTCATATCCCAACCAATGGAAGGACTACACATGTAGTCAGTACAGCCTGTCAGCATTCTGTCAGATTTTCCATTGTGGTGCGGTGCACCAGCCTATTGTTTCCCTGGGAAGAACTCCACACTTGGTTAGCTCTGCCTTTGGGGACAGCCTTCTACAAGCTCTCTGTGCACAGCTCATCACCCAGCTAAAGGTGAGCAAGATTTTATTTAATGTACCATTTTCCTGTGCATCGAGAGACAGCAGTTCCCACCGAAGACATTTTCCCCACTACAGTAAGCATGCAGTTTAAATAACCAGCAGTTTCTGCCCTTTCTTTACCATGCAAAGAAAAAAAATAACACTCCTCAGCAAGATACTGCTTTCCAGAGAACCAGATTCCGTTACCCAACCGTTCATGCAAAGACCACTTTATCAGTTACATACATTGACATCATCACAGAAGTGAACACATGCCAAGTATGAACGCAAGCATTGTACAGTGCTAGCAACAAGTGAACCGAAGTACAAAAATGTGACATCAGATAAAGTTCAGAGGAGGTTCAGGCTGGCTATTAGGAACTATTTCTTCTTTGAAGGAGTGGTCAGGCACTGGCACAGGCTGACCAGGGTGGTGGTGGAGTCACCGTGTTTTTTTCACCTGCCTAAATACACTGAAGTGGCTGCTACAGTTCCTTCAAAAAGGCTACTGAACTTCTTCTTGTTTGTTTCAAGGACATACAAGAGAAAACCTACACACTTATCATTGGAAAAGTCCACCCTCCTATCAAACATATCGACAAGGTTTGACTACACCAGTTCATGAGACTGAAGAAAGCATGGCTGGGAACAATTAGTTTTTCAAAAAAGTCTTCTTATGGAATATGAAAATAGGTCGATCAAATACATTCAGATTCTCTGGTTACATGGAAACCCTCAGAACTTTTGTCCGAGAATCCTGGTACAGACAATCTGGCTTACTATGCATTATCTGTGACTCTTTCAGGAGCCTGTACCATATGGGTTTTATTTTGAGATAGAAAACACTTAATTATTCTATTTGATTGTATTTCCAAGTACAGGCTCGACGTGCATGTTTTATTCTGCGACATGCATGCTGTGTCTGCAATCATTTAAGCTGGTCAGTTTTCCATGGTCATTTGCTCTATTTGCCAAGTTTATTTTTGCTATCATGCACATCAATTCTTCACTACTTAAAATGTTTATCCATTTAAAACAGAGCAATTGTACCACTCAAATTAACAGCTTCACAGAGCGAGGACAACCCTCTTCCACTCTGCACTATCCCCTCTTGCCATGTTCTTTCAGCACTGCTTATGGCACCTAGATGAGCCCCCCGCCTGGCTAAGCCCACTGCCTGCATTGAGAGAGCACAGCAAAGATGTCAATGTCTGTGTCTACCCCTCCTGCAGCAACAGGGCCTAACAACTCTTCCTTTCTGCTGCACTTCTGCCACCTCTGCTGCTGGACAGCACCCACAGCCACAGCTGCTTCTCAGGTCCCTCAGCTCTACAGCACTCATTGCACAGAGCTCACCAATGGTCTCCTACAATGGACATCAGGAGAGAACGTCAGGGAAACCTATCCTGTATGTGCATTCTTTTTATGTTTTCCCATAGGCCACCCGATAGCCATTTTTGGGTGTATCTGATCACTGCAGCTCTCGGATGGCTGTTTTCTGCAGGACTGTCTGCTTTCCAAGCTCCTCCTGCTTCCCATTCTTTCATCTTTCTCGTATCTCATTCTCCTCTGGTTTCACATTAAAAAGACAGACTTCCACATTACAAACTTAGGCTCCCTCATTTTACAATAAAAATAAACACCCAGAAAGCTCTTTGATCTCACACCTTCTCAGCCTTATCAGCATATTCAGTGAACTCAGATGCGAAAGGAGATCCAGAAGTACTTGTTACCAGTGCAGAGCTGTGCCTACTCCCACTGAGCACTTCCTGCACAGTCCTCTGAACCTCTTTCTGAGGTTTCCCCTGACCTCTTCATAGTTACACCTCAGAACTGACCCTGCAGCTCACTCCCTAGCTATTAGCTTGCCTCCAACAGCACAACTCCCACCCATGCCTTCACTACATTTACTCACCAGCATTAATTCTTGCTGTCTGTAATGGACACGCCTCTGCCCTTTACAGTCACAGGAAAAGCACTGCTGTGGATGTCACCTTCTCAACCTGCTTGCTCTGATGAGCTTCTCAGCTCTGTGCCAATCCCTCCTGTTTTGTTTCATGCTAAACACAGGTACTCTGCTGCTTAGGTTATAAGCTACCTAGAAGGAGAATCACATTTTATTGTCTTATGATGCCCAGACTGACAGAGATCTACCACTTCACTCAGGCTGGCACTGCAATAACAGAAATTATTGATTCCTAACATTGACTTACGTTGCATGGGAAGCATACACTTCATTTTCAAGAACAAATTCCAAGACTGAACCTGTATCTAATAAGCCACCTCCAGATCTTTTATCAGATGTGAAAGACTTCTCCTTGTACTCCTCTTGCTAACCTGTATTACTGTAAAAGAGACAGAAGTCCTGTTAATTAAAGTCTTATCTCCCTTTCTCGCTTTGGCCGCAGTGCATTTGCTGAGCTGCCGTCTCACACCCGCGCTCCTGCTGAGCACTATGATGTTCATACCAACTGTCGTGCCACCCAGAGCAGCTCCTATGGAAGGGTATTATTTATTTCACTACACAATCGGTCTTTAGTACTACACTGAACCAACGGTCTACAAAGCTGGAAAGATTAGCAGAGTGGGACAACATCTCTTCAACAAATTAAAAAAACAGCAAAGAAAAACCACCACAAGCACTTCATTCTTCTGTCACACCCGAGTGTTGTGCTGCCATTACTGCGGAGTCTGAAATACCACCGTGCACACACTGACACATCCACGTGCATCAGCACAACTCCTTCCTCTGCAATGCACAGCTCTTCCAGCACACACACTGCAGGAAGACCAGGCCATGTGGCTTAACAGATAGGACAGCATTCATGCAGGCAAACCAAAAAAATCAAGTTGTAATTGAAAACAGCTCTCTCAGGGAAGCACCTGGGCTCCAAATTTCAGTTTCAGACTGTTTTCACCCCAAGTCCCAGCGCTTATTAGCATCACTAGAAACTGAGAGGAATCTAGGCTTATAATGGAAATCACTCTGGTCATTTTTATGCACACTCTGATGCATGCACCACAACAAAGTTCATCTGATAATATACCCAAGCATTAGGAATTCCTTTCTCCCCCCCTCAAGCAACTTGAATCAACATTTCTCATTTTACCCATGTGCGTTCCCTCCTCCATGCCCTGCAAGAAAGCACTTACAGCAGTATCACCTGTGCTAAACAAAACAATCAAGAGCAAGGAAGAGGAAGGAAACTATACTTGCATATATGCCACACTGTGGGTTGTCCAAGAGCACATTCAAAATGCTTCACAAAGGAGAAAAACTCACTGACGGATTTATATAACAGATCCCCTTTCAGTGGCCAACATTAAACACTTAAAAACAATGGAGATTGATTTACTCTCTACTCTATTCTTTAAGTGAAGGCTCACAAGTTCCATACAGCCAAAGCTGACGCCGCGAGATACAGAAACCGTGGGTGTAACACAGAAAAACGTGATCTGTGTTTGGGACCATGTGAACACTTCTAGTTCCTCAGTTCTCTCACCAGGCTAAAAACTCCAAATATTTGAGGGGAAAGAAAGTTAAATTCTCACAAGTGGCAGAGTCAGTAAGGAGGTGTTACGCATTCCTCCACAGAAGCCCCAGTTACACAACCTGATGGAAGCAGAACCAGCCCCTGCCCACTCTCTGGGTTCCACATGCCTGCTACACTTTGCTGCTTTCAGATTTGTTTCTGCAGCGGCTTCTTGGATGATTATTTTAAAAATGTCATTTACAGCAGCACAGTATTTGAGAGCTGAGGATGCCTCACACAGCAGCACAGGGGAAGGACCAAAGCTGGAGATTTGGGATCGACTAATTTCTTGAGCTGCTATACCACCAGACAAAACATTTCTGCAGTCACATTCTTAATTCCACCCCTAACACAACTGAACATGCTGAAGGCAGAGGTTTGTTGGACAAAGCCTGTTTTCTAGAAACTACAAGACATTTTTTAGGCTAAAAGATAACACTTGTGATAAGTTAGTACGTCCAACCAGGAAGCGCCCATCAACACCACCCACTGCAGGGATGCACCCCAGCTCCTGCAGGGGACCTCCAGGAGAGCAGTTACACACCAGAGCTCCAGGCTGCAAACCTGAAGTGAGGCAGGAGATCAGGAGCAGGAAACCAATCTGCTTACATGCCGAAACTCTTCACTAAGACCGAGATGCCATAAGATGTCACCAATGAGGACTACTATTTCTTAAGTGAGGAAAAACGGCAAGTTATTTGAGCAAGTAGCTCCGTAACAGAAGAAATCAGAATGTAAGTGCCCAGGCCACATACACCACTAAGAATTGGACATTAGCCCTACAGCGCTGCTGGCTGTTCAGCCAAAGGGCAGCTCCTGGCACAGTAATACTGAAGTCACAGCTAACAGACCTCCCACTGCCCCACGCCAGGCACACGGGGCACAGTGCCACGGGCGGACACGTTCCTCAGGGAGTGCCCCTCTGTTCCCTGCTGGCAGTTGTAAAAGCAGGATCCCACACTACACTACAGTTTCAAACGCACTGAAAAAGCCCCATTACACAAAAAAGAAAAGAAAAGAAAAGAAAAGAAAATATATATATATTTGAAGGAACATGATTTCCACAAAAGAATTCTGGCTATTAACATAGGAACACAGAGTACCACAGCACACGCATGGCATCAGCTGTACCAGAAGCAGCAAGGCCCGGAACGCACGCTCCACGCCCGACTGGAGATGTCAGCGCACTCAGTTTCGCTTACCAAGAACCGAAGCGCCGGGCACAAGCACCCCGCGGAACCCAGCGCATTGCATAAGCCCCCCTCGCTCCGCTCCCGGCTCGCCCGCTTCCCCCACCCGGCACGCGACCCCCCCGGGCACGCCACGCACCGCCGCGGCCTCGGAGGCATAGGGCCGAGCCCGCAGCCCCCGCCGAGGCAGATCGCACCGCGGGGCC